>OX375884.1:6001588-6601588 GCA_947359465.1 Metellina segmentata | reverse complement strand
TCCAGTGAACACCTTCAGAAACCTAATTGACTCTCTTCTCGCAGCGGTCCGCTCTGCCAAAGGTGGTTATTCTGACTTTTGACAAGTGGTCACATTAATGTGACTGGATTGGTATATAATAAATATATTTCTTATCGTAAAAAAACAACTTGTATTGAAATCTTTAGAGAGGAAATTAAAAAGGAGATGTTAATTGTTGTGAAAGAAAATTGGTTACAAAGTAAAAATACACACACAATTTATAGATATTTGTTTAGTCAAAATATTTTCATAGTTAAAATAATTATATTTTGACAGGCAACCACCTTTATACACTGAAATTTTCTTAACTTATTTTCTTGAATTTCATTCGCCCCAAACAATCCAACATAATTTTGTTAAACATGTCTCAAAACGGAAAGAAATTTCAGAGCACTATTGGATTAACAGAGAAATACAGGGTGTGTCCGTAAAGTAATGAAACTGGCCACCGCGCTCATTGGGGGCGGGAATTGTGGTGGGGGATCTAAGCTAAGCTACGCACCGGGTGGCCGTCGCTTCCGAGCTCTGATGCAGTGAGGATCACACGTGACGCAAAAGCTGTTTTTGAGTTTTTTGTCACGGCAGAAAACGCCAAAAATGGAACGTTCGCTGGAGCAGCGCTACACGATTTAATTTTGCTTTTACCTGGAAAAAACCGCTTCCCAGAGGCTTCCCTTTGTTAAGGAGGCTTACAAAGACGACGCCCAGTCAAGGGCTCAGGTTCAGTGAGTTCAAGAATGGACGGAAGACCCTTGAAGACCATGGAGCGATCTGGACTCTCTTCAACGAGTAGTTTGGACGAAAATGTGGTCAAAGTGGGTGGTCCACAAATAATTTGTATTTCCAGGACGAGCCATCAACGCCGTTTTCTACAAAGAAGTCCTTGTGCGCCTGCACAGAGCCGTCAAACGAAAACGATCGGAGATTACCGATAGCTGGAAGCTCCAGCCCACACCGCCTTCGCTGTGATTGCCTACGTGGCCCCCGGATAGGGGTTGCAACCTTGCCGCAGCTACCGTGTTTCGAAGATGATATATATATATATTTAGAGTAGTTCTTACAAGTAGTAGAAGAGTACTTACAAATCATATTGTAAGAATGGGTTTGTTTCTATATATATATATATATATATATATATATATATATATATATATATATATATATATATATATAGATAGATAGATAGATAGATAGATAGATAGATAGATAGAACTCAGTTTATTATTATTTTGTAAGCTGTAAAGTTATCAAAAAATTTATTTTTTAATTACATAACTTATCTTAAAAATAAGTATTACATAAACAAAGACAATAAATACTATTAAGTAGGAAAGGGATCGAAAATAAATTTGGCAACATTTATTGCATTTTGAATTTTATATTTTATAAGAGAGGGAAAATATTCCATTTGTGTCACATAAGCATGGTCATTGAAGTCTTAAATTGATCTATAATAACCAAATGACTTCTTTAAAAAGTGCGTAGATTTGTTCCAATATTAAGCACACTTAATTTTTAAGTTCGAAACTCTAATGTAGGACAAATATTCAACATTTTAACAAATTATATGGTACTGGGATCCCTTAACTATAATTTCTCCACACTTCACGTTAATCCCAGAAATACAAAGGAATGGATATTTTTCTGAGTGAAAATTAATCTGAAATTAACAAAAAAGATAAGCTACGTGTTTCAAATCTTGGGGGAAAATGGATTGATCAAGGGTTGTAACAGGTTTTTAAGGTATGAAAAAGTGACAAATTGAACAACAAAAAAAATGACAAGTGACTAATCGAAAAAAAAGTGACAACTAACAATGCCAAATATATTCAAGTATAAAGATTAAAAAAAAAAGATCCTCCTCAGCCACCCCTTTTTCTTTTCTTTCTTTGGAAGGATATTTATATTTTTCATTTAAAAATCATGTTATTTTGAAACGATATCAACAAAAAAAATTTTATTGTTATAATCATGATTTTTAAATATGTTGTTCATTTTTGGCATAACTTGAAGAATTTCTTCCTTTTCTTTGAAAGATTATGTGATTTATTTTGTTGTTGAAAAAGTCTGAAAATAATTTTCTTTTTCTTACGAGAAGAATGCGCAGTTTTTAAAGTCTGTCTTTGCTAACCAGCACCATCTGAAACTTTTGCTGCCTCTTCAATCATTCCCTTGGCAAGTGCTGCTTCCTTAAAATCTTCATTTTTTATCGCCTTCTTGAGCCTATCATTGGCTTCCTTTAATAATTTTGAAGCACTGTCCAACACCTTATTCTCTTCCTTACACCTAATTTTAAGTTTTCGTTCTTCTATTAACTTTTTTTCTTTGCTTTATATTTTTTTCTCTACTTCCAGTCTTTATTTTTCTTTCCTGTGTTTTTCCTTACATAATTTTTCTTGTTTTATATCTCCTAAATAGGCATTGTAGGCTTTATATGCAACCCTTCCCATATCCATTAGCTTTGATGTGATCGGCATCAAATATGTCGAGTGTCAAAATTTGCCAAGCTACTTTTGACCGTCATCAATGCATTGAGTGTGCGTTCTGACATTGATGCTGTCTCCTGTCAAAGCTCTTCCTGAGGCTGAGAAGCCACGTTCAATGTCAGCACTACCATGAAAAAGTGACAGAGCAGCCTTCACAAGCTTTGACACAACTGGGTATTAAGGATCCACACCACTAAAGTCTCGCAGTCTGAAGAACTGGTTCCAGTAAACATCAATAGGCCTCATTCTAGATATTTCTTCCTCAAGTTCTCTTTGCAGGGCTCCTAACAGGTTTAAAGGTCTAAAAAGGTGACAAAAGTAACTAATTGAACCAAAGGGTGACAAAAAGTGACTGATCGAGCAGAAAAAAAGTGACAAATAACAATAATGCTAAATATATTAAAGTATAAAGATAAAAAATAAAAAGATCCTCCCCTATCCTTTCTTTGGAAGGTTTTTATTTTCTTCATTTAAAAAGTACATCATTTTAAAATATTAACACAAAAAAATAAAAAAAAACGTAATGATGATTTTTTATTTCGTTTATTTTTGACACAGCTTGAAGAATTTCTTCCTTTTTTTGAAAGATTGTCTCATTTTTTTTGTTGAAAAAGTCTGAAATTCAGAATGTGCATTTTTTAAAGTCTGTCTTTGCTGACTAGCATGACCTGGCTCCTTCAATCATTGCCTCAGCAAGTGCTGCTTCCTTAAAATCTTTATTTTTTAACACTTTCTTGAGCCTATCATTGACTTCCTTTAATAATTTTGAAGCACTGTCCAATATCTCATTCTTTTCCTTACGCATAATTTTAAGTTTTCGTACGTCTTCTATCACCTTTCTCTTCTTTGACAGCTGCTTTAAATTTTGTTTTTCTGCATCTAGTCTTTTTCTTTCCTGTCCTTCTCTAATTTTTCTTGTGCCTTACGTTTTATATCTTCTAAATAGGCATTGTAGGCTTTATATGCAAACCCTTCCCATATCCATTAGCTTTGATGTGATTGGTACCAAATAAGGTTGATTGTCAAAATTTGGCAAGCTACTTTTAACCCTCATCAATGCATTGAGTGCATTCTGATATTGATGCTTGTATCCTGTCAAAGCTCTCCCTAAGGCTGAGAAGCCACGTTCAATGTCAGCACTACCATGAGAAAGTGACAGAGCAGCCTTCACTAGATTTGACACAACTGGGTACTTAGGATCCACACCACTAATGTCTCGCAGTCTCAAGAACTGGTTCCAGTAAACATCAATAGGCTTCATTCTAGATCCTTCTTACTCAAATTCTTTTTGGAATAATTTCCACTCATCCAGTAGTATGTCTGTCTGTCTGGACATTCCATAGAATTGCTCTTGCAACTTCTAATACTTGTCGCACACTATCGCCACTGAGTCTCTCAAGAGGATCCAAGACAGGATGAACTTTTAAAACTAAAAAAAAAAAACGACTCAAAATTTTTATATCAACAATTCAATTTGTGAATGAAGGTTATATATTGGGGCTCTTTTTTTCTGAAGAAATTCGGTCTCACGACTTGCACTTAAATATACATGCGCAAATATCACCTCAGCCTTCATAGTTTCTCTTCTAAGTAAATGAACAATTTTCGTATAGCCTGGTAATTGTATCAGGTTTGGCTTCTTTATAGGAATGTAGTGAAGGAAATACTTTCACAATGCAATCCACTGTTCAAGCAACCTTTCAGCAGCTGACTTTAGGCTTAGCCACCTGCTTGATGAAATAGTAAGTGGGAAATTTCAAGTCTCTGAATTTGTTTGTATGTTGACAACACTAAGGCCGCCAATTAAAAAATCTGTGAATAGGAAAACCAGTTCAAACGCACCTTCCCCAAGCTCTTTTAAAGCTTTAAGAAAAGCATCATGTATTGTGTGAATATTACATGTCCCATTGTTAATTTCTTTTTTTTTTCGGGTAGAAATTAATGAGTCATTAATCTTTTTAAAAACTTGACTTGTTGACATTGGGACCATCTGAGCCAATCATAAGCAGTTGAGATTGTGGAAGGGATAACTCACTCAAAGCTTGCAAAATCTTGTCACATAAAATATATGCCGTTCCAGATCCTATATAAAATGTCTTTTAAGTGTTCGTAAATGATTTTACCTTGTCGTTCTGACCAATATCTCACACCAGTTAATTGATGGCAAAATTATCTTATTTGGCGATACTTGAGACTCCAATTCATTTCGCGAACCGAAACCAATATTATTGCAGTCTACGCCAGCCGTAGCATCACATTACAAATGCCTCAAGGAAGGGAATTGCCCCCCCCCCTGAATGACGCTCAAATGGCGTACCTGACGTGGAGGAAACTAGTCTGGACAAGTTCCAACACAAGACGAAAATACACAATATGTACTAGGCAACCGATAATTTCAGCACTGGGGAAGTTAAAAAAAATCAAGGACTTTTCACCAAGCTCCGTAATTTTCAAGGGCCAGAAGTTCGGAAATTGAGTTCTTGAATTTTGTATTCAAGGTTCAAGGACTTTTCAAAGACAGTGGGAACCTTGCCTCAGGTCATCATCATTGGGGGCAAATGAAAGTACTGAAAGAATTTGCTGGCAAATTTTTTAAAATCTTTATTTTTTGCCTTTTTTTTCACAAAGAATAACATAAGCAAAAAAAAAACTCTAATTTTTTAAATTTAATTGACTTTTTTTAGAGGAAAAAATGAATTTTTTAAAAGGCATACTAAAAATTGTTCTTGTTCAAGTAAAATTTAAGAACTTAAACACCTGAAAAAGTGACATAATGTCAAAAAGGTGACAAAGAACAAAAAAAAGGACAATAAGTTATGTGTTATAAGCCCTGATTAATAGATTTGCTTATATCAAGATTTTTCTATTTCAATCTGATTAAGGACTCTCTTCGCTTGCTAATTCATCTCTCCAATAGCCCACAATTTTATAATGACGTCACAGAAGCTGCACTCAGGCCTGTTCCTTCATGATGGCCCCGTATAGATTCACTTCGAGGTTGCACATAAACAAAAAGATGAAGCTAAGTTTTATCAGACTTAAAATAAGAAAACAAAAAGTGTAATTATTAAAATATACTTTTATTTACAAAATACAAATCTTGACAATGTTTCTTGAGCACTAATGAGATTTTATATAAATGCAAAATAATGAAGCTATGTCTTTAAAATAAAATGAACCTAAATGCACAATGTCTTTTTCTAACACATCACTAGGATGCAGTCCTTTTCTTTAATCTGGATGCATCATTCCTAAACCTTGATCTCAAAACAAATTTTAGCTCATGGTTTCGATTTACAGCATAATACACATTAGCTGAATCAGGAAATGCAATTTCTAAAATAGAACAGAAAACAAATAAATATAATTTGTACATTCATAAAAAGGTGCACTGAAAACATTTTAACTGTGTAGTCATTACTAATAATTTTGATGTACTTCAATGATGTTTTAAACATGGAATTCAAAGTTTGTTCCAAACAAATAAAAAACAGTGTTACACATAATTAATTTTTTAGTATAAAATTGTACTGTATGAATGTGATAGAAAAATACAGAAGATAGATTTATATTAGATCAAGCTACACTCATGTCCATAAATTAAGGATAGTTCAGAATCACACGGAAATTTAACTCTAAAGTAAAAATTTCACCTGTAAAATTATCGTTCACGTCTTCAAGAATAATATTCAAATTACAGAAAGCCACCAGATGACGCCGATAGTACGTCACAATAACTAGAGTGTAAGAGAGGTGTATATAAGGAATGGTAGCAAAGAAGTAAAATTGTTCACAAGCATTCTGTAAGCCACTCAGTGCCACAACCGAATAGTTATGGTACAGAGGACGCATGTCGATGATTTTTAACGTGGTAGAATTATCAGCCACTTGGAATGTGGGCGTACTCAGATGGAAGTTTCAGCGGAACTTGGAATTGCTTAAAGTGTCATCTCTAGGCTTTGGCAACGATACCAAAATGATGGAAATGTCAGTAGATGTTACAGTACAGGTCGACCCCAAGTTACAACGCCAAATGAGGACCTGCATTTGGCAGTAACTGCAAAAAGAAGCAGACGGAGCACAGCATCCTACCTTTCTCATCAGCTATCTTCAGCCACAGGTACGACAGTTTCAAGGCAAAACGTTTACAGACATTTTGAACATATTGGTCTATATGCTTGCAGGCTTGTCAGATGTGTTCCGCTCATGGCAACTCACTGTTGCCAGCGGTTAGCCTGGAGTAGAGAACATGCAATGTGGACATCATCACAGTGGGCTTGTGTGATGCTTTTTGACAAGTCTAGGTTTAGCTTGCAGTTTGATTTACGGTGGACGTTCATATGGAGAACGCCAGGTACCCGCTACCACCAAGACAATATCATTGAACGACACCATTACGGTGGTGCAGGATTGCTCGTTTGGGGCGGAACTATACTGGGCTCCAGAACAGATCTACAACCATCAAATCGAAACCATGAGAGGCCAAATTTATTGGGACATCATTTTGGAACAAAATGTACGCTTGTTTAGGGGTGACATGGGCGCAGAATTTGCGTTCATGGATGACAACGCCTGTCCTCACCGTGCAAACATTGAAAACGAATGCCTTGAATCTGAGGATATCACCTGTATGGAATGGCCAGCATTCTCACCTGACTTGAATCCGATAGAGCATGTGTGGGACATGTTTGGCCGACGAGTTGCAGCCCGTCAACCACCTCCTACATGTGTACCTACCGGAACTTCAGAGAGCATTGCTTGCTGAGTGGAGTGATCCTCCCCAAGACCAGCTCGATAATTTAATCCCCAGCATGCCTAGGCATTGTACGGACTGTATTTCATTGTCTGGGAGACATACAATGTATTAATCATCATACCAACCATGTCATGTTAAGTTTTTGTAATTGCTCCAGTGAGCAAAAATCAGTTTTTATGAATGGTATCATACATACACCATCTTTTTTGTTCTTTATCTTTTGTTTAATAAAAGGTCTTTATGAACAAGTCACGTTTGTTTTGTTTCTGAGCCTTTATTTGCAGGAGCTGGCATTAACCTTTAATTTATGGACATGAGTGAAAAGCCGATTCAGGAATAAATTTGTTGCTGCTCATAGTGCAAGACTGGTCATATACTGCTGTTCTAGTGAAATAGGCAGCATGCATAAATATGATACCATAGAGAAATAGATAAGTACTCTCAAAAAGGTTGATTGTGTGCTGACATTATCTAGTATTGTTAAATATTGGATACGCATGTTGGTATATGTTAAATACAAATACGAGATTTATAAACGGAAAATTTATTTTTTACAGTTTTAACTACCGGCAGTTCAGAGGCAGAACTTAAGCCCAAGCAACCTAGAATTTTGTTGCATATACACAGTTTTTTCTAGATCATATAGCCCTTCAGTTGCTACAAGGAAACCAATATACTTGCACAAGCATTGAGTGTCAAATTTTCGTTTCCTAATAAATGACCATTGCAAACGACATGGCGGAATGTGCTAAAGTAGGCGATGATTTCACCAAAGTCATGATCTAAGATGAATCCTAGGAAAGAGGCAGTTATCTCATTTGAAAACGAGTTTTCATGGTAAAAAAAAATCAGCAATCACAAAACAATCAAAAGATCATGTTAATAGTTGTTTGAAAATCAGGGCATAGTTAATTACAAGTATGCTTCTTAGGATGGTTGGTTTGTTTTATGGTGCAAGGTCAAAAAGTAGAAAATAAGCACTGAACATAGAACAGAATATAACCCATTAAAAGTATAAAACATGTAAAAATTAATAATCCAAGACAAAATAAAAAAATAGATTCAAAACACAAAAGATGCGAAGATAGGAATACAAATACTCAGATGATAATGCAAGACCATCATTGTTAGCAGTATAACTAATGAATTAGAATTACATGAACATTGCATAAATTGTTGAAAGCATGAAATTTAAAGGATTGAATAATAAAGTGATTAAAAAAAACAGATTCATGAGTCTCACCTTGAATTTAGAATAAAAATTTTTATGAGATTTAAAATATCAATTGAAAGAAGCTGCCTTCGCAGCACTGTCAGCAAGCTCATTACCCTTTATACCCATGTAACTCAGGACTGGACAAAACAGAACATCAAAGCCTTTGCTTCACAAGGTATGCATGATGGTAAATATATCTAACACTACAGGATGGCAACTGATGGTATATTGCTCCAGCTGTTCTAAACCACTCACACTATCAGTGTAGATACAGAACTTACGGTGGGTACTAGAAGATATCTATGCAATAAATTGCCACTGTTTCAGCAGTTTATAAGGAACAGAAAGTATGAATTCTGTAACTCTAAATAGTATTGAGAAAAACTATTCCGCAGCCTACATACCTATTTTAGACCCATTCACAAATACTGGAAAATAGGTGTCAAACTGACAGCGATGCAAGTGATATATTTGATGGAATAGTGCTGGAGCAGTGTTAGACTTCTTACAGTGAAGAGGTTGATATAACTTAAATGGAAAGCCCCATGGTTGAAAACAAAAGTTTTATTTTGTTGGGGCACATTACCACTAAGATAATAATCACTGATGATAGAATTTGTTCCCTGAATAAAAGGTTTTATGCAAGAGGAGCTTTCTCATCTGCATTAAATAAACAGAGTTTGAGATTAGAAATAAATCATTCCTATGATGGTTTCTACTTTTATTTCCCCACAGGGTACTGTGGCCATTAAAGTCCCTGAGCAGAAAAAATGGGGCTGGAAGTTGGGTTTACTAGCCTATTTAGTCCTCTTGATTGATAGCATCATGTGGTGGCAAGTAAAGACAACAAACTATGATAAAGAAAATGCAAATGTATTTGTACAGCAAAAGCTTACAAGAGATGTGGGTAGTGGAATTACAGTGCTGGAAAAGGAGGTCCCCCTTTCCAGGACTCCATACACATCAAACATGGGTGATATAATCCCCCAAGAGGAGCTGAAAGAAACAGTGGAAAAAAGCTTCTCAATGAGGATGAAAAAGCAGAAGTGAAGATTTTAAATGTAAAACCACAACTCAAAGAATTAATTTCCTCAGCACTTAGAAGATAATTCTTTGAATACATCCAGAATGTTTGAAGCCAAACGGTACTAAGCATGCACAGTAGTGAAAAAAAATTAACCCCTTTATTTTGAGTACTATTCATAGCAGATCAAAGATATCATTCAATAGGTAGTAACGTTCTCTACAAATTAAAAGGGATAAACATTGAATAATTCACAACATTCATTGAATAATAAACATTTCCAATATCAACACTATGTTTAGAAGCCTTAATCAGATTCTACAGCATCAAATTAGTCTAAATATAAAATTCATGAATTTACTATTGTTATATCCAGAGATATTGAATGATAAAGCCATTCTCTATTAAAGGGTAATCACATTGATAATTGCTATTTGTAGATGGAGATTATTTGTAGTTAATCATGAAGTCATTTGTCGCTTGATCAAAAGAAGATTGCAAAGAACCTTAATCCTCCTGGTGGTTGTCTCAATGGGGTATCTCTTCATTTGCAAAATTGTCCAGATCTTCATGGACGAGAAATTTGAAAATAACAATTTTTACTGTTTAATATTGCCGGTACCCTCAATTTTTAACAGTTGATGATAGCTGTTAAACTTATTCAGCTTTTAATAATAACTGTTATCGCAAGTTAGCAATAACCATTAAAACTGTTATCTAATCAGACAAAAGTTTTGCTATACAATCTATACAATTTGATTGATCATTTTTCAGCAATACCACACATGACAGGTAGAAGGCATTGTCCATTAGGTTACATAAATAATATTTCAGAACATGTTAAAAATTTACATTTCCCAGGTTTTTTTCACCTTTTGGATGCTCTCTAAATTCACTAGCAACGGGAATTGAAGTGTAGCGCAAAAACTATCCAGAGGATAGAGCTAAAATTTGTTATGGTAATATTAGAAGTCTCTTGATTCGATTTCTGTCAAAATATATCAAGGTTCTTATTAATATTGTAAAACTAAAATTTTCTAAAAGCTGAAACATTATGTATATTTTGTTTGGGCATCTTAATAGTGATATGCAACAGAATATCGGCACTATATAGGAATATTATTTAAAAAATATCTATAAGTCTGGGAAACATTTAACATTAGGAGTTGCAAACTTTCTGACATGCAACTTGGTATCTGAAGTTAAATACCGATAGATACGCAATTTCGTATCAAAATATGGGGTTGCTATTGGAAATTATGAATTTGGCACTCAATTTAATATGAAGACGGCACCTTATGCATATGATTTATAGTATATAGACGTTCTTCCCTGGTCAAATACCTTCTTTCAATTTACTATACTGTTAAAATTTCTTCAAAGAAGGGTGGTTGGCTTTTTCTGCAACTGTACATATGTTGTAAGCTCAATCATCCCTCAAAACCATGAGAAGCTTTGAAGGAACAATGGAGAGAATTACTCTCTGTCGAGCAAATCTGTCAGGTGTCTGGCCTCCATATTCAACTCAGATATCTTTATTTTGAACAAGTTTTGTATCTTCAAATTTTCTAAATTAAATCTTCCATTACTATTTTTAGACTAATCTATGAACTATTAGGGAGCAAATTCTAACATGGGTGATTTGAAAAGCAACTGTTAGTTTTGAAAATTGATTAAAGCTTGTCATTAAATCAGAGATGGTTGCACTGATATACTTTAATAAAACACCTGGATAAATTTTGCAGTGTTAATAATAGAACTTTGCTTAGAAATATGTGTTTCGCAAAAAATTAGGACTACCAGTGTGCCAAATTTCATTACTGTAAGTCTTATAGATTTGTCTAGACACTGCATGCAGACAGACACTTCTTTTAAAAATAGTAGGTATAAAAGATGATATACTTAATCTGTATAAAAATTTAGTGCACATGGTAGTTTGAAATGCAGGTCTACCAAGTTTAGTGGAAGTGAATTAAATGTACTAGTAAAGAAAATATTGAGCAACGATATGATTAGGACAACCGTTAAAAATGAAAAAAGGAGAAAAGAAAGCATTTATAGGGAGGATGTTACAAAACCATTTGATTTTCACTTTTAACAGAAATACAATCTATAATTAGATAGATAGCTTAAATATATTTATCAAGTATAATTGATGCACACATACCACCCCCTGGTACCAATTGAACAAGCATATAATCTTCTGGGTCACCATCGATACTATGTTTAAGCATAGCATTAGCTATCACAGTGCGGGTGCGATCACTATTATTGAGCTGAAATGGAGAAATCAAATATTTATCTTTATAATATAATAAAGCTTAAAATAAACTATAAAAGTAAAACTGCTGATTGTTGAGGTAAGGGTAGGTAATGTAAAAGACAAAACAATTGGAGAAGGGGAAATGAATTTCAAGAAAAAAGGACTTTCCATAAAAAAGGAACATATTTATATGAACACAACAGAGAACCCATAGTTGAAATTGCTGGGGAAAAAATTTCTTTCTAATACATACAAACTAGCTAACTACAACTTCAGAAACTTTACAAATAAAGAGAATTTACAAAGCAATTAAAAATGAATTCTTACCATAATACTTTTATACATATTTATTCCTCCCATATCACAGTTTTTCTGTTCTAATGATACTTTAATAATGTAAAAATCCTGTAATGCTGAAGCAACTCCATTACACATGGTGTTTGAATTATGATGAGCAATTGATAAACTTGAACATGATTTTGACATCTAAATAAAAGAAAAGCACTATCAGGAAAATAATTATAAATTAAGGATATAGAATTGATATTAAATCACTATGAACATCTATTAAAAACAAAAAGTGTGGACTCATCTTTGAGTGAATATGGCTAGAAACACATGATTAGAAATAAATTTAATAAGCATGGATGTTGGAGCCTCTCATCACAACTTCGAGCGAGAACGCGCCAATTGTGGTGCAGTGTGCGAGTTGTGTGGATTTTTGTATTATGTTCTATTTTTAGAAAAATATTTGTTTCTCAAGGGTGAAGGTAGTCTGATCCATCTCTCCCCTTATGAGAGCTCTTGTGCTCATACAATTATATTTGATGGTAATTGTCATTCTTTTGTCATCAGAGCAATGGTGTTCAAATCACTAAAGTTGTATATATGCAAATATCAAGTAATTAACTAAATAAAGCTACAGTCCACTTTTATCGAAATATTCCCTATTTTGAATTGCCAAGACATTGGTCTGTCGAGCCAGAGTACGGCTACATCGCTATTAAATTAGGACTGACTGCAAATTCTCATTACGCTTTCGATCCATCGAAAAGTGCTCAAGAACTCTAATGACTGTGTTTGATTGGAAATTCTGCATTTATTATGGTTACGCTGAAAATTCTTGAGCGGAAACAAGAATCGCTAAAAACGAAACTCTCCAAACTATTGGACTACTTAAGAAGTAAAGATGTCCAAGCTGCTGATTTGATTGAAATCAATGCCAAAATGAAAGTTTTGACCACTTCAAGCAACACCTTAAAGAATATTCGAGAGGAATATTACGCCTTATTTAGATGATGATGTTCAAGCAAATGAGGACATTCTGGATGAAATTGAGACAAACATCAAAGATATGCAGGAAGATTTCTCAGAATTAAATCAATATTATCTTTAAATGATGTGCCTCATAAGTCCTCTATGGAAAATTTGAAAGTGAAACTTCCTGACATTCTTCTACCTAAATTTTCTGGCCAGCTTGAAGACTGGAATTTTTTTCAAAACACAAGTTAAATCCTTCATTGATGCTAATGATCAGTTAAATGAATCGCAGAAATTGTATTATTTACAATCATCAATGAGCGGTTCAGCGAAACAAATTCAAACTATGGAGGACTCTTATGCTTCATTATTCAAAGCATTAAGAAGAATGTTATGACAATAAGAGTTTAATTGTAAAGTCACATCAATGAGCTGATATGTTTGGAAAAGATGTATCATGAATCTGCTTTCGATTTACGGGGTTTAGTTGACAAATTGTTAAAGCATATTAGAGCATTAAAATCATTGGATTTAGACTACTCAACTAACTGAGAGTATTCTTATTAATATTGTTCTTCAAAAGGTTGTCAAAGAAACCTGTAAACAATTCGAAATGTCATGGAAGTCAAAGAATTTACTCAAATGGGATGACTTCACTGACTTTCTAAAAACATGCTGTCAATTGCTAGAAAATATGCAATGACAATCGACTCAGGTAAAACCAAAGTTGGTTAATAAGTCGAAAAGTCTTCTAGTAAACTCTTATGTTAATTCATATGCATGTGTTATTTGTAAATTAAAACCTTATCAGAATTATAAATGCTCCGACTTGTAAAAATTGAATGTCAAACAAAGATTTGATGTGGTTAAAAAACATAATTTGTGTTTAAATTGTTTAAGTAGTTTCTCATACCGAGTTATTAATTGCAAATTAGGAAATAGCTGCTTTATCTGTCAGAAACGACACAATACCATTCTCCACAATTTGGAAAAAGTGCAAAAAAATAAAGATCTTGTTACAATAGAAACAGGGAATTGCAAACTGAAAAGTATCCCTGGACCTTTTAGTGGGGACAATGACCCCTCTAGGGCCATTTGTGCCAGCAATTCATGTTTGCAGATAAGCAGCGATTTATGTGAAGAACGCGTCAGGACATCGGCAATCCTTACACACTGTTTTGGATTATTGCCTTTCAAAGGAAAGTGCAAAAATGTCCTGTCAATAAAACAAGAAAAAGCAAATATACCAGTGTCAGGTTTAAATGGTGCAACTATTTCCATTAAATCAAAGCTAAAAATTGAATTGTCTAATCATGCTGGTAATTTCATAAGAACTTCGAAATTTTTAGTAGTACCTAAAATTTCTAACATTACACCAGTAAGACGAAGAGTTTAACATAACGAAACTCCCACAAAACATTCCATTAGTTGACCCGACATTTTTCAAACCGGGAAAAATTGATGTTTTGTTAGGAGCTGAATTATTTTTTGATCTTTTAAAATTCTAGAAGATATATATCGCAGACAGCAGGTTAATATTTCAAGAAACAGCATTTGGCTATGTGGCTAGTGGTTCTAGTCCAATTACTAATCCAAATTTAGGGGGTGCAAAGTATTGCAGTATTGGAATCAGTAGAACCAAGTGGGAAAATTCTAAGTAGGGAAGAAGATTGTGAGATTCGTTACAAGAAAACTCATTCCAGGGACTGGATGGTCGGTATATTGTACAAATGCCATTGAAAACAGATAAAGTATTGGGCGAATCAAAAAGGATCTAGAAGGTTAGACGCTCGGTGGAGATGATTATCGTAAAATCCAACTATGCAATTTCTGTACACAAATTTCATTCATGAATATGAGCATTTGGGACACATGATCGAGGTTTTAGAGGATCAGTAGCCTGATGTTTGCTGTTATCTTCCGAATCATAGAGTCTAAAGACCTGAGAAAAATATAACAAAATTGCGAGTTGTATGTAATGGATCAGCATCAACCACAAATGGTATCCTTAATGAATGAAATCCTTAAATGAACTTCAACAAAAGGGAGGAATAGCACAGCAGGATCTATTTTCAATCATGTTACGTTTTCGAAAACATCGCTATGTGTAATTATTAGTCGGTAACGGTTTTGGCGCTTTTTTTGCGCACTTTTAGTAGAGTAATGACAGGCAGCTCCCAACATGTGCCTTCTTTCATTGGCGGTGGTCATACGGCCGTATTCACAAGTCCGAGTTAAGACGTGAATCAACGATAATCCACAGGTTATCGAAAAAACTGTATTCACAATGCCTGATCCGAGGTTTAAATTACAGTTTCTGTATTACATTTTGATCCTCCGAGATCAGCGGATTAACTTTCGGTTGAGAGTTACGCATGCACAGTGCTATCTTTTTGCAAAGGAAGTGAGATAAACTGCTAACAAAACAGACGACACAATTCACACTATCAATGTACCTTCTAACACTTTTTACTCAATCGTGTCATCTGAAAGAGTGCATTTAACCAAACAATGTCATGCCAGACACTACAAACTTATGTAATTTCTGTTTTATCTTTACTCCTCTTAAAAATATATGGATTACAATATGCATGATATAATAGCTGTGAAAAGTTGATCTGTAAATAGTGTAAACTTTAAAAATAATAGTGAATTTTAAACATTTGTAAATAGTGTTGTTTTCAAATGAGGCAGACATGTATTTTGTTAAATTTACAAAGCATAAACAGGAATATTTTAATGTTGAGATACAATTTAGGCCAAGAGATAATGTTTTCAAGTATCTTTAATACATAGTTGGCAATGTTTTATTATTTAAAACAGGATAATCCTGAATTTTTTTTCAATTTAAGGTTAAACTATGTCCAGGCAGAGATACATTTGCTACAATATTTTTTTAAAGATAATTTACCTTAATGCCATTTTCTTTTACAATGTTGGCCACATTTATTTCATTACTATTTTTATCACACAGAAATCCATTAGATGAAGTTGATGGGGTTGATTCACTCTTTTGATGTGTCCATTTGAAAACAGAACTAAAAATAAGCAAATCTGTTAGTTTAATTAATGCTAATTAGATTGAATTAACACTATATGTACAGCAAATTTTTGCTCGTCTTCTATGGTAACGCACATGTTATTCTCAATTAGTGCCACATACATGCATGCTAGGTTTTGGATTCACACTCAAAAGTAAAACTACGAAAAATAAAAACATTTAAACAAGATATAATTCATAAACTTTCATTGGTGTCAATTAAAAATTCATATAAAGAATAAGATTCAAAAATAAAGGAAAATTATAAGTAAATTCTAATTTTGATTTTGAAAGGTTAATCAACGGGGTTCCCACTCTTTTTTCCCAACTAAAAATAAGGACTTTCTATACACTTTCTAGTGCAAAATAAGGACTCTAAGGACTTAAACAAAACATCGAAAAAACCGTATTATACAATGGAATACCTGACTTTCCACCAAGTGGAGATGCTCTTACAGATTAGTTAATCTTATAAGAACAGTAGTATGAAAAAAATTTAATATTAAAGTCTATTTTCTAAAAATTATACACAAATGCCACACAAAAATGAAATTTTTCAAAATAAGCAGTCTGATTTTGGCAAAATTCAGCAGTTAATATATGGGCATTTATGTGTACACGTATAAGTAATATGTAAGTACATAAACAAATTATAGAATGGAGACAGCAAGAAAAAAGTTAGGATGTTTTTCATTCATTTCTTTGCAGTGCATTTGCTTTTATAAAAAGGGAAATAAAGAGTAAAGTTTGATCAGTATCGTGCATGGTGTTGCACATCTCCCAACTGCTGTTGCGAGTTTGATTTCGTTTTTTTATTCTTTTCATAATAGGGGGTACTGCTCCAGCTCGCCAATCCTCAGGAATTGCTACGCAATCCCATTTGGTTTGCTTCACAAACCAACACTCCTGTTGCAAATGCTTTCACTTTTTTTTAAACACTTAATGTACCCTAAACTAATAAACCAAGTTAATCTCGTAATATTTTGATCTGTTCTTAATCAATAAACCATCTGAGAATCGAGCGGGAAAACGACCATGACGCCATGAGTTTCAAGGGCATCTGGCAAACCCATTAGTCAGAAAATGTAACCTTAATTTCTGTGAATAAGAATGAACACGTATCGCTACGCGATCTAAAAAGTACAAATTTGATGTTTTCGATTTTTCCGAAATACGATCCGACTTTTGATAGCATTGAATTTATTTATAAACCAATTTCAAGAATCATTGTACAGTAAAAAAGAGTACACACATTATAAGGTATTCTGCGATGTTTTCCAATTTAAAACTAATAGCAATAAGATATAGATAGGACAGTTTTAACAAAAAAGTCACAAAAAGGTAACGATTTTTCCTGAATTTCAAAAAAATATTATCCAGAACCAAATTGAAATTTCTAAAAAAACTCGACAAGATGCAAAAATTCCCGCTTAGAGGTACTCTAAAAAAATCACAACTGAAGATGGAAAATTTGTACATCTTTTGCTCACTCACGTTAGAAATTTCGCTTTTTCAATTTTGACACATAATAAACCCTAAACTAATAACCGCATTGAAAAAAAATCTTCAAAATTGTTTAGGGAACACGATGAAGAACAAACCATGTTAATTTCGTAATTTTCTGATCTGTACTTTCTTGGGAAACCGTCTAAGAATAAAGCTAAACAACCCAGATTTCAATCCTGCGACAGCAACTTTCTTTCATTTGTCTTTGGGGGAGTGCATGAGCAATTTTTTACCATACTGCTGCTCATACGAAGGAAACACAATTTTGAGTTGTCTGGGTCAGGCTCCTCTCTGATCCATCAACTTTCATTTTGGAAAATTTCACAATTTTTTTTTATTTTTGTTTTTGAAATTATATTGCTTTTCTTGTCATGTCTGCTGCTTCAGCCAGCTTATGGAATGGAAATTACCCCAGTAATTACTTTATAATACACTTTCATAAATTCATAATGAAAAGAAGTAAATTCATTTATTGGCACATTGGAGATTTCAATAAAATAAAATTAGTGGCAAACGATTCCTTTACTAAAAGGATGGAAAAGAATTGCAAGTTGCATATGTCAGAGTCAAGTTTGACTGGATCGGGGACCAAATGAGTTTCGAAGAAAACATTTTCCCTGTGAACCGAAACGGATCAAGAGCTATGCAAAAACTATGATAAAATGATAAAATTTATGATATGGTTAAAAAATTAAAATGGAATTTTATTGAACATATTATTTATATTCAATAGTACATTTTAATGAAATAAAATTAATTTGAAAATAATCATCTAGGCTGATAATGGAAACACATTGTGCATGGCATAACAAAATCAAAGTGAAATTTAAGCACGATTGGCCATTGAGTATTTGTCACCCGGATATAAAGAGACAAAAAATATAAGGCATGGAAAAATTACTTTCGTTTTGGTCAGAATATGATGAGAGTCCGAAATTTTCAGTTTTCAAACGCAACGTCCCGGTTGACTAGCAATATGGTTTAGCTTTTGTGATCTTTTCCTCCAAGGTTTTTTCAATCGATTGGGTTGGGTTTTTCTTCCGGAACTGAATAACCGATTGCTTTAACTTTTATAAGCAGAATCACACTCGAAAATCTTCAAAATTATTCTTTATTCAACTTAACTGAGATAGTTTTTACAAAGAATTAGAAGTATAAAAAAAAGTTAGATTAAAAAAAAATTGCAACACATGGTGTTGCCAATCAGGTAGCAGTATTAATTAAAAATAAATTTTCTTTATATTGTTTTTTAATCACCAACCAACTTAAAAATTCCCTTCCCCAATAATTATAATAACTTTTTAAGACATTGCACTCACAGGTAACTGAATAAAACAAAACGAATTAACATTTGATGATCGTATTCTAGTTTGTCTAGAAGGGCAACTATTTTGTGCGTTGCGAAAGCCATACGCATCACAAGCCGAAAACAGACTGATTTCATGAGTTTTCAAGTCTTTAAAGTGTATTTACATGCTCATCAAGAGTTGATCGACGATTTGTATATCGCATATGAAGGGTTGTCATTCAAGCAGGCCAGTTCCTGAATCATCGCAAATGCCGTACTTGTAAGCAGTTTTATCGCCGATCAACCACTAAAAAAAAAGTCTAAAATATTGTGAAAAAAAATTGTCATTTGAAAACGGAATTTTGTTTTTAAAGGAAAATAAGCACTTTCTAAGGACTATTGACAAAAAATAAGTACTTCTAAGGGCTCTTAGAAATGGAAGGTCAAAATAAGCACTTATAAACACTTTCTAAGCACCCGTGGGAACCCTGATCTCTCTCTCAACTAATCTATTTACTAATAATTTTCATCAAAATATGTATGACAAAAGTAAATAAAAAGTTTTTAAAATTAGGCATAAAAATACTTGCATTAAGAAATTAATTCACAAAAAAATAAGCTTTAAATAATGTTTATAAAATTATTAAAAAATATTTGAACTGAACAATACTGTAGTAGTTAGTTTCTCAAAGCACTTACTTTTTGACATTATCAAAGACATGCTTTTTATTGTGAAATGTAGTATCTTGAGGTTCAATCAAACAAGAACGATCATAGCTGAAATAAATTAAATGTCTCATTTATAAACATAGGTCATTCTGGACTTAAAGATGAAATACAAAACATCTATATTAATTAAGCAAAGTCAAGGAAGTAGATAATTTCATTTATGATAATTTCAATAGCATAAGTGATGCACTTTAAATTTTATATTAAATGAAAAATGCTTGAAATTTGAAACTGATATTGGAATCTCTTAATGCCAATTTGATGTTATCTATGCACAGGTGGTTCTCAGTAATGTACTTAATTTGAAAAGAGAAAATTATAGTTATAAAAAAATATTTTTAGAACATGCTTTTACACTATTATGATAGCAATCTTTCACAATATGATCTACTAACAAATACAATTTGAATTCCTTTTGTAGAAAATCAAGTTAGATGTTCTATATAATTTAATTCAAATAATGAAATTGACATAATTTTTCTTTTTAACTTTTTGAGTTAGCATTACGGATAAAATGCAATTTATGCATCCTAAAGTAGTTTTAAAAGTTAGGTAGCAATTTTAAATGCAATGATCTGGAATCAACCCCCAAGGGAAGGAAACATCCTAGGACAACACCATGGTGAGATGATGAGGCCACACATGAGCTGGCACCCAATTTTCCAAACTTCCACGCCACACTAACATGAAGACATTTGAGGCTACGACAGATATAACATACACCAGCCTCCTCCTTTGTCCAAGATTGGTTTTGAAGTCGCAACCTTGTAGTTGCTAGTCTGTTACTCTTCAAACCGGGCTACCATGGCCCCTAAAATCTAATGTTATCTCCACTATAGGTAAAATTAATTTAAGTATAAACACTACTGTTCCTAAAAATTGCAACACCATGAAGGAATGACAATCATTTGAAATGTATAGTATATGCAGAGCAGGTATGAAATGC
This sequence comes from Metellina segmentata, assembly GCA_947359465.1. NCBI lineage: Eukaryota > Metazoa > Arthropoda > Arachnida > Araneae > Tetragnathidae > Metellina > Metellina segmentata. The sequence goes on along the minus strand of OX375884.1, from coordinate 6,581,053 downwards.
ATGATTATAAATGTAGTGCTTGGAAATGTCTGGGTCCAACGTCTTCTGGAGTGTCATGTTTGGAGTATAAATAGAACACTGCCTGTGGATAGCAAGCTGTTTAAGTTTCTCCAGGAATCTCTAAGCCTTGACGACAAAAAGCACAATACAAACAAACAAGAGTTTGAACATGGACAAATGATTGGCTTGCATGAAGGTGGATTTTTGTACAACATTGCTGCTTGTACAGACTGTTCCATCTCTAAAGTGATTTGTGTAGAAGCATGGACTGAAGAAAATAAGATACATCAAAAATCAAGCAGGGGACAATGTTATGAGACTCATTGGTTGATTGCAAAGGAGAAGTATTCAGTTTCATTGCAAGTCATAGCACAAAGGTGGACATTCTCTGCTTCCACAATTTGACGGTATGCTTCACAAGATTGGTTATACACATTACTTTGCACAAAAATCTCAGTAACTCTTTTTTTAATAGTAATTTGTTCATAATTTAATTTTTTCTATATTATTAGTGACAAAAGCAATCTCACAAAGCAAGATAATGCAATCTCAAATTGAATTAAAATTCAAAACACAAAGTTTCTATATTAAGGAACTCAATTTAAACATTTCACCTCTATTTGAAAAGAAGAGTTCTTACTAATATGAATAGAAAACTGTAACCGAAAGTGATAAGAGTGCAAACATTCAAGAGAAGAAAATAACGTGAATATTAAAAATATTTCCCTTAGAGAAATACTAGTTTATTATACCTTTCTTTTTCGTCAAACACTGGAACTGAACTGAACCAAGCTTGAAATTCATTATCAACTTGAATATCATAACTGTTTGCTGCACTTTGAAGAAGCTTGATTTGAGCTAAGATTTCAAATTCCTTTCGCTTTTTGTCAAAATTAATTAGACCATTGGGTAGGAAATCATGTATAGCAACATCAATCATTGTTAGATCTGTTAAGAATGTTCCCAAATATGGGATTGTTCCTTGCATAGTGCATGTCTGAAAGAAAATGTTTGAAATAACATATAGCACATAACAAGTCAAAAATGCTTTTCAGCATCTAAAAACCTTAAAATTATTACAATAAAATTTTAATAGCTACAGCAATTATCTTACCTCTTTTAATAAACATTTATTACTTCAAACAATTATTTCATCTCTAATATTATAAAAGGAAGGGTTTGTCTGTTTTCTGCATGTAAAGTCCTGACCAATCTATGGCACTTACAGTAATGGGATTTGGCACACAGAATTTAGCAGATCTGAATTTTTTGCAATTTTTGGGTCACAACGAATTTTAAATTTCAATCTAGAACATTTAAAAATTAATTTAAGTTTTTTTCACAGTTCTTTCTTTTTTCGGAATGTGACGTCACCTGAAGAATCACATGCATATTGACTTTTTCTCCCTCTGTGACGTTACTATTGACGTCAGCCTTTGAAACCATGGCAAGTTTTTTTTACCTTTTGTGTACTTGCAGTAAATGGGAATGTTGGCAAACAGATTCGAATGACCTTCATTTGATTCTAGATTAATTCATTTTGATTTTCTGAGAAACGGTTTGGAGTGAAGCAAAATAAATTTAAAAAGTCATCACTGGTGTTCTTCAGTGCTTTTGTTCTATCTCAGCGATTGTTAAAGTTAGAATAAAAATTTTAACAGATTTGAAATCTGTGGAAAATTTCACAGAATAGATAGATACCTTATACGTTTGATTTTCTTTTAACAAATAATTTTCAATTAAATATTTATATTTTTTGGTTTGCAAAGCAAACTAACACCTTGGGCAATGTGACCCCCACGAAAAGAACTGTCACAGGCAACTCCGTTATGGCTGTTATACAATAAGCTGCAAATTCACATTTGGTTTGCGAAGCAAACCAATAACCTCAAAAAAGCAATAGGCATTTGCAATGCCTGGCTAGCCACACAGTGGCTAGTTTATACATAAGACGAAATTAAAATTGAAGAAACAAAAACTAAACACTTGCTTGACAGTATAAAAACATGACTTAAAAAGATATGAAACAAAAAAATAGAATATATATTATTTAACACTCCCTAATTGTCCATTTTTTCGCAAAAACAAAGATTACTCCAATCCAATCTTTTCATTCAGAGTATTGAGCTTGTGCTTGTGTAGTGGTTTTGCGAATCCAACTGCCAGTTGCTTTTCACTGCTAATCATAGAAACTTTTATTTTTCCTTCCTGTACCTTTTCTCTGACAAAAAAAATGATGTACATTTGTGTGTTTGGTTCTCCTATAGAACTCTGGAGTCTTTGCAAGTCTTATTGCTGCTTCATTAACCAAAGCATTGGTTTTGCTTCAACATCGGTCATTTCTTTTAACAATCTACTAAGCCAAACCACATACTTTGTTGCTTCACTTGCTGCAACTATTTCTGCTTCTGTTGTTGAGAATGCAACTGCAGATTGTCTTTGGCTTGTCCACAATATTGCTCCACCTGCATACTGGCAAACAATACCCGTTGTAGAACGTTCGGTTTTATCATCTCCAGCATCACTAAATCCTTCTCAATGTCCTTGGAAAAATTGGAATTGTAAATACCCTTTTCTTGTAATCCCTTTAAATATCTGAATATCCTCTTGATTTTTATAATATCTGTAGTGGTAGGATTTTCAACACTTCTTGCTAAATAAATAGTTGAAGGCAAATGCTAATCTGGTCTTGATCCTAAACAGCTAAACAGAAGAGTTCCTATAACTGACTTGAAGGAAAAATCCCTTTTATATCAGTATTGCCTTAAGAATTATCATCAGTAATTGGTGTTGAAACTGCTTTGTAAGCCATCACTTCTTTGTTCAATCTCAATGCCCCCAAAACTGAAGCAGGTTTGAAGGTAATCTTAAAATCTATCTTCAATTCATTTAAAGATTTATTTATTTCACCTTGGTTTGTTGATGCAACAAAACCATTAACCACAAATTGTGCAATTATGATTCTATGATAATTTCTATTTATGATAAATAAATAAGGATCAGATGCACTTCCAGTGAAACCGAGTCAAGCAAGAAAATTTCAAATATTTCATTCCAACATTTAGGAGCTTGCTTAAGTTCATATGAGCTATGGTTTAGTCTATCCTTTTTGTTCCATCACTAAAGCCTTCAGGTTGAGACAGATTTCTTCAGAAAGTTCTCCATGCAAAAAGACTGTTGAAACATCAAATTGCGTTACATGCATATTTTAACTAGCTGCTACTCTAATTAAGGTATGGACAGTATTTCTATTTATTAGTGGACTAAATGTCTCTTCATAGTTAATTCTTTTACATTGCGAAAAACCTTTTCTATTAATCTAGCCTTGTATTTATATATTGACTCATCCAGGATAGCTTATTGCTTACAAAACCCATTTGCTTGCAATAGGCTTGAATCCAAGTGGCAAATCAACTACTTCTCAAGTTTGGTTTTCCTTTAGAGATTTTATTTCACTGTCCATTGCATGTAATCACTTATCTCTTTGTTTAGTCCTTATTGCATCATAGGGTTCTGGTTCATCCATATTTTCCAATATTAACACTAGAACAGCTGGATTTCAGACTTGCCTAAAACTGGCATTGGGGGTCAACTTGACCCCAGTAAGAAATGTAAGTCATATCAAACAAAATTTTTTGTAATTGATAAAGGATGTTGAAATGACAATATGAGTTTTTATAGGTTTTTGTTTAGTTTTTACATAATATTTTTTAGTTTTTAGAGCTAATTTTTTTTTTTGCTTAAAAGAATATTCTTTTGAAATGGCAACAAAAGAAATTTTTTTTTTAAATGTAATATTTAGTATTACACAATATCATACATTACATTATACTATATTGGAATGTATAATATTACACAATATTTTTTTTTCTTCAGCAGCAGTACGCGATAAGAAACAAACAAAAGATACAAATGCAAATAATACAAATTAGCACACAACATGTTTCAAAGTGAGATTACAAAAAACATAAACTATGAAAAAACACAATGTGTTCCAAAGTTCAATAGGCATTAGCGTGGTGGAACTATATGAACACTTGACAGCAACAGCAACACATTTATCACAAATTGGTTTCTGGTAACCCTCACACCTGGCAGAAGTCTTATTCTGTCCCTTGCAAAGTTCAGAGGCACATTTTTTTCGTTTTGTTGTCTGTACCTGAACAATTGGGGGCATCTGTTGCGCAAAGCACCATTCGTAGTTCTTCCATGAGTGCAAGAATAATCTCAATGTAAAATTTTGGAGCCCGGGGATTCCTTGAAAATTAGCCAAGCATTGAGTGCAGCAATGTCAACGACGTTAAAAAAAAAAGAGGCCACTTACGAGTTCCACATCTTGTAGTATATTTCCTTAGCATCTGATCTACTACACCTAAGTCACATTTATTATGATTGTAGTAAGTGACAGTGTTCGGCTTCTTTGTGTTATTGGCAAGCACATTCGTGTGCATGTTGCTATGAATCATGACATTCTTTTGATACCCACAGATCTATATATATATATAGATATGTGAGAATCACCGATACCTGAATCTAACGGCTTCAGGAGGGCAAGGGCTTCCTATCTACTCAATCCTCTCGATATTGTTTATACGGAAAAATGTTTACACATTGGTTGAAATCAAAAACACTGAGAACACAACTGTGGAAAGTGGCGTAGAGTTTCGTTGTCGAAACTAGCTGTAGCAGAAATATATTCCCTCCAAAAGTTCTATAGCACACAAGCGCTGCTAGGATGCTAGCACATTTCAGAGAACAGTCCGAGTGCTTAGAGCAAACCTGCTAACTGTCACGATAGTCATCGCAATCAAACTAAATTTTGTGGTGCGAGTTTCCCCATGTGCAGAAAACAAAAATGAGGCATCGGTAATTTGTAAACAGACATTCACTTGAAAATCGGTCATTTTTCTTACGAGAGCATCTTCATTTGTAGTTTTTCTTTTGATTCTACAGTCACTGGTAGTGGATTTGTAAACTCCTCTTGGAATATTACATCATGACATCGAAATACTGAATCATTTATTTCATCATAAATTCTGCAGTCATCATCATCATCATAGCCTATTAAAATTCCAGATCTTGCCTTTGGATCCATCTTGTTTCTCTTTTGATTAGGAATCCATCCAATACATGCAGTTCCAATTGCTCATAGATGCTAAGTCTTGGTTTCTTGTCATTGATTGGTTTCTTTGATTACGTGAACAATGTGCATTTGAGAAAAATCATCTTTAGAGCAAACAAAGTAATGAAAGCCTGAATTTGATGGAACTTGAAATAGTCCACAAATATCTCCATGCAGTCTCTCCCTGCTTGGTTGTTCATGGTCGAGTTCCAAATTTCTGACAATGCATTTTTCTTTTTACATCCTGTACTATGTTCATCTTTAATATTTGTCCTTATGTGTTCGATTCTTTCTCAATAAGACCTTTAATATATCCTTTATCTTGATGACCCATTCCTTCATGATAAAGCTGCAAAATATTTTGATCTATGAAATTTTTTCTGTCGACTGATTTTGCTTTTATTTCCACTTTAAACCATCCTCCATTATCTTTACAATAGCCATTAAAATACGTTTTCTTGTTTACCTTTAGGCTACATCTATTTGGTCCTGATATAAATTCACTGTTGGGTAGTTTATTGGGAGTATGTAGAGTTGAAAAAGATTTTTCTTAATATCAGGAATATATACATTAATGCTAAATAAGCTGAATGAAGAATATTTACATCCCCAAATGATTCAACTTTAACTGTTCCTTGATCCAAAACTTTAGCTTTTTTGTCTATTTGCTGAACTTACTTTGACAGAGTGCTCAAATTCATAGGTTTTGAAAAATTGATTTTGGTTAGTAATGTCTTGTAGCACCATTATCAATGTACCATTTTTCTTTGTCATCACTTTCTGTAACAAATGCATGATCATCTATTGATAGTATGAAGGCATTAATTCCCTTGAGGTTTCTGTCCTTGTATTATTTTTATAATTCTTTGTTTCGGTTTCTTCCTTTTTGGTCTTCCATCAGCAATCCATTTATCCAATCTTTAATCCAATGGCCTATCTTTTTACAATAATTGCATGGATATGTGTACCTCTTGTCTTTGTTGTTACCTTTCTCATTTACTCTATCTTTGACAATTTTTTCTTGACTTTTAAGGCTTCCTGATCAACACTTTCTGATTTAGAGGTTAACTTGCTTGCTTCTGTGCAGAGCCAGTTGATGAGATTGTCCACATTCCTTTCTTTATTTTTATAAATCATTAGCCAAGTTGTTTGAAAATTTAAATAATCTCTGGGTAGAATTTCAAATATCTTGTATATAAGAAAAATTTGTGGCAATTTTCCATTATAGTTGTTTTGACATTTTCCTATTTCTTGAATGTTGTAACAAAGTTGCTTAGTTGAAGACAAGTTTCCATCCATAACTAGACTTTCTTTCCATTTACAACCAAAAAACTCCAGACTTCAAAGGCTTTATTTTCTTCTACACCAGCAAAAAGATTGTGTTCTTTCCAAACCCTATCTGGGCTTAAAAGATTTTTTATTTGAGCTTTAACTTTTGGACTCAAGGTTGAAACTAATAGAAATATTATTTCTGATTGTGTCGTGTTAAATTTTTACCAAGTCTTTCTTTTAGACATTTTTTTCTTCTAATGTTGCACTGCTACTGGGTTCTTTAGGAATTTGTGATTTTCCTGAAATTAATTCTATTGCATTATTCTTTTAATTTGATCTGAATAAAATATTCCAAACTTCCCTGTTTTCCCTTCCTTGAAGATGTTCAATTTTCTGCAAGACTTGTTCCATTTTCTTTTTTCAAGAAACAAATGGTATTAGGGTTAGCAAACGTATTCTGGGACCATAACCTCGTTGGGTCGGCTGGTTAAATATGTAGCAGGCATGAAACACATTTTTAGGACACCATTTCATTACACTAAAACTTTAATGGGGAATATTTACATAAGCCTTTTTCTTTAGAACAGCAACATTTTATTTTTTTGGAAGTTCATGAAGGCAAACTGTGTGGTTGCGAGGCGAAGAGTTTTACAACGAGCGGATAACATGTAAGCACCTTCTTCTCGGCAGCGAAGATAGTCTGCCTAGGTGGATAAACACGCGTTCCTTTGCGACCCTCTGGGTAGCCGCGCAGGTAGGAGAAAAACCTTTCCTCCTGTGGCTTTTGCGTACCGATACAACCTATTACAATAAAATTTTAATAACTGCAGAAATTCTCTTTTAATAACCATTTATTACTTTAAACAATCATTTCATTTATACATAAGAAATTAAAAATGTGGAAACAAAAATAAACAATTGCATAAAAGCAAAACAATAAGACTTAAAAAAATTTGTAAACAGAGATCAAGGAACAGAAAAAACCTTTACAGATTTCAGTTGCATCTCTCATTAACACTAAACAAAAAAATAGAACAATATATCTTTGAACAAAAAAACCTCTAAATCCACAAAAACCTTGTTTGAGATATTTTGACTTCCATGTGCATTTTGAGGTAAATAGATAATTGAATTTAACTTACACTGGAGGAACATAATGGGCTATTGCTACATTCTAGGATCAATCTGAAGGGAAAGTTTCAAGAACACCTCTAATTTTGAAACAGTTAAAAGCACCAAACACATTTCGAGTACAATTTTATAGCATTTTTTTAATGCACTGCATGTAGAAACTACAAAACATGCAAGTCTGCAAATTTAAGAAATAAATCTAAAGAAAAATGTCATAAAAATTCATATTGGAATAGCAAATCATAATTCTTATATTTTAATATAACATGTTTATCGATAACAAAAATGGGAAAATCAGCACCAATGTTTTCCATTATTTTGGGAAATGATGACATAATAATATCCAAGCCTCATCAAAATGGATAAGTTTTGTATTTGTGTTTTGTAAATCTAATATTGTTACTACAGATCAGACTAGAAAACAATAAAAAGATGGGAAGACAAAAGTTACTGGACTTATTAGATAAAACAAAGACTACAAGTTGTTCTGGCAAAAGTCTGATTGATTGCTTTAAGGTCATTTTTTGTAAATTAGACCAGACAAGAATTCAGGACTTTTGAAATAAAAAAGCATTTTTTGTGGAAAAGTGCAGAATAATTCTAGTTTGGAGGAGAGAGGTAACTAAATTTATTGAAGGTACTTTAAACTGAAGGTCATTTGAACCTTTCACTGCCAGTGGCAGTATCTTTAATTGGTGTAACCTTATTCACGTTTACAAATTATCTGTTTATCTGGACAAAAACAGCATGTTTTCATTCCAAGGACTTCAGGATGATCTAAAAAGCCATTTTGAAAAGGTCATTTATAATTTCTTACCATTCCTTTTGGAGTCCGATGAAGAATCTCAACTAACCCTGCTCATTACCTAACTTGATATCATCAAGTTAGACAATGCTCAACAAATCACATGATTTCGCATCATGTGAACAGTCCATGGGAAAAAGTTATTAAGTTAACTGTTTTGAAACAAGTGACTTTCAGCTACCAATTTCAAAGAAACAGGTTCATCTGTGAATTTCTCGGCTTCTACAATCCAAATATTAATTGAGGAACAAGTTAAAAAGAGTGATATAGCTGAAAACATGATACTACATCAAGGCATCTACATATTTTCCAGTTTTATACATTAACTGTCCTTCATTTCTCGAACAAATTGAATACTCTTATCAATAGAATATAAATAAAGAAAACTTACATGGTCAAGACACATTTTCTCAGAGCTTTTTAAACACAATTTGTTTGTCCAGATTGTGTTGACGAACTTTGCTGAACCTTCCTGCAAGCAAAAAAGTAATTGCTTTCACATTTACTTAAGCAGTGCAAAAAAAACAAAAAAAAAACAGTATGATAGTAAACATCAATCTAAACTTATCAAACCAAATGGCTTATCTATTAAATATATGAATTTATCTGGAGTAATTTTTATACTTTGGACTTGAAACAATAAATCACACAAACAATGTGAATTTACAAGGCATTTATTTTTCATAGCACAAAATATCTAATCAACATATAATTTATAATATCAGGAGCTCTGAAGAGAAAGAATGAATATAAGAAATCTTTATTTTTTAAGGTAATTCATATAATAGTTAGGAGCAAGAGAGGGTAAACGTTTCTGATATTTGCCCTTGGTATTGAGGAAGTGGCATTTCAATGCACACATACTACCTCAACAAAATTAATAAGTATAGTGGAGAACTGGCCAAGGAAAGGCCAATATGGAGTTCCTACTCATTATTTCCTGTTGTTACATGTGCTTTGAGTTTCTTTATCTTATCAAACACTAGCCACTGCTGTATTCCCATTTAGTTTGCTTCGAAAACCAAATGGGAATTTGTAGCCTATTGGATAACAGCTATCACAGCATTGCCTTTGATCAAACGTACAAGGTATCTATCTGGTGTAAGATTTTGCAGATTTCAAATCCATTGAAATTTGTACTTTCTTTTTGTACCGATCTAGGAGATAGAAAAAGGAACTACATAACTCCAGTTAAAACTTTATTTATTTTTTTCATCAGTTGAAATTGTTCCCCTGCAAAATCAAACCGAAACGTAAAAAATAAATTTAGAATCTGTCATCTCTTTATATGCTGTTGTCATTCTAAAGAAAACAATAATATAAAATGCCATTAAATTAATTTTAAAATGTTCTAGACTGAATTTTAAAATTCGGGTTTCACAAAAATTGCACAAAATTCTGACTACCTGTGTGCCAAATCTAATTAATGCCATATATTCGTCAGGACAATGCGTACACACAAACAAACACTTCCTTTTATAATAGTAGAGATTGAACAGCGATTGTTTAAGGTGAAGTGCAGCATCCACTCTTTTACTGTTAATACAGGGTGGCAACAAAATCCTCAAATAAAAAAAAACCTCCCTGGCCGTGTCAAAAGTTTTCCCCCAATTGTACAATTCCCTTAATAAATGTTGTGATCCGTGATTGGTATCAATATACAATATCCACACAATATTTTTAAATATTTAGGATGAGATGAGGTAAAAGGATAACTCTAAACTCTTACAATAGCAATTGAAAAAACTGGAGAAAAAATACAAATTATTTGGATTATGAACTTATTACACCTGACCCTACATTATCATACTATACATCAAAATCAAATGAGAATATACATAAAAAATTCTACAAAAATGTAATCGCAAGCAAAAAATATTAATTTAATGCACAAAGAAAACATCATTAGTTACACAAATTTCAAATTGTATACCACAAGTTGTATCCCTGCCAACACGGCGACGAGACGCAGGGGAAGCGAAAAAAGGGCAGTGAGAGTTCTCACTGTATTCAAAAATTAAATCACAATTTCGGTGAGTAAAATTTATTTTACTCTCAAAAGCACTCTTAATCCCACATCTTAAATAGGACAAACGATAATAGTTGTCATTTAAGCTATCAAAATTTATTGTAAGTATTTTTAAGCTAATTTAAGTTATCAAATGTTATTGCAGATTATGATAGTTTATTATATTTAGCTTAGTTTTCAAAAGATATTTTAGAAGCATGAACATATGAACTTGTTTTTATCAAGTGATGATTCACTTTGAAATATTAACATCTTCTAAGTTTCAATTTTTTATCATTCATTTATAAGGTGTTTTCTGTGTGTGAGCATGTCACACCCATCAATTTAATACATTCTTGTTTCAAATATTAACTTTGAAAATAATTCATATGACAATAGCAAGTTACTTTGCCAGTTCACCTAATCAACTTCAAATTGCAGGATATGATGTCTAACACATGAGAATTGTGTTTTAGTTGGAAGATAATGATAAAGTATTGTTCATTCGTTATAGAACAGTCATGTAAACAACAGGAAGATTTTAAACCCTGAATGATTTTTCCTTGTAAGATAAACTAGTTCATGACAATGGTTGTTTTTAATTGACAAAGAATGAATTAAAAAGATGGTAAAAAAAAAAACATGCATTCAAAACCATTACTGTTTTTAATACATTGAAATATAATCATATAGCCCTTTTGTAAGTTAGGAATTAAAAAACATAGTAAATTTTACAACTAACCTTTATAAGTAGTTCTCTACAATTAGTCTGATTATTTTCTTCAGAAAATATCTTGGCTAATTCAGAAAATACTTCTATTTTGTCTCTACCGAAAAGAAAAATATATAGTGAAAGAGATGATACACATTAATTTCAAACAAAAAATTCTATCATTTGTATGAACATAGAATACACAAAAATATTTTCATATTTCATTTAGTTAAAAACAATTATAACATGTATTGTGAATAAAATAATTAACCAAGTGTACAATTTTACTGTTCTGTTTTACTCATTGCTGCCCTTCCCATACTATAAACATGAATTTTGTCTCAATGCATTTTAAGAGAAAATAGTTGTGCCACTTTGATGTTTAATAAAGATTTTCAACACTAAAAATACACAGAATCATTAAATACAAAAATGTGTTGAAAAAAACTGCTAACAGAAGACTAATATGCTGAATATATAGTAAAAGAGCACTTTCGGCTTACAAGTGAAACACATTTAATTAAACCATAAAAATAAAGTGGAAAAATTTTACTCACATACTGAATCTACTAAGTGTGCATGTTTTTCAAGAAATCTAACCTTCATACAAAAAAAATAATTTAGTGAACCACTTCACCAGTCTAAAGATTATCACGTTCTAATCTAGAAAAGTAAAAAAACTCAAATCTAAACTTTTTGACAGGGTGTTTTGTGTAACATGTTTGTGTGGATAATTTTTAGTTAAATTCAATTGGAAAATTTGATGCCAATTCTTAGGAATTCTTTACACTGCTAGCATAACTATTCTGTTTTTATGGAATTGCTATTTTAATTTATCATGATTTTTTTTCCCAAGTTTAGAATTCCACTCAATTGACATGAACTGCATAATGCTACTACTTATTCTATGCAGTTTTCTTAGACCAAAGCTTCATTTTCTTGCATGTTATGTATAAACCCAGTTTTGTGTGCTTGGAAAATTTGAAATACTTATTAATGCTCAGAGAAAATTTGAGAAATAGGCATATTTGATTTCAATTTATGTATATTTTAAAGTCTTGTCTCATTTTCTACTATACACTTACATATAACTTTTTTTTTCACAAATAACTATTTTTGCAAGCTAAATATTAATCAGTAGGAATTTTTTCAAGAATTTCATTGCAAGTCCATTTTATTTTATATTGTTGACAGGATTTTTAGTGAAATGCAATTCTTTAACCACTTAATAACTTTATATATAAGTAATGCAAAACAATTTATTCATATAATAAATAAATATATAATGCAAAAAAATTCTGAAATTTGTCTGATTTGATTATACAAAAATTTATATATGTGGTGTTAATGTGGATCCCACAACCTTATTTATATAAGTCCAAAAACTTTCATGTCACTGATTATGGGTTAAAAACATCAAAATCAAACTAATCTAAGTCATTCAAGAACCAAATGGGAAAATAGTGTCCTTTGTCATGCTGTTCTATATAGGGGAGAGTGTTGTACCTTGGGACGCTTGTACCTCGGGACACTGACAATTTCTAAGAATATATTTTTAACAGCCGTTTTTTTTTAGTTTCTAATAGTCTGCCATCTATACCAATATATTTTCCAATATATTTTTCTATAGGTGCCATCTATACCAATAGATGGCACCCTAGTAACAAACAGCCTCAAAATAATTGAATTGATGATTTGTTGAGTGAAAGAAAATTTCATTACTTCAAAGCAAATATTTTTTTTGTTTTAATTTCATTTTCTGTCTTTGTACTTGTAAAAGTAGTAAATTGAATTTTATTTGGTTATAAAAACAGAACATGTTTTATATGTTTAAAATGTTTTGGCTATGATAAAATAATGTTTCAGAAGTAGTATCAGAAGTAGTTAATGTTCTTACAAATGAGGAATTTCAAGTAAAATTTTTAAAGCATATAGGGGATAGCAACAAATGTGTTCATGGAACTGAAAATTCCCATGATATTTTGTTATCAGATGTCGAGTGTAAACTCCCACATCCAATTCCCACAGGTGGGTCAGAATGACAAATCACACAGCTGACTTTCCAAGTTGACTTTACATCATATAATGTTAAATAATTTGTATTTTGTGTCTTGTTCTATCTGCATTTGTATTTTCTTAATTCAGAACCTTGAAAAAATAAAATTTTTAACCCAAGGTAAAACATCGTGTTGTACCTTGGGACAGTTTGCAACTCTTACATTAAATAGCTGGCAATATTTTATTTTCCGACTCTCTGAATTAAAAAATACAGTCCAGTCACATTAACGTGACCATCACTTACTTTCGACGTCAACGTGAAATAACCAATCACAAAAGGCAGGTGGCAGCACATTGCAGTGGAGTGTATATAAAGGATGTCCTAAGGCATCGGAAAGCATTTCAATCGTTGGCATAGTGCAGAAACATAGCGATATAAATCCGACGTCCAGAAGGGCATGATTATTGGCTTTCAGGCCAAGGGTGGAAGCATTTCGGAAACGGCTAATTTTGTGAACTGTTCGCGTGCCGCCGTGGTAAAAGTATACAGCGCATGGCAAAATGGCACTATCCAAAATCAGCAGAGTGTGACATGTGGTGCACCACGGGCTATAGATGACAGAGGTGAACGAAGGCTACAGAGATGCATTCGGGCAAATAGACATGCAACTGTTGAGCAACTGACCGCCCAGATGAACCAAGGGGCTACCATGAGTGTATCCTCAACAACGGTCAACGTTCCTGCGCAGGGCCTCCGCAGCAGACGCCTGGTTAATGCACCTATGATGACTGCTGTTCATCGGCGACGAAGGCTGGAATTTGCATGCCATTAGCGCAACTGGACGTCCAAAGAGTGGTGACAAGTGGCTTTTTCTGATGAATCACGTTTTATGCTCCATCATACAGATGGATGTTGAAATATACGGCATGAAACGTCTGAAAGCAAACACCCTGCAACAGTTGCCATGGATCCTCAACCACGTAATCTAGCGCAGCTGGCCATGGCACTGGAGTCGGCATGGCTCAACATCCCAGTGAACACCTTCAGAAACCTAACTGACTCTCTTCCTGTGCGTCTCGCAGCGGTCCGCTCTGCCAAAGGTGGTTATTCTGGCTTTTGATAGGTGGTCACATTAATGTGACTGGACTGAGTATATATTACAGAAAAACATGTTGATGTATTTAAATGTCATTTTTAGATTTTAAATCTGATTAAAATAATCAACATTAAAAATTTAAATATGTAATGTCTGCTAATTCCTCTATCAAGTTCTAATCTTTCCACAATTTACCCTGCTATATATCTTAATACAATTATGGTATTCATAAATATTAACATTTAACATAAAACAAAACTGTAGAAACTAAACTGATTTGCATACTTCATGCCAACAAGTTCAAACATGTACAAGCAAAATATTAATTAAAATCATAAAAATCCGATTTTTTTAAAAAATTATATTTCCATTTCCTGCTTATTTGGATACACACTACACACTTAGTAAAGAAAAAGTATTTAAAATAGCTATAAAAATTTTATTCAAAGATAAAGATGACATTTTTCAATGTAAATTATATTTGAACAAGTAAAAAATCATTTAGTATTTACAATAATTTAACTAAATAGCATTTTCTATTTCTGAATACATTTCAAATTGGAAAACATATATGTATGATTTAAAAAAAATTCAGTTTGTTTTTTGCAAAAGCTAGAAACTCCCTTTTATAAGATCCAAAATGAAATACAAATAAAAAACACAGAATAAAAACTAGCAATTGTTAGTTCAAATTTTCCTTTGAATAAAAGAAATGAAACATTCTTATATATGGATGACATGGTCACAATATTTTAAGAGAGTTGTATAAATGTTTCCAATCATGATCACATTTAATCTGATAGTTGGATTTTTAACAGTAAAACATTAAAAACATATATGCTTAATATTACCTAGGTACAGAAAGCCACACTTTAGACAACCTGTGAATAGAATTACTTTGTAGAGCTGCTGTTATAGCTTTCAATGAAGAGAAGTTCTTCAGAAACCTTAGTTCCTGAAATAATAAAAATTAATAACATCGAACAATTAAATTTTTTTCCTTCACTTTTGAAAATATTGTCAGGAAAATTTTTAATTTTACATAAATTTAAGCCTGTTTACTAATATATTAACATAATGCTATGACATTGATGTGAAATTAAATGCAAATATATAGATCGTTTTAAGGTCAGGAGTTGTAATTTAATTTTGAATAGTTAACTTGTCTCAACTAGCATCTTTTTAGTAATGGTTCATGAATTCATAGGTTTGGGATAAAATTTTTTACAAGTGCACAGCAACTGTAGAAAATAAAAACATCTGAATAACTACTCTTAAGAAAATGTAATAGATTTTCAATTAAGAAAAAGTGCTACACAAATAGAATATGTATTTATGTTACATTTAAAGCAAACAAGTAATTTGCATTGCAAGTAATTTGCAACAAGGTGATTGCTTCACACACACACACACACACACACCTTGTTGCAAATTACTTGCAACAAGGTGATTGCCACACACACCTTGTTGCAAATTACTTGCAACAAGGTGATTGCCACACACACACACACACACACACACTAGGGGCTACGATCACCAACCCCAGGTGATTGCTTTGCAAACCAACACTCCTTTCACAGAGCCAATCTCCTGCGACAGCCAAACTATCTTAATAATTTGTATAATCCTGATTTGACTTGCCAGTCCATCATATCACAGAGAGGCCTCTGCCTCCTGCTTGCTAACCTATAATTTTGTTTTCTTTTCATTTTACATGGAATTGTAAAGCCAGAAGAGAAATTGTAAAGGTACAAATGAGAAATTTTCTTTACACCAGTATTCAGGAAATGAATGCCATAAAGGCTAAACACACTTTTGAAGCATTCAACCCAGACACGCATCCAAATCTATAGCCATAAAACTTGGTCATTGTTTGACTGCTTGAATTCCCAAGTTCATGTTCTCTTACAAAGAACACTTCCATCAATAAAAGTTTGTTGTATAAAAAAAAGGTCATCTTTGTTGAGTGCAATACATACCACTGAAGCTAGCTAGATTTGGTGTCAAGATATTTGTTGTGGAGGCTGAATCAGAATGTATGCGGTCAAGCATTATTTACATGCGCAAAAAGAGAATTCCGAATGCATATAAGGATTTGCCTCTATTAACTCGAATTGTAATGAACACTGAGGCTTCTCCTACATTGAACAACAGGCACTATAACAGATAAATTTTATACTTCACATTTAACTACTTGCTTGACTCAAAGTAGAAAAGAGGTGCTGATTATGTAGATCAAATCGAGGACTACATTTTAAAGAGAGGGAAAGAATTCCAATATTTTTCTTCATTTGATGGATATTGCTCTATGGAACTCACATGTACTGTATACTAAGAGTAGGAGAGTAAAGAGTCATCTGGAACAGATCGATACCAAGATGATGGGAAAATATATTTCATGAGTTTTTCATGAAGAGAAGAGCCATCTTTAGAGACCACACCTTTAAACCTAACAGGACAATTTCCTGAACGTTTTCCTCTCAATAAAAACACAGAATCCAACACATCAGTGTCTCATATGCTGTTTGAAACATCAAAGTAAGGGTGAAATTCAGATACATGAGTTTTCTATGTTCGTCTGTTCAGTATTTTCCAGGTATTTCACATGCAATGAAATTATGTCATGTAATGAAAATTAGGCAAATCAATTTTACACAGCACCTGTAATGACAATCGAAATACAGTCAGTATCAGTTATATGGTCAGCTCAGCGGTCCAGAAATATCCGACCATATATGCAGGACAACACTACACTATTTAATTATGGCGGGATTGCATTCACCTATCAGAATATAGTGCTCATAAACAAATAATCAAACTTTTAAGAACATTTTAAAAATTAATTCACAAAGTAAAAACTACAGTAAGAAATACGCAATATTTTTTAGTGAAATTTATTAGCTTACCTTACCAATCTAAGTACAGTACGCATACGTACGTGCATCCATATTCAATGCACTTATCTCTGCTATTATAAGAGAAATGTTTGTTTTTCTGTTTTTTGTTTCACAGTCCTGACGAATCTATGGCACTTACAATAATGAGATTTAGCACACGGGAAGTCAGAATTTTTTTTTAATTTTTAGATCGCGGTGAATTTTAAAATTCAATTTAGAACATTTTTTAATTAATGTAATGGAATTTAATTATTGTTGTTTGCTTTGGAATGGCAACAGCAAAAAAGATCGCGGATTCCAAGTTTATTTTTTCCGTTTTCATTCTGCTCAGAGGAGCAATTTGTCAGCAGGCTAAAAAAACAAAGTTTTTTTTTAAGGAAATGAACAAACATTCTTATTTGTCACATATGATCCAAATGAAACAAAAAATTTCCTTTATTCTCTTAGTCTGAATTTTAACATACTCTTCAAACAGGGAGAGATAACTTCAACCAATAAACAGACAGCTGTACACCTGTTGTACTTGGGTGAGGAGAGAATTGAGGGGGGGTGAGTAATGCCGACGATGATTCAATGCAAAATAGAAATAGGGGGAGGGGAGGGAAGTAAAGGCGTAAATTCAAGTCATCTGGATCGCAAAGTTTTTTCTCTCTTCTGGTTATTCCCTGTGTTGCTCCCTGCCCAAGAGATGTTACAACAATACTATTTTTAAAAAAAACGATATCCTCATTGAAGATTAAAACAAACACGACCATATAACCGATAACCTGGAAAATAAAATTACTTTTTGAGTGGTGCGCTTTAACACATGTTCCCTATTAAGTTACTCCCTCAACTGTTAATTTGGAACGATTAATCAATAGCATTAAAACCTTGACCATTCCAGTGCCTGCTAAAGCAGAATCATTTAATCTGTTTTTCCATTCGTTAGAAAAGGCATTCCAAACCAAATCAGTTTCTAACGAATTGAAAGCAGAGATTCTTTTGAATATTTTGGGCGAAAAGGTAAATAACTTGCTAGTGTATGTGTCAGGAGGATTTAGGTAATTATGAGAAAATAAAAGGTTTAGTGTTGAAGGAATTTGAACCCACCCCCCAGGAATGCCTGAGCAACTTTAAAAAGGCCCAGAAGTTACCATCTGAGAATTATGTGCAGTTTGCTTCTCGGTGAGTAATGCCGACGATGATTCAATTCAAAATAGAAATAGGGGGAGGGGAGGGAAGTAAAGGCGTAAATTCGAGTCATCCCCTGGATCGCAAAGTTTTTTTCCTCTTCTGGTCATTCCCTATGTTGCTCCCTGCCCAAGAGATGTTACAACAATAACTTTAAAAAAAACCCGATATCCACATTGAAGATTAAAAAAATAAAACACGACCATATAACCGATAACCTGGAAAATAAAATTACTTTTTGAGCAGTGCGCTTTAACACATGTTCCCTATTAAGTTAGATGGTACTTTAGAAATTTAGAAAACTGACCATATAAGAGGGTGGCCATATAGCCGGTACTGACTGTATATTCAAAGATGTATGTTATCAAGAACTGAACAGAAAAACTGATTGTTTATAGATAGTGTGGAGAGTCAATCGAACAAGATAGGTTGGCCTATTAAGACTTAATTAAAATATTGGAATTATTGCATGATTTATTGCACAAAAATTCTTTTGTGAGTATCACACTTGAATTAACTCAGCAGGGAAGGGGTTAAATAGCAACATTCAATATTCTTTAATAAACTTTATGTAGCTCAAAGTAGCTAAAAAAATATAAATAGATATAAATATACTTACTTGAGCAATATTAATCCATTTAGTAATAATTCTAGCACGTTGAGTTGTTTTTAAATACAAATCCGATAAAATAGTACTGATAACACGGAGGGAAACAGCATTAAATTGATTTATTGTGGCTGTAACAGTTGATGGTGACACATTCCAGCCAGAAACCTTATCGCGTCGAGACCAAGCAGAACCCAAACACTGATATGGAACAAGTTTCTTGAACAATTCCTATCAATATATATAAAAAGGATAAAATAAACATAATGCACACAAATACTTTAAAAGTGAATAAATTTGAGAATGGTGCATTTCTCTCTCTAAGTTCTTCCCTTAAAATGTTTTAATTAAGTTATACATTAAAATGAATCGACCTGAAAGGAATTTACACATTTATGCTAATCAGTTTATAGCACTCTTTTTTTACTCTATATTAGATTTATATGCGTTTCTTTACCATAAACTGAAGCTTCATTTAGAGGATTATATGAAGTCAGTAAATATGTATACAAGTCCTTATAAGTATGTTTTTAAAAGGATTTTGAATTCAGAAGTCAGTTTAAATGTTTATCAATACAAATACAGTATTTAATATAAATATCAATCTCAGTTTATAAGGTTTTAGCCTTTAAGTTTTGGAAGTTTAGGTTTATATTTAAAATTAGCAAAAGTCAGAACTTATCGAAGATGGATGGTGAGTGGATCATAATGGAATTCAACAAATATTCTTAAAATAAAGGTATTGAAAATGAAGACAAAGAAAATCTTACATTATCTGTAAATGTTAACTGCATAGCAAAGTCTTTATCTGGAATGTCAAGAATATTGCAATTCATTGATAATGACAGTAGCTTCATTTCACTGGAAAAATCTAAGGAATGATTGTTAATAGTCCCTGAAAAGAGAAAACATTTAAGATTTTTAAAACAAGATAAAAATAATTATAACCTTAAACACCTGTAGTTAGACTATATTTCAACAAAGAAGTGAAGACAATTTTCCTCTCAAAAGGAAAAATCTTAAAACATGGAAATATTTTACCAAAAACTTGCATTGATAATATAGTACAGTATACTAGTATTGTTGCACTACATTTGTTTACAACAATAATTAACATTAATAATTTTAACATGAAGATTACTGATATATATTTAAGTGTTTTTTTAACATTTCTTAAAATCAGTATATTCACTCTTAGACAATAGGTACAAAAGTAATTAAGTTAAGAAATAATTCAACCCAACCAAATAAATCAAGATAGATATTTTTTTTCATCTGAGTTTCCTAAAATTAAATATTTAATACAGTCAGTATTGGTTATATGGTCACCTCAGCGGTCCAGAAAAAACAGACCTTTATAAGCAGGGTGTTGGGTTAGCAGAGATAAAGGCCAAACATAAGGACAACAAACATTACTTTATTCTCCATAGATAATTGACAATACAAAACATTAAACTTAGAAACAATTTTTGGGTTGAGGCAAATTTGAAAATTCAATCTAGAACATTTTAAAATGAATTTAATTATTATTGTTTTATTTGGAATGGCAACAGCATAAAAGATCGCAGATTCAAAAATTATTTTTTTCGTTTCCGTTTTTATTTTTCGCAGTGGAACAATTTGTCAGCAGACTAAAAAAAAACAAAAAAAAATTGGTAACACAAATGAACGTTCCTTTTCGTCATGTATGATCCAAATGAAACAAAATTTTCTTTTATTGTTTTTTCGTCTCAATTTCAACGTATTTTTCAAACAGGGAGAGATAACTTCAACCAATAAACAGACATATGTCCACCTGTTGTGCTTGGGGAGGAAGACAATTAAGGGTGGGTAATGCCAACTATGATTCAATGCAAAAGAGAAATGGGGGAAGGGAGTAAAAAGTAAAAGCGTAAATTCAGGTCCTTTCCGTGGTTGCAAAGACTTGTTTTCTTCAGAAATGTTACAACAATTACTATTTTTCAAAAAATAAATAAATGATAGCCTCATTGAAAAGATTTTAAAAAAAAAAACGACCATATAACCGATAACCAGGAAAATAAAATGACTGTACAAGCGGAGCGCTTTAACACATGTTCCCTATTAAGTTTGACGGGACTTTAGAAAACTGACCATATAGCAGGTACTGACTGTAGTAATAATTATACTTGTGTCAAAGATGCAGCATATTCAATATTTACATTTCTCAGAACAATGGGCATATATCAGGGTGGCAACAAAATCCTCAAAAAAAATTTCCCTGATAGTGCGACAAAAATTTCCCTGATTTTACAAATCCCTTAAGAAATGTCGGATCCGTAATTGGTATTGATAAAAACAGTACCCACACAACAATATTTAAAATATTTAGGGTCAGATGGGGTAAAAGGATCATTCTCCACAAATATTTTGTATTTTTCTCATCAGATATTTTAATTGTTATTGTAACAGTTGAAACCCTTAATGCAACTCTAACAAAAGCAATTTTAAAAAATGGGTAAAAACAATATTATAATTACGAACTTTTTACACCTATCCCTACATTGTCCTATATATATCAAAATCAAATGCAAATATTCATTTAAAAAATGGTACAGCTTCAGTCTACGTTTAAAGCGGTGGCAACGATCTTGACTCTTTTTTTTTGGCGCACTTCTAGTAACGAGTTAGGGCAGATTAAGGTTACCCATCTGTTTTTCGATTATGGTTTCCATGGCAACCTCGCCAAGCAGAAAGTTAAACCTTTAGGCCAGGAGCACACATCCAGTTTTTCAACTTGCGACGCCGCTGCCGCGACGCAAGTGCGGTCTGAGATGCATATCCAATGGAGTAGTGCACACATGCCTCCGGAGCCGCTGCGTCGATGTACGTCCACTTTTCATGCAATTTGTACCGCAATTGCCCATGGCGCAGCAGCTTGCCGCACACGCTTCTCCGGTCTGAAGTACCTTGTTTTCATAAATAAATGGAATATAACCAATAATTAATAAATGGTTGTATCCAGAAACGTCTATTTTGTTTCAAAATATACCTTTTTTGCACCAAGTAAGCGAAATAAACATGTTTTCTTCGATAGAATATTTATCGCAAATGGCGCGAAATGAGTACTTGCGTCATTTCATGGTTATGTGTGCATAGTTGGACTTTGATGCTGCTAGTTAAAAAAGCGGATGCGTACATTTGTACAACTATCCCACCAAGGAAGAATTTAGACAATGGCCAGTACATCAGTTATACCTTAAAAGTTATAAGAATCGCACCAAGAAATAATTTAGACTAC
Source organism: Metellina segmentata (assembly GCA_947359465.1). Taxonomy (NCBI): domain Eukaryota; kingdom Metazoa; phylum Arthropoda; class Arachnida; order Araneae; family Tetragnathidae; genus Metellina; species Metellina segmentata. The sequence goes on along the minus strand of OX375884.1, from coordinate 6,558,972 downwards.
GGCCGTTACAGCAGTTGTACATTGAAAGTTATAAGAATCGGGCCAAGGTAGAATCTCGCTTGTTATATCTATAGTCGTAGTCAAAAGGTTAAATTTTCATTTTGAATCTCGAATATTATAAACTACCCAATATTTTAAGGTATCAATCTAAACTGAAATTTTCTGCAGATTTCAAATCCGTTGAAATTTTATATCTTTAACGGTCTAGGAGATAGAAAAAATAACTTTGACTTCAGTTTAAAGATTTATCGTCTGACTGGAAATCAATCACGCAAAATCAAAGCGGTAACGAAAATAATAATTTTCTCCGCGTTTTGCGGATGAAAAAAACTTGCCATGATTCCAAACCCTGACTGCAAGGTCGCATGAGTAGAAAAAGTTCTCCACGTTTGAAAAATCGATAGAGAACAAAACTATGTGAAATTCATTTAAAAATCTTCTAGACTTAATTTTAAAATTCGCCGCGACCCAAAAATTGCAAAAAATTCGGACTACCTGTGTGCCAAATCTCATTGCTGTAAGTGCCATCGTTCGTCAGGATTCTGCGACCGCGAAACAGACAAACACTTCCTTTTATAATAGTAGAGATGGAAGTGTTTGTCAGTCTCTCTGTTTCCTGCACGCAAAGTCCTGGCGAATCTATGGCACTTACAGGACAGGTAGTTCAAATGTTTTGCAATTTTTGGGTCGCAGCAAATTTTAGAATTCAATCTAGAACATTTTTAAATGAACCTAAAGAAATTTATTTATTATTACACATAACAGCATAGAAGATCAAAGATTCTAAATTTATTATTTTCGATTCCGTTATCATTTTGCACTAAAGAATAATTTTCCAGCAGACAATAAAAAAAAAAATTTAACTGGAGTTATTTAGTTATTTTTTTCTATCTACTAGATCGTTAAAGATAGAGTAAAAATTTCAATGGATTTGAAATCTGCGGAAAATTTCACATTAGATCAATACCTAAAAATATGATTTTTTTAAATAAATAAATTTTTTATAAATAATATTGTTTACACATGCTCTCCCTCAGTGCTGATGAATTCGCCGATAGATGGCGCTGGTCCTATTTTGTATTTTCCCGTTGCGGCCACACCCATGCCGCGAGTGTATTCTCAATGTGTGTGAAGAATAGTTAAGTTTTTTAGTCCACTTGCTTTTGTGTTGTGTTTCTGAGCTTTGTGATGTGTGTGTAACCATTTTTTGGTCCTCCGACCCATGAGGAAATTCAGTGATCTGTGGATTGAGTATCTTCGATTCGGAATTGTGTGTTTCTACATAAATTGTGATGTGGAACATCGAATTTCGTTGCGTCCTCAGTGAATTGTGATACCTTCAAACGCGTGATCTGAAGTGATTTAGTGACTCGTATATCGAACTTTGAGGAAAAAAAGCTGAATTGCTTTTGTGCTAGTTAGTGTAAAAATTGTGATTGCAGTTGGTTTTTCAAGTGTGTGTTAGTTTGCATTAGTTATATGGTAGTCTTGTTTCGTTTTGTATTGTTGTGCTTTTATTCGGTGGTATTTGTTGAGTTTAAATTTAGAGGTGTGTTGTGTGAATGTCTTATTTTATGAATAGTTTTAGGAATTAATTTAAATAATGGCAGTCAAATTGAACTTAAAAAAGGATGAGCTAATTCTGGTTGCGGAGGAATTGGACTTAACGATACCGGACAATGCGAAAGTAATACAGCTTAAGAAGTTAATTGAATCTAGTGATGTGTACAAAAATGATAGCGAATTTCTGCGTTGCCTTATTGATAATATTTTAGAAGAAAGGAAAGTGTACTTGGAAAATGAAAGGGATAAATTAGATAGTGAAACAAAAATAGAATTGGAGAGATTAAAATTAGCCCAATTAGAAAAGGAAATAGAAATTGCGAACACGAAAAGAAATTCAGTGAACACATCCCTAACTACAGAAGGTAATGAACTGACTCCCTCAACTGTTAATTTGGAACGATTAATCAATAGCATTAAAACCTTGAAAATTCCAGTGCCTGTTAAAGCAGAATCGTTTAATCTGTTTTTCCATTCGTTAGAAAAGGCATTCCAAACCAAATCAGTTTCTAACGAATTGAAAGCAGAGATTCTTTTGAATATTTTGGGCGAAAAAGTAAATAACTTGCTAGTGTATGTGAGTCAGGAGGAATTAGGTAATTACGAGAAAATAAAAGGTTTAGTGTTGAAGGAATTTGAACCCACCCCCCAGGAATGCCTGAGCAACTTTAAAAAGGCCCAGAAGTTACCATCTGAGAATTATGTGCAGTTTGCTTCTCGGTTGTGTGCATCGTTTGACTATTATTGTCAGTTGTGCAAGGTAACAGAATTCAAATCCCTGTGCAAGCTCATGGTTTCCGATAAGATTTTCGAAACGCTTGATCAAGAATTAATGACTTACATTGGGGTAAAACAGGGCGAAGCCTTTTTCAAACCTCAGCAGCTTGGTCGGGAGTGCGACATTTACTTATCATCGAGAGGTAAATGCAAAAATGAGTTAGCCAGTAGAAATGTAGCAGGGGAAACAAGAGGATTTCGAGGATATTCGAGTAAATGGCAGAAAATCCTAATTGGCGTGAGGATAGGAATATAACTAAAGTATTCATGTATGAAGAAAAAAATGCAAATTGTGTTAATTGTAAAAATGTGGTTCATCCTCTTTACACGTATCCCCAATTTAAGAGGCTGTCAGTTTGGGAAAGAGCGGATGTGATAAAGCGGAATAAATTGTGCTATCATTGCTTTTTGCCACACAAACTTCGTGAATGCCGTTCAGTAAGAAACTGTTTCTGTGGCCAACCCCACAATCAGCTGATTCATTTTCCGCGTGAAGGGGACTCAGTTTTCGGCAACCCTAATTCACAAACAAATGCACCTGCTCAGTTTCTTCCGAGGCAGAGGTACTTTCCCAACCCCAAATAGTCACAACAAGTTTCGAGCAAAACAAAACAAAAACTGTGTTGTTGAGTACAGTTCAGGCTCTAGTCAAAAATAAGTATTCAGAGTGGATCGAAGTGCGATGCCTTCTGGATATCGGGTCCCAATCTTGTCTGTGCACTAAGGCATGTGCAGAAAGGTTGCAATTAAAAATGGATAAAATAAATACTGTGGTTTCGTGTGTTAATGACGCAACAATGGTTGTTAATAATTGTGTGAGGACCTCGGTAACGAACAGGGATAAGAGTTACAAGAGAGAATTGTCTATGTTAGTGGTCAACAAGATAGTCGATCACATTCCAAGCAAGGTAATTAATGTGTGTGTTGACGTATCAGAATTCGTTTCATTAGCTGATCATAGTTTCAATGTCCTAGGTAAAATTGACATGTTGCTGGATGCAGAGATTTTTTATGAATTATTGAGGCCTGGACAAATCTATGCTCAAGATTCGCAGTTATTGTTGCAGAATACGGTGTTCGGTTACGTTGCAAGTGGGAGTGTTGATCAGGTAGCGGATAATCGCGTACATTGTGGGTTAATTCTTGATGATGACCTAAATAAAACATTGAAGCAATTTTGGGAAATCGAAAATGTTGATATGGAGCGGACAGGGAATACAGAGGCATCGTTGAGTGAGGATCACTTTGTTTGTACCCATAGAATAGATGAGGAGGGTAGATATGTAGTAGCAATGCCCTTAAGTAAAGAGCTGTCGTGTTTAGGAAATTCTAAAGAGATTGCTGTGAGGCGGCTTACTTCGTTGTGGAAGCGTCTGTCTAGGGATTCCGAGTATTTGTCGTTGTATACGGATATTTTGAGGGAGTATGAGGAATTGGGTCATATGGAGAAGGTTATTGAGTCAAGTAAACCACCCATACACTACTACATACCCCATTATGGCGTTCTACGCCCTGATAAACTGACAACTAAGCTGAGAGTTGTCTTTAATGCCTCATCACTCGCCACAACAGGCATGAGTCTGAATGACGTTCGGATGAAGGGAGAAGTCACTGAGGACGTCTTCGAAACAGTTACGCAGTTTCGGAGACACAAGTTTGCCTTCACCACCGACATTCAAAAAATGCATCGGCAGATCCTCATCGATACAGAACAAGGTCTAGTATTGTGATATGACAATCACATCAGATATTGTTTTGCCCTAAAAGCAGGGAAACACAACCTACAAGCTATTTGTGTCAATGTACATTCCCCTAACAAATCCCTGAACTTGAGGAGACCCCCTCGATTCCGAGAAAATGGAACGTTTGCGCTTTCACCCTTCACGCAATGAGGTTGATATTTGAAATGGCGCAATGACTCGGCCAATGGAAGGATTGACCCTCTGGCAAGGTTAGGGCTTAGCACCCTGAATATTGAGGGAAGGTCAGAAGGGGAGAATGACAGAAAACGAAAACGCTAAAAAAAAGAGACGGAGCATCTTTCGGTTGTGGCCAACCATTTTTCCAGAAATATGGTAACTACTGTAAAAAGAATGTACCATCGACGAATTGAAAGAATAAATTAATAAACGAAGTTACCACACAGAAAACGGCTGACTTTACTTTGTCATCACCAATATTAGAAATCTCTAGATATTAGATGGAAAGAACCACCTGTCTCCAAAAGAAGGAACCTGTATACCCCATGCTTCACTTCAACCTGATGGTCACCATATATAAAGGTATGTTCATATTTTTATCCAATACCGATTGAGAACTCCATTTATTTCCGATCGAATCTGAGGTCAAAACTGGATATTGGTATCCAGAACAAAATTGGGTACAATAACCAGTACAAAATTGGTGCCGTTTGACCTGTGGAAATGGGTGGATTTTTCACTGCGGTATGCACATCTGGGTTGTGTCACGTAAAATTTATTTAAGTTGAAATTGAAATTTATGCGTGTAAGATATTATTTCGGTCTTTCTGAGTTAAATAGTCAGGGTAATTTTGACATACCTCAGATGTGCATTTAGTGTTGCAAACTAGCACAAGAAATTTTTGTTGTATTGTTTATGATTTTTAAAAAGTGTGAATTTTAAGGTATATGATTTTTTAAGGTGTTTGATTTTTTTTTAATGTATGATATGTATCAGAATGCCGCCAACATTGAGATCACAGTCTAGTAATTCTTCCACCGAAATGTACAACGACAATCAGGGTTTAAATAGTAACCAGCTAGAAAATGTGATGGCGGCAGTTCCAACGAGCCAATTAACAGACAATGAGAAGGTTGACGCGGTGCCATATAATAATAGTGCCATTTTGACTCAAAATGTGGATCTAGCTTTGCCGAGAACCAGTAGTGTACCTCACAAAGATTTTAATTTTATGATCGAATCCTTTAGTGCAGACCCTAATAAACTTAAATGGTTCATCCACCAAGTATCAGAACTCAAAGAGTTGAATCGATGGCCGGAGGAAGCCGCAACCCTGTTCCTTAAATCAAAGCTTTCGGGTGCAGCGGCGGACTTATTTGCAAACTCACCAGCCTGTTTTAAGCAGCTTACATTTGCTGAGGCTTGCGATAAGTTGACTGAATTTTTTGAGGAACAATCCACACCAGGACATAAGGTTAGAGTTTTTCAGGGAATCAAGTTAAAGGAAGGGGAATCAATTAGAAATCTCGCATATAGAATTGAGGTAGCGGCACAGAGAGCATATGCGTTCGTAAAAGATGACAAGGCCATGGCGCAATTAATGTCATTACAATTTATGACAGCGATTCCTTCATGTTTAAAGGAAAAATTGCTCGACTGTGACCTCACCAATTTTTCTGTGCTTGTAAAAAAGGCAGCAATGTTTTACATGGATAATGAAACACCACAATTTCAAGTGAATACACTTAATGCACATAATGTGTCATCTGAAATGGATTCCCTTAAGGCACAAGTAGAACAACTCAATATAGCTGTAGCTCAGTGTCTCACGAGATGCAATTTATGTGGCGGGAACGACCACCCACTATCTCAATGTGAGATTTTTACACAGATCAGTGCTCCACAAACAGAAAATATCAGATCGACGTGGCGTAATCCTCGTCAATTCTCTAATCAGATATCAAACAGAAATAATTTTAGTGCACAAACATGTTCTTTTTGTGGCAAATTGAACCACAGCGAGTCAAAGTGTCGATTTTTAATAGCACAAACGCCCGAACAAAATAGAGCTCCACCAAACCCCTCGTATAACAGAAATTATCACCAGGGCGGTAGCAGCCAATACCAGTCACCAAGAGCGCAAAGTCATTTAAACTACAGAAGGAGGGATGCTTAGACGGCGCTCGCCCTCTCTCCTGTTACCAGCCGTCTGTCAATGTTACATCTGAACTTAGAAATTATTTTAACTCTAAGATGCAGAGTTCAAATGAAAGTGTGTTTAATTATTTGCAGACCTTTTCAAAGCACACTGAAACAGAAGATTATTATGTATTTAATGTATATGAGAATGTTGCGGAATTACCCCTCATTAATGTAAATTTTGGTGGAAATAATTTAAGAATGCTGCTAGACTCAGGGTCTTCAATTTCGTTACTGCCAGCGACAACTCTTGAGATTGTAAAACATGTCGCTAAAGTTAAATACCTTTCAAGAAAGGTGCAGATAAAAACAGTTAATTCAAAACTGGATTTTTCATGTTGCGCTCAGATTTCTTTCAAAATAGACAAACATCACTTTAAAAATACCTTCTATGTTTCCCAAATTGATAATTTGAACTTTGATGGGATTCTAGGCTTTGACTTTATAGCAAGGCATAATGTGATGATTGATTCTAAATTACGTGTCGCTAGGTTTGACAACTTCAGTTCCAATCTATTGTCAAATTATGACAATGCTGATTCAGATTTGTACCGTAATCAGGAATGCCATGTAACTATTCTGTCTAAAACTTTTCTTCCACCACGAGAGATTACACAAGTATCTGTTAAGATTGAAGACGATCAATTTCCATCTGATACATGCTTTCTTTTTATTCCTAATGGTTCAAAGGACTTTGTAATTGACACCTCCATACATGAGAAATGTAATGGTACTTTTCATATTTACATCGAAAATAATCATTATACAATTCATTTAAACAAAGGGTATAAAATGGGAATGATTACACGTGAGTTTGAGTTTGTTCAGGGCAAAGAATTTAGTGAGAAAGAGCCATCACTTTAATGCAATTTAATTACGGCATCCGATGAAATTTTGCGATTGCGCCAATCGGAATTATCTCCCAACGATTTTCAACTGGATCATCTAAATTATCAGCAGAAATCACAATTAAGGACAATTTTGCTTACCAATTTTGCTGCATTCAGTAAATCTTTGAAAACACTAGGGGCTACCGATGCGGTTACGCCAGACATTACACTAAGGAATCCAAACCCTATTAAAACTTTACCATTTGAAATTCCACAATCTCTCCAGCAGAATGTCAGAGATCAACTTAATGAGTTAATTGAAGTGTGTTTAATTTACAGGAATGTCTCACATTGGGCTTGTCCATGCTACTAGTAAAAAAAAAGGCTGACCCTTCTCAACCGAATGCGCCTCCCAAATATAGAATGGCGTTACATTTACGTCTCCTAAATTCAGCTATTGAATGTTCATCTTACCCTTTACCCAAAATATCTTCCTTAATCAATGAAATTTCTGTGTATCAATGGTATACTATCTTAGATTTGAAGTCTGCTTACTGGCAGATAATGCTTCCAGATCATTTAAAAGATATCATGACTTTTACCACACCCTATGGCTCTTTTGGAAACACACGATTGCAATTCGGCCTAAAAAGTGCAAGTTCAACTTTTCAGTCGTTGGTTGACAAACTTATTGATGAATTGCGTGAACAACAAATCACAGGTATTTTTGCCTATCAGGATGACTTCTTGATTGGAGCAAACACTTTTGAGGAAACGACCCAAAAACTCGAAGCTCTACTTCAAATTTTAATTAAATATAATATCACACTCAGTCCGGAAAAATGTGTCTTTTTCAAACAATCCATTGATTATTTAGGTTTTCATGTGTCACATCAAACCATTACCCCTGTCGAATCCAACATAGCTAAAATTACAAAATTTGCCACTCCAAAAAATGTCAGACAGGTTAAGAAATTCTTGGGGTTATGCAGATTTTATAGGAACCTCATTCCTAATTATGCTCAATTAACTTCCATTTTGAATCAACTTACCATCAAAAACAGTTGTTTTAAATGGACGGAAATACAAGATCAAGCTTTTCAAGATTTACAGAAAATCTTTTTCTCTACGCCATTCGTCAAACTTCCTAATTGGGATAAATCGTTTGTTTTGAACACAGATGCTAGTAGAGGGTATTTCAGCAGTTCTATTGCAAGAATACAGTGGTACATTACATCCCGTATCATATTTCAGCAAATCGCTTTCAATTTCCGAAAAGAACTATCCAGCCATTAAGCTTGAACTCTTTGCAATTTATAAGGGAATTACTGCCTTCAAAACATACCTTTACAATAGGAAATTCGTGATTCTCAGTGATAGTAAACCTTTGATGCATTACCGGAAAACTAGTTCTCCGGCAGATATCATAACACGTTAGTTGTTGGCAATTAGTGAATACACATTTAAGTTTGTTCACATTCCTGGCACTTTAAATATTCTGGCCGATTACTTGTCACGAAATCCTGATCCCAATCTCAGAGAAAATGTCATACCAGTGACGAATGATAATCAATTAATTTTACCTTTCCAAGACTTCAATGAAACAAAAGAGATAAACAACATTACACTTGCGAGTGATCCCGCATTAGAAATATCTCATGACACATGGATCAGAGAGCAAATGGAAGATGATTATACGAAAAATGTTATTAACCAGATAAAAGATTCATCACAGGCTAATTATTTTAAGGAAAGAGGTTACTTTCTATCACCGTTAGGGCTGTTGGTATATTCTCCTAATAAACACATTTTACATGCTAACATTGTTGTTCCTAAAACATTGAGGGCCAAAATTTTAAAAATTTGCCATATTTCGCATGCTGGTATTCAAAAGACATGAGTTGGTAAGCAGAAAATAATTTTTGGACAGGAATGCACACTGACACTCGAAATTATGTTTTGTCATGTGACATATGCATTCGACATAAAAGTTACACTGCCAAAAAGGCTCCATTACAAGACATGTCACTAGTAGAGCGTCCTGGATTATTTGTGTCCATGGACATAGTTGGACCCCTAGGAAATGCTGGACATGTTTTAACCTTTATAGATCATTTTTCCAAGCATGTGGCATTATATCCTTTGAAGAGTATCACCACTGAGGCGGTTACCAAGCATTTATTACATTACATTGCTCATTATGGTAGGATGTCTCAAATTCTTACTGATTTGGGAACGCAATTTACGTCCGAGGTTTTTGAACTAATTAATCAGATTTTGGGTGTGAAATTAATTCACAGTTCATCAGGGCACCCTCAATGTAACGGAGTATCGGAGAGAATTAATTCCTCCTTAAAAACTTCCATTAACACTTTAAGAGAAAAAGATGTATCTTTGGAAAATGCTCTAATTATATACACCAGTCATTATACAATGGATCTGTTCATGCCACTACAGGTTTTACTCCAAATCATTTACACTTTGGGCGCAATCTCTCTCTCTTCTTTGATACATTTTATAATGATATTACGCCTACTCATTTAGACAAAGGACATTATATTTCAAAAATGCAGCAGGATTTGAAAGTCGCATATGAACAGGCTTACACATCATTAGAGAGAAATCGCATTCAACAAAACAACAGGCAGCATGCCAGGGCTAAACTGAGAATTCTGAATGCTGGTGATACTGTTTATTTGAGGTCGAAAGATGTGTTTAAACCTAAATACACAGGGCCTTATTGCATTATTTCAAAACACAATAAAGTGAACTTCAGAATTAGACTCTTGGACGATGAATCTGCCCCTGTTTTGAAGGTGCATATAGATCGCTTACGTCTAGCGCCCGCAAGAAAGACTATATTGATTGACAATTGTGATGAAAATCTTCGGGTGTCTACTCCTCGTTATCAATTGCGTAATCGTATCATCAATTAATATTGTGTTTTCTTCGATGATGTTATAATGAACTCATGGACGCTATAATGATATGTGGAACATTTGTGAACATTGACACTCTTGCAAAGAAAAATATCTGTGATACTTTATTACTTAAAAATGATATTGAATGTAAATTACTATATAAACTGCTTAAATTCAAATAACGTTCTTCCAAGTATTTAGATGTCATCTGTTCTATTAGGATTTATCGTTTTGTGCTTCTCATTCTCTCTTTACTTCTAGCGATAATCCTTTATCATGCTTTGAGCTCCGCCAAACTGGAGCAGCATTAGCCATCTTTGGGGTAATTCTGCTGGCAGAAATCACTCATTCGCGAACATAGATGGGTGATGACGACTCTGTTGTCGCTGTTCAAATTATGTGTTATCATGTGTCGTGAACATTGAGTATTATATATCTAATAACTGTAATTTAGTCATGTTATAATGTGCTACTTTTCTTTTTTTCATTTTGTATAATCCTCCACATGGGGTGCTTTATTTTTGTGTACGATAATGTTGTTATAGAGTTGGCTAAGCCGATAAGAGAGAAAGTTGGACCCAAACAACCTGATATCAATTAATATTAGAATTTATTCATAGTGACAGAATATTTAAATGTTCTCTACTCATGCCTAAGGGATGGTTAAACTTATAAATACAAGTTGCTGTTATATCACATGTGTTGGATTGTACAGTTTTTTTTTTTGTTGTTGTAATGTTTGTGCTGGTTTGTAAACTATATTGGTGAAATATGGGCATAAGCCTTTGGACTCATTGAATTCCTGCGGCTCATCCAGAATGCATGTCATCATTATTATTTGTATGGTTATATTTTCATTTCATTATCAGTGCTACCATTGTTACCATGCTGTAAGGAAAAAGTTCACTGGCCACTACTGAGAGTTCAGGGAAATGCCTCGATATCAGTTTTGAGCATTCCTCGGAGAGATAATATATTGTTCTCCGAATTTTAGAGTTTTTTTTCTCTTACGGTTGCTTAGGAATTGTCCTTCAAGGCTTTGCAGATGCGTCACAAGCAGCATACGGAGCCGTCGTCTACCTACAGTGTTTCCATCGAACTGATGCTGCGAGAACTACCATTTTGGCAAGCAAGTCCCGCGTGGCACCCATTAGAGTGATTTCCATTCCACGGCTGGAACTCTGCGCTTGTGTTCTCTTGGCTCAGCTAGTGGAGGAAGTTCGTGCTACTCTACGTTTGGAGATCGACGTTGTATTGCATACAGACTCGACGATCGCCCTTGCGTGGTTGAACACACCTGCGAACCGTCTTAAGACCTTCATCGCCAACTGCGTGTCTAAAGTGCAACGGCTGACTGAAAACTGTCAGTGGAATAATGGGGGAATGTTGGGGGGAATGTTTATGCATGCTCTCCCTCAGTGCTGATGAATTCGTCGATAGATGGCGCTGGTTCTATTTTGTATTTTCCGTTGCAGCCACGCCCATGCCGCGAGTGTATTCTCAATGTGTGTGAAGAATAGTAAAGTTTTTTACAGTCCACTTGCTTTTGTGTTGTGTTTCTGAGCTTTGTGATGTGTGTGTAACTGAATATCTTTAATATTTTCGCAAGAAGTTGTGAAGTTTTGAGAAATTTTCAGCAAAAAAGTAAAAACAAATTGGCTGGCATTGTTTAGTTCTTTTTTGTAAAATCGGGATCGTTAAAGATCAATTAAAAATTTCAACGGATTTGAAATTTGCGGAAAATTTGACACCAGATAGATACCTTATACGTTTGATTTTCTTTTAATAAATAATTTTTCAATTAAATATATATATTCACAAGAGATTGTGACGTCACGCCGGATTCCTATTTGGTTTGCGAAGGCACAACTCCTTTATAACTGTTACCCAATTTGAGAAGCAAATAGTAGTTCATAATATTCATAATTTGGTTTCCTTCGCAAACCAAATGGAAATTCCCAGGGAATTCATTATAATAGGCTATAATTTCCATTTGGTTTGCGAAGCAAACCATCACCACAGGCAATGCCATGATGGCTGTTATCCAATAGGCTACGAAATTTGAACTTGGTTTGTTTCTCAAACCGTATTCGTAGCACTCACCGGGGGTTAGCGAGTAGTGGTCACGGGCAACACCGTGCTGGCCACGCAGTGGCTAGTATTCTTTGAAGTTCTTTCAAAGTTCGTTAAACTGTCTGTTGATTTCATTGGTTCATCTGAAATAATTCAATTTCTTGGCGAATTTAGAAGTGCGCCAAAAAAGTGCCAAGGTCGTCACACCGCTATAAACGTAGACTGAAGCTTTACCAAAAAATTCTACAAAAATGTAATGGAGAAGTTGCAGATCTGAGGAAACTGCTCAAATTTATAATTTTCTGGTAATTTCAGCTTCACCTTTTTCGAATATGCCGCTTTAAATATCGGAAAGAAGTCAAATAAATTACAAATTTAGTTTTAAAAAAGCGAAAAATGACGTAATCGCACAACGCAATGTGATTGGCTCTGACGTCACTGTGCATGAAGTATCAATATTTACGTGTTGAAACTGATGCTGTTTTCGCTCGCCTTTTTGCCACTTCAATCCTTTTATCGTTTTAACTAAATTTTATATCTGTGTTTAACTTTTATAGTCATCTTTCGTTTATTTTATTGTATATTTCGTTTACGATGTCGATTTTACCGGGATTTGTCAAAGGCCAATCTGATAACCTTCCCAAGATAGATACGATTTCCATGTTTTCTTTCTTGGGAAAAAATCCGGATTTTATAGGAGCAGAAATACGAGGAGTTAAAGCTATGAAGTATGTATGATCTTTAGTAACATTCATAAATTGACCTAAAACTAATGGAGATTAAAGAAGTTCTCCATTAATACTTAAAAATTTAATTTTTATTGCACATTGAAACACTATAATACTATTTTGCCTGTAGGCCTATAACTGACTTGTACTAGTTCATTGTTCACTAGTTCATCACACCGTTTCATTGCGTTAGTCCACACTTTTCTTTTAACTGGATCCTTTGGGACGCTAAAAAACAGCTATAACTGAATTTGAAGTTGTGTTTACGCAACAAGGTACAATACAGTACTTGTAAGGTGGTTTTTCGTTCTTCAAAAAAAAGATAGATAAAGAATTTCCACAGAAAATCAAATGGCAATCACAGAATCTAACATAAACAACGTACTGCGCTGTTTGTTTACATGCACAGTGACGTCACAAGAGCAGCCATTGCAAAAGTAGCGTTTTCGCGCCAAATGCCCAACTGCAAACTTAAACAATTTTTAATTAATTATCCGCATTCATAAATTAAGAAAAAATATACCATTATTCCTGTTTCTTTCTCTTCTACCAAATAAAAATATTTAAAAAAAACTATGCAAATTCCTCATTGCAAGCAAAAAAACATAATTAGTTACACAAATTTCAAATTGTATACCACAAATTGTATCGCTGGCCTCATGGCGACGAGACACTCCGGCCGTGACAATACAGCTGCCGTCGTTTTCGCGGGTTCGAAAATTACGATGCCAGTGTTCTTTATTCGTATTTCAATTTCGGAGAATACGATTTACTCTATTCTCAAAAGCACTTGTAATCGTGCATCTCTAAATAGGCCAAACGACCATAGTTACTGTTTTTATCAAAATTTTAAAAGTTCCCTGATTTTTTGTGAAATTTGGAAATTTTCCCTGAGAATTCCCTGATATTTCCGGTTCTGTTACCACCCTGTATATGATTTGGCGATAATCTGAAGAACTGTTGCTAGAACAGTACCAATACTAAAGCATGGAGATAGTGGCATAGATTCAGCTGGTATGTAATATGTATTAAGCTTTTGTTTATGGTACATGGTAGCATGAACTCAGATGTGCTATTCTCAATAACTATGCTCTCAAACATTGCGGTAGTTTAATGGACAAGGCTAATGTTTCTTTTGGGATGGCTATTTCACTCAGTTTCCAGTGCCACACTAGACTGGTATATAGAAAATCAGTAAACCTAGATATACTGTCCTGTACCAGCCCAAGGCTGAACCTCATTGATATTATTTCTATCAGTGTCCAACAAATTTTGTCAGCACAATAAAAATTCTATAAAACAGTATCATACCAATATCTAAAAGTACATGCCATATATAGCAGTGGCTCAAGATCTTTAGTGACTTGTAAGACCTCGAGATTTGAATTGCATTAAAAGCTTGATACTTTACAAGGACTTGTACACAAATCTACACATCAGTTTGAAGAGTTAATCATTTTGTGATCACATTAATTTTTCGATTTCTATATTCCCCACACACACACACACACATTGTCACAAAACATTATTCTATAAAAACTAACTGAAAAAATTTTGAAATAAATGTACAAGATATTTGTTTCAAATTTTGCAATACATGTTTCAATGAAATATTACAACAGCCAATTACTAATACCATGGTCACTTAGTAATGTTTATAATTTGGGTAAAAATTAAGTTTCATTAGTGTCAAAGACTGAATGCAAGGCTGCTTAATAAAATACATCCTGTTAAAGTGAAGAGGCACATGAAGAAAAATAGCTTTAAAATTAGTTATCTAGAAATAAATTATTATATTATGCTTTTTTATAGAATTGTCTAAACAGACAGAAACATAAAAGTTAACAATTTTGCAATTAACTATGTACCTGAATAATCAGCTTTCTTGTACTTCAATAATCGATGCTTGGCTCGCACCTCTAAGACACATCCAGGAATATATTCTTCAGCAAATTCTTTTATTTTCAACAGACTTAAATACTGTGGTGGTTCAAAGAAGTCCTCGGGGTACATATCGAGCCAAACCAACAAAACCTTTTCAAGAGTTCTGAAAATTAAAAAAAATCAATAGAAAAAGTTTAAAAAGAATAAATCAAGTATTGAAAACTTTTATGATAAAAGTAAATACTTTACCATAGTTATTGCAACAAAAATAAGAGTGATTTTAAAGCTGTGAAGCGGAGAAACAGAAATAGGGTATCACAAAACATTAATTTTAAAATTGTTAAAACTATCATTATAAAAAAGAATGCCTCCATTTTTGGAGAAAAAATATTTTAAGTTGCATAAGAGGACAATGTTTGTCAGTTTTCACTAAAAAAGAAAATATTTCAATTGAGTCAGGTAAAGTTTGCTTGTTCTAATTTCTGAGACTAAAACTTAAATCTCAAATGTTAGAAAGAAATTTGAATTTTTTAAATCTAATTCACCAATTTGCTTTTTTAGATACTCATAGAACGTGCTATTAGGGAAAACAAAATAAATGAAGTGTCTTGCTTGTGATGAAATGAAAATGAAGTAAAACAGTTTAGTAGCAGTGAGCTGAAAAAGTAGTCATTTAATGAACTAATTAAATAGCCCTCAGAAGACAAATGTCAGTAAATTTTAAGAGATTTATTTTTGATACTAGGAGGGCCTGTTGCCTGCTGGCCAACCCCTGGGGATTGCTACGCAATCCCATTTGGTTTGCTTTGCACAACCCAACACTCCTATCGCAGAGTGAATCTCCTGCAACGACAAAACCTCAACCCCCTGCTCGCCTGTTTCATGATGTCACAGCGAGTTTCATAAAGGCCATTTTTCAATCTTGCGGCAGCGTTTTTTTTGTTGATATATAGAGATATTAAATTTTAAGAGATTTATCTCAATTTCAAGATGCACTAACATTAATTCAAGTTGCTTACATTTGAACACCATGTATAACTCCTGAAAATGTAAAATATACTATGAAAAACTAGGTCAAGATATCTGATACATTCATTACTAAGAGTTAACTATGAAAACTTTATTATTGGATGAATACTCAAAAAAATGTTTGTTTTAACAATATAATGCAATATTATTTGATTATATATAAACAATATATATCAAATATGAATTTTTGAAGTGTACCTTTTGTGTTGCTCTTTAGTTTCAGAAGTAAACAGCAGGCTTTCATTGTGCATTTGCTCATACCTAAAAAAGATTTTCTTCAAGACTTTTGTTTACACAACAAAATATTAGAAAAATATAACGAATTTATCTATGTAACAAGAAACAGTTACATAATGTGTACTTGTGTGTGTGTGACAAATTAGTTACAATTACTTACTAATAAAGTAATTCAGTAAAGATCAGAGAATAAAAATTTAATTTTAGATATAGTCTAGATCAAGAGTGGGCAACCTTTTAATGTTGAAAGTTCACACTAATATACCTGTGATAAAATAAGGCTGCATTCAAGAAACCTCAATCATACATACTTAAAAATGTACATTATTTTGTAAAACTCTAACTATTGTATACTCAATATATTCAAAAAGTTGAAAACTATTTGTTTATTTTGAAGTTAGCTATTCCTTAAATGACTTTGTTGTGTCTACTTTTATTGTAAGCATTTGAATATTTGGTTACAACATGGATACCTGACATTTGCTACCTTAAGGGCATCTTGATTTGGGCTATATAGGGAATGTAGATTCACAAAAAATAAGTGGTTGAAAAGCAATAAAGCATTTTTTGGGCATGTTGTGGAAAGCACAGGTATTCTACTTTTTAAATTTACATTTAGTTAAATGGTCACACTTAAGGACCTAGAAGGCAACAGATCTAGATTATACACAAACTGGCCAATGAATTAGAAACCTGGGATCAATATTTCATTGAACCTCCTTTTCCATGAATAACAGCATGTATACATTTAGGAATATATTCTACAAAGTTTTGAAGTGCATTTGATTCCAAAGAATACCATGCATTGCATACACAGTCCTTCAGATCCCGTAAAGTGAGCGGCAGAGGAGATTGCTGTTGGGATGCGCTTTTCTATGTTATCATTATATGAACCATCACCTTCAGAGTACAAATGTAACATTGCAGGATGCACTTGATCTGACCAGCTGATTGATGTGCACTGGACCAATGTACACCTTCCCTTTACCTAAAGCTGGGGCAAAAGCAGTGTTGGATCCTTATATCACCCCTCAACTACCCAAGGAACCCCTTTTCCAGAGATCTGATTCCATGCACAGCAAACATGAGGGTGATATAATACCCAATCAAGGCAAGAGTGGCTAAAAGCTTCTCAAGGGGGAACCCTCCTTTCTAAATAGGCAATCATAACAAGGGAGAAAGAAAAGGCAAAAAGAGCAAGAAGGGAAAATAAAAGAGAGAACAGATCACTCAGTTACCCTTGGGTTGTGAAGCCTGTACAAACCTAAAGAAGGTATGCCCCTGAGGCTAAAGGTGAAAATTATGAAATTTTGTAAGTGGCCAGTGGCCACTGAGCGTGTTTCATTCAGTGGCAACTTACGAGTGTTCACACCCGCAAAATATCAGCACTACAGAAATACTCCAGGCACACTAAAGTACTAATCTACAACCTTCTTTCCCTAGATTGTTTTGCGTTTTCCCAATCCAAGCAAGTTTTTCACTAAATTCTAAATACTATTTTCCATGTTTATGTTCCCGTGCTTTTTTTCTTTATTTAAAAAAAAATTACAGTCCACATAAGAAGAAAAAATCTAAAATCGGAGATTCCACCATATAAACTAATGTTTTTAAGAAAGTGTGGCGACTAGCAAAACCTTTTAGTCTCCACTTTCAAACATTCAATCGTCACATTGCGAGTGGCGACCGTTAATTTTCCCCTTTACCTGAGGGCCTAGTTTGATTAGGATAAAACCATTTAGTGCAGTACCAACTTCCCTTATTCAGTGTTCCTGCTCTTTTTTCTAACTAAAAATAAGGACTTTATAAGGACTAAGCACTTTATAAGGACTTAAATAGAATTGTAGAAGCCGTATTATACAATTTAATACATAACTTTCAACCACAAGTGGTATGCTCTTACACATTAGTTACCTTATAAGAACAGTAGTATGTAATAAATTTAATATTCAAGCTTATTTTCTAAATTTATCCACAAAATAATGCCAATCAAAAATGAGATTTTTAAAAATAAGCCAAGTCTAATTTTTACAATGTCAGCAGTTAATAACAGGGGTTGGACAAAATAATGTGAACACCTGTGAAAAGAGAATTTTTTTTTATTAATGGGCACGTTGGTCCTCCTTTTGCATGAATTACAGCTTGTATCCGATGTGGAATTGACAAATACAAGTCACATACAACATTCAGAGGGATATGTTCCCACTAAAATTGCAAAACAGTCCCTAATTCAGAAAGTGTCCTTGGAGGGGGGGGGGGGAATCGACTGTGCAGCTTGTTTTCCAAAATACCACACAAAGGTTCAATTATATAGAGATCACGGGACTGAGGGGGCCAGATGAGGTGCTCTATTTCATCGCTGTGTTCATAAAACCAGTCTCGGGCAATTCCACAGGTGTGAATGGGGGCATTATCATCTTGGAAGACTGGTCGTTTATCAGGAAATGTATAACAGTTCTCCCACAGTTCCCCACAAATGTTCTCCCATTGTATCACAGTTTGAACCATTGGGTGAAGATGGACATAATGGAAGAAGACATAATCCTCTCCTGTAACATGACCATTCAGAACAACGAGTAGGCCAAGACCACCATATGATGTCGCACCCCAGATCATCACTGAACTGCCGCCATGCTTAACCGTAGGCCAAAGACAGTCAACTTGATAGGCTTCTGGCGGCGTTCCACAAACGTAAACACGTAATAATGTGGAATAAACAGGAATAATGTGAACGGCGCTTCGTCTGACCATATTACATTCTCCCATTGTTGCTGCGTCCAATTTTTATGC
Source organism: Metellina segmentata (assembly GCA_947359465.1). NCBI lineage: Eukaryota > Metazoa > Arthropoda > Arachnida > Araneae > Tetragnathidae > Metellina > Metellina segmentata. The sequence continues at coordinate 6,540,243 of OX375884.1, read as the reverse complement.
TCACGACACCATATTCGTATTGCATGGTATCAAGCTATGGCTTCAAGGTATTGCATGGCGTAATCAATGGTTTTGAAATAGCTGCTCTACCACGAATATTTTCCATATGCAGCTCACACCAGATAGTTTTTGATGAAACTGCTTCCAGTAGATGTGTGTTCATCTCAGATGTTATCTGGAATGCTGTTGTCTTGTGTTTTTATGCCACAATCCGCTTCAAAACCCTTCTGTCTCTGTCATTTAGCTTCGATTTTCGAACACTGTTGTGCTTTTTAGATGATGTTTTTCCCTGTTTCAAATATGCTGACATTACAGTTGACACTGTACTTCTCCCAACACCTAGAAGGGTGGCCGTTATCGTTACTGGGGCTCCAGCAAGATGGGCCCCAACAATCATGTCTCTTTCGAAATCAGAGAGGTCAGCCATAACGCAATTTTAACACAGAAATATATTTTGCATATGACTTCTATAACTGCTAGTAGCAGACTGATGTTTGTACTTTCTCATCTGCTAAGTGCACCCTTCACCGCTAGAGGGCAGGAGTAAACGAGAGGTTTGTTTCAAGTGCTATTTTTTCACAAGTGTTCATATTATTTTGTCCAACCCCTGTATATCACATATCAGTAATATGTAAGTATATAAACAAATTATAGAATGGAGAGGGCAAGAAAAAATATTTTTTAATTTACTACAATCTTCAAGGTTTAAAAAGTTGCTTAAAAAGCAAGGTTTAAAAAAATCAATTAATCGGATTTTTTTTTATTTAAATCGGATTTTTTTATTTAAATTTCTGTAGGCCCTATACACTGTTTTTACAATAATTATATATAAATTTGTTAAATAAAAAATTGAATTTGTGACATGGTAAATCAATATTTACTTAACATTTGTTTAACTTTAAACACAAGTTGACATCCTACATAGTTTTCCTTAAGTAAATTACATCATCATGTTAACAAATTTCTCAGTAAGTGTAAGTGACAGACTTAAACTATAGTGTGAGAAGTAGAATAGAGGATAGAAATAATCAGACTATAGTAAATTCTAATAATAAAACTGTGAAGCAGCAATAATACAATAATAAATGAACTATCACTTACTTTTAATACATATTGGATCTTTCTTCCTGCTGACATTTTAATGGGCGTGTGTGTGAAAATGTATATTTCTACTCTCATCTCTATTGCACCACAAGAATAAGCTAACTGACAAATGCCTCACAAAACTTTACTTCCCACATGTGTGTTTAATAAAATCAGTCAACCCTTTAGTTTATTATTTTGAATCAAACTGTTGCATACTTCCTTTAAGGGTTTATATTATGAGTGCTGTTGATCAGGAATGTTTATACATTACTCTTCTCGGCATTTAGATTTATGATGTCATGTGTGTTTACATTAATGCTTCCAGTATATAGTATATTCTAATAGGTTACAACTGGTTGTTGCAATCTTTTATACTATGCAGTAATTGACCCAGTTCCCTCTGAGCTGGGTGTAGCCATTAATACTGAAATCACCATGAGTGCAGAAAAATTAAAGCATTTGACCACTTCTGTGATTATTCTGTGGTGCATTTACTTAGTTATAAAAACGTGTGATTAGTTGTGATTTAAATCAGTGATTTAAAAAAAATCATTTGATTAAAATCATGATTTTAATCAAGTGATTTAAATCTTGACACCCTGTTAAAAAGTTATTTACTTAAAAAATCCTGAAATTAAATTATATGAAAGGAAAAAGTAGGAGGGTAAAATTAAAATTCTAATGATTGAACAATGTAACTTTAGTGATTGTAACAAATGTAGTACATTAAAAAAATTACATATTTCAAATATTAAAAACATTATTAAAAATTCTTTCTTAATTTCCATCACATATGTCAATAAAAAAAATATTTTTTTAAATCCTGAAATCAGAATAAATCTTGTTACAGTCATCTCTTTTTCAATTGATTTCTTTTTCTTTTTCAGAAATCTAATTGTTTAATTCCTTAATTTTGGATGTTTTTTCTTTTATCCTATCTCTCTTCTTTTATCATATTTTCACTTATTTTTTTATCTAATCTCTTCGCAGTGCATTTGCTTTTATAAACAGGGAAATACTTTTAGAAGAGTCTGCCTTATTAGACATTTTGCTGAATTTTCCATATCTATAAAATAAGCTTGAAGAAAAGCTTTAGATTTTTAATCTAGTATAGTTCTTCTATTTTTCCTTTTCTCTGTTTTGTAAACTTTTGAAATTTTGTGTTGTTCTTTCAAATAAAGGAAATATTTTTACCTTGAAGAACAAACTTCTCCTTTCTTTTGTTATAGTTGTAGTGTAAATATCGTTAGAATTATTTGCATTCTCATAAATGAGCCTCTGAGCAATGTAAGATTCTTCCTTTAAGTTTTCAACCTCTATTGATTTATTTACACTGAACCCCCTTTCTACCGTAGGTAGCTTGTCCATGTGATAAAATCATAAGAATTTTCATTATTCTCCATAATGTTTCATTTGCTGCATCTTTAAGTAAAAGAAGTCACTTATAAAACTGTCTAGTCTGTCAGATTTTGGATCAAAGTTTTTGAATGATGCTGAGTACTTTGAGAGACTGTTATTTCTAAAAACTCTTTAAATTGAAGCAATAAGGTATTGCATTATTTTTCTTATAAGCAATTTTATCATCAATCAGGTGCTAAAGAGGTCAGAAATATTGTAAAAAAATATCAACATTTGAAAACTGAATTCTGTTTTTAAAGGAAAATAAGCACTTTCTAAGGGCTATTCATGAAAAATAAGTACTTCTAAGGGCTTTTAGAAATGGAAGGTCAAAATAAGCATTTATAAGCACTTTCTAAGACCAGAGTGAACCCTGTTATTCCTTTCAAGAAACAATAGTAGAAATCTTGGGAATGTCCGGTAAGTTTTCGACAGCAAAAATAATTGGCAAGATCTAAACATGTATTCTAAGGATGGTCTAGGAGTTATTACAAGTTGAAAGAGGATTTAATTCAAAGCAAAAATACTCACACTGCTTAAAGCTCACAATTTACAGAATTAGAAGTCATGCTATGCTGTTACATAGTTTTCAAACATCGAAATTGTCCCATAAAACTTAGCCTCTGTATACAAGTCAAAAAATAATAAATGTTTCAGATAAAAGAATATGTACACTACAAAATAAAATTTACCTGGTTAAAAGAATGGATAGAACTTGGTTAGGGGAAGCAAAAGATCTATACGTTGATAAGAAAATATTCATGTATGTTGATTCCAGTTCACCAGTGTCAGTAGTAAGGCTTTCCATTAATTTTTCAAGGGTACCAGCCTTGATCATTTTAACTCGGATTGTCTCCCATTCTAGATGAGATATCTCTTCAGATAAGTCCTATAATAGAATAGAAGATATTTTCTTTAATTTGAACAAATAGTAGCCAAATTAATGCTTGAAATTGGTCTAATGGCATTTTTTTTTTAAATTTCTTATTTTGCTATAATTTAGAATGTTTAAAACCAAGTCTGAATACTGAGCACAGTAAAATCTAAAAACTGCAATTGGAATTACAAGCTTATTTTTTTGTAATGTTTCTTAAAGAGTTTTAAACGAAATTGGTTAATGCTATGCAAAGTATGAACCTAATCAGTGGTATCAATTCTTAGAAGTCCCAAACATAGTTGTAGATTTAATGTAATATGATTATGTTTCATAATTTGGCAACTAAATTTGTTTCTCTAAACTGGAAATTTTTAGATAAGAATTAATTTGAAAACAAATATTTTGCATCATGAAGCTTATTTAAAAAATTTTATTCATAATTTAAACTGGCTATTTCATTTTTAATCAAGTCAATTTTTCTACAACTATGACAAGTTTTCTGTAGTGCCCAAACATGAAGCATGAGTACAAATACAGATAATAGGAGTAGTAAAATCAATAAGTAAAATAAATTATTTTGACAAAACAATAAGCATTTATATTATTATTAAACATGTCTGAGTGGCTACTGCTATTTCAAATCACAGTAAAAAAGTTAGATAATAGTTTTAGGCTAGTGGCTTGTATTGTAAGCATGCACATTTTGATGCCTGAGCTGTACCTTTAGATTCATTAAAATTTTACTACTGCATTTATTTAAGCTCTTATTTTGATATTACAAGACAATACATCTATCTACACTCAAACCTATTTTTGTGCAACCTTTTTTTTGTGCGGTATATGAAAAAATTTTATTCAGTATAATCTACTCACAGTCCTCTCAAAATTTCAATCAAATTAGAACATAATTGACAAAGTTATCAATAAAAATTACTTAAATAAAAAATAATTAATATGCACTTAGATTGCTTTACTAGTACTGCTCAAAAGGCAATTTTTTTTCCTAAATTTTTTTATTTTTTTATGGAATTCATCTATGAAACTTCATTTATTTTGAGTCTTATTATTGTTCTTTGCGCAATGTAAACGATTTCTGAATATTTGGGACAGACGATATTTTTCAAAGAACGGGAATAAAACGAAAACTCTTGTTTCTTTCGCTCTGAATTAATTTCACATTTCTAAATTTTTTGCACTTTTCAGTTATAACTTGTGGCAACTGTGAGATCAAGAGATAAAAAGGAATCATAAATTAATATCTTTAGATAAACTTTTTCACATCTTTTATTTTGTTTCGCTGTTTTATTTTATTTTCTGTTTTAAATATTTATTATTTTAATAAATAAGGTTTGATGAGATTCCAAGTAGTTGCCAAGCCTTGTGTCTGGATTTTGTTTAAAAAAGCAATTTCTAGTTATTTTGTAAGGTTTTGAGTTATTTTCTATGTGAGACTTTTTTTTATGCGGTCCCTATTCACCGCAAAAAATATATATATATTTCTTTTTAAATGTGTTGGTAAAAATATTTTTCATAGCTACTCGTGAAGTTTTGGAAGATTTTATGCGTTTTTTTTATGCAGTCCCTGTTCACCGCACAAAAACAGGTTTGAGTGTATATACATAAAATACAAATACCACTCACTCATTGATCACTGTATCTCAAGAACAAGGTTTAGTAAATATATATATGCAATAAAGTAATTGAGTAAACTTGGCCTTGCCAATATTTTGGATGACCTGAAGAATTTCAAGTTTGATAATTTAAGAATCATAAACATTCAATTGATGTAAAGAATACTGGGAGGAAAAATTTTGACACTGAATACGTTTTTAAAGTATACGTTAAGTTTTTCAGTGTTAAGAAACACAAAAATTAATTACTAAAAAAGTAATTCAGCAATTCAAAATCTAATTCCAAATTTAATTATAATTCTCAATCAAAATCAATTCTTCAGAAGAGCATAAAAATTCAAATACCACATGGATACATTTAATCAATGTTTGAAGCATGAAATCAATTAAACTCCAATAGATAAACGAAACTCACAGCTCTAGCATGGTGATAGCGAACTTTCTTCAAATACACAGTATACACAGCTCCATCAATTTCTTCTTCACCCCATAGTTTAAGAGATGGTTGCTAAGATGAAGCCAACAGAAAAAATTAAAAGATAAATGAAACCAAACAGTTGTTTTCTCATTCATGAAAAATTAATTATTTTTCTTTATCACATAAAATTTTGAATAAAAAATTCATAAAATTTTGAATGGAGAATCCATAAAATTTGAACATAATAGCTAACACTCTTTTTGATGAACACCAACAATAAGTTTGTACAACCGGAAAGTTCATTAAAGAAATTAAAATTTGTTTTATAATATTTGAATGGAACTCATCAAAAGTTTACGAAATTGGATAGATTTTCTGTGAATCAGTTTGTTAATCCTCCTGGTGGCCAGGGTACTCAGTTTTGTATCAATGAAAACAGCTCCCCCAAAAGCAAGTTTGATTTATAAGTTCCAGGGTTCATACAAGTCTTCCTCCCACCACAGCAAACACTTGTTCACAACAGAGAGGTCATTTAGCTGACTACCAATGGTGTGCATTGACAGTGATAAAAAGCAAAGCCATCGGTTACTTTATGCAGCCATAGGCAAGATGAGTCTTCTCAAGAGGAATGTTTGTGGGAACAACTTGCAGTTTCAAATAGTGCAGTTCCAGTCCTCAGATTTCAATTTTATTCTTCTTCCTTGTGCTAACATACAAACAGTAAGACAGGGTCTTACAACGTATAACTGAAAAGGACAATGGTGAAAAAAGATTCACTCTTCATTTCTTGTACGATGCCTAGAGATCAGTTGAACTCTGTTACAAACGAGGGAGCAATTTTTATTCTCAACTGTCTGCATTTTTCACAGCAGCAAAACCACATTTTTGAAACCAAGCAGTGAGCTCAATTTTAAAAGCTGCTTTGAATAGAGTTTACTCGCAATTTTCTTGCCCAATTCACAAATTTACAATAGCACTACTCATTTCATACAAAACCAACAGGTCAATTTTCTCACATTTATGCATACGTTTATTTATAGAATGTATATCTACATTTGCATAATTGAAACTTAGATAAACAGAAGAAAATCTACAGGTGGTGTAAAGACATATATATGTTACCGCTAAAGAGCAGTAATCAGTTATTCTACAGATTACCTAGGTAATGTTCAGATTAACTAGGGTGATCCGTTAAAGTGCTGAGGGTTTGGGGGAAGATGTAATGAAAGGAAATGAGGGAAACAAACTTTTGAACTTTAACGATACGGAAGCCATTAATGTGCACATTACCTAGGTTAAATGTGGAAAACTCTTGATTCCTCACATTAATAGAGCAAATCAGTTAATCTGCAGATCAGCTACGTAATGTGCACATTAACGGCTTTCGAGCTCTAGAGGTAACATATATATGAGGTTGAGGTGATGAAAGAGCAGTCAATCCAAGATCATTGGGGTTGACACATATGAAAGCATTTTGCTTTGCACGATATCTCAGGTCTACCACTTTCAGTACAAAAAGTTATGTGGAAGGTTATCATGCGTGCTGCTTAAAGGGTTAGAAGAGTTAACAAATTACATATTAAAAATATATTTCCTTTTACAAATGGAGACCCTCTTGGTCAGATCTTAGAATTATTTTGCATCACTAACCATACAAAGAAAATCTCGTTATATCAAGCATTTGACTATGGCACTCTGTTTTTCTAGTCCCTCAATTAATTTTTGTTTTGTAAACAGCAAAGACCTTTGACTAGTCTATTACTTTAAAATTGGATTCATGAGTTATCTTATAACCATATTCTCCAATATTGGTAACCCAGTCATCAGTAGCACTTCTTACCAACATATTACATAGGACATATTATCAATTAAATATTAAAATTAATAAAAAATAATTAAATAATTAATTAATTAATAATAAAAATTAATAAATAAAATTAAAAAATATTGAATAATTAATTGAAACAAATATTTTTAAACAATATTCAAAATTATTGACTAAATATATAAGTGAATGAATCTTATTTCAAAAGTCACACAAACAAGTAACAAAACAAAGTGACTTTTTTATTCTCTAGTTCAAGTTTCTAACTTCGGGATCATTGAAAATAAAGTGAAAATTTCAACAGATTTCAAATCAGCATAAAATTATCTTCCAGGTTGATACCTAGATCAAATTTATTATTCAATTTTATCTGGTGTAAAATTTTCTGCCGATTTCAAATCCGTTGAAGATATATTCAATTAAAAAATTATTTATTTAAAGAAAATCATATTTTTAAGTATCAATCTAAACTGAAATTTTCTGCAGATTTCAAATTCCTCTATTATATTTTATATGGTCCTATGGTTTTAAACTTAGCCTATTGCTCAAAATCTGCGTTACAGTCCAGGAACTATCACACAGACTAAATATTCCAAAAAGTATAGTTTATGATCATCTGAAGAAGATTGGGTATGTAAGCCGCTACAATGTATGCACTTTATACTTTAAACACAGAATATGCTTGCTTCAATTTCAGCATGTGATTCTTTGCTCAAATGAAATGAATAAGCTCTTTTTTTTAAATAGCTCATTACCGGAGATGAGAAGTGGATACTATACAATAATGTTACAAGAAAAAGATCATGGGGTTAACTAAATGAACCTCCCCAAGTAACATTGAGAGAGGGGCTGCATCCCAAAAGTAATGATGTGTATGGTGGGCCTACAAAGAAATTGTTCATTATGAATTGTTGCCACAAAATCAGACAATAAATTCGGAAAAATACTGTTCTCAAATGGCAGTATTAAAAGCAGAAATCGAAGCAAAGCAGCCAGAACTGACCATTCGTCAAGGTGTTGTCTTCCAGCATGACTATGTGCGGACCCACATTTCGCTGAATGTCTGACAAAGACTTATTGAGTATAGCTGATATGTTTTGTGTCACCTCCAGGGCTGAAGTGGAGGGTATACGGCGGTATACCCTCTGTTTTTTCTTTATAACTACGTACACGCTTTGCTTTTCCTAGAAAACATAGTGCGAAGCATCACGTGAAACGTAGATAGCTGTAGAAGCAAAAGAAAAGTTTATATTTCAAGATATCACCTTGGTATATAATTCCAAAATCGTACATATTAATCAAAAGCAATTCATTCAAAGTAGTGTCGAAAGAATGAAATCCAGACTTAGTTCTGATGTTAATAAAGAAAGTTGTCAACTTTTAAAGAACATATCCATCCTTGATCCAGAAAATATAAATACAGGAGATATTTGCCATGGAGAAAAGAAGGTAAAAAGGATCTGTCGACGTTTTGGTATAGATGAAATGTGCACTATTCAGGTTTCGAGAGACCAATGAAAACGCCCAAGTTGTTCTAGAAAAATTAAAGCCTGTTTTAAGAACAATTGAAATATTATCATCTTCTATGGCCGGGTTTAGTTTAATGAATAACATACGGCCATATTCACAAGTCTCGAGTTAACTCGAGGATCAGTTGATCCGCGAGTAAGAGTTAACTCGAGGATTAGCAAGAACGGTATTCTCAAACAGCGTGTTAAGTGATCCGGGGATTAAAATGAGACGCTCGCTGTGATTGGATACCTCACGATCACATGGTATTGTTTACATTGGTTACGACGCCCGAATCTGCATTCATACTGATCAAGCGCGTACTTCGCCGTAGAATTGATTCCAAATTGTGAATAAATAGGACTCATACAGCATTTTAATATGGTTTTGGGAAAAGCAATGCAAAGGTGTTTAATTTCAAATTGGATTTTTATGGAAACCTAAATTTTGCACAAAAGAATTGTACACAATGTCTTGACAGATGTATGTAATCCGATTATCTTTGTACTTGTCAGTATGGGTGTGTGTGGGTGGTGTGAAAAGTGGCTTGCATTTTCAATTTTCTTTCATTCGTAATAATTCAACAGAATAATTTTTATTCTACGACGAATTTGTATCTGCCATGGTCGTTTTCTACCGTTCGCTCTTTCCGGCTTAGAGGACAGAGGTGGCGCCATCTATCTTTTCGCTAAGCTGCTTGTTAAGATAACGCAGCTACATTTATTTTAATTTTTCTTTTGAATTTTAATAAAATTATGTTTTAAAATTTCCATTTAAGCAATATTATGATGAGGACATGAGCTGCTATGCAGAAGGTGCTCCGTAATGATATGTCCAATCCAGTGACCAGTCGTCGCAAGAATACTATACTTTAGCCTAGAATGAAATGTGTCATCCATTTTGTTTTTGCAGAATATCCTTCGCAAAAAGGTAGTACTGCACATGCGTAACTCTTACTCGCGAGTTAACTAGCCGATTTCGGAGGATCAAAATGTAACACCGAACCGGCAGTTTAAACCACGGATCAGGACTTGTGAATATGGTTTTTTTGATAACTCGCTAATTATCGTTGATTCTTGAGTTAACTCGGACTTGTGAATACGGCCGATAGTGTAACAGATTTGAAATAATCTTTATTGATTTCAAATGTCTCCAATCTAATTTTTATTAATGCAAATGGACCACCTATTCTTGGTTGGCCAACCATTGCTCTTCAGTAGACAATAGATCAAGAGTATGCGCTAAAAAAAGAGACACAGAGACGGATTTCTTTCGTCAAGTAGTTTGGAAGTGTTTCAATAAAAAGTATAGAGGTAGGCCTAAAAAGGTGTTTTTAAAAAATTATATCCTACTTTATGTGTTTAAATATTTTTCTTAACATTTCCTGTAATTATTTTATATTATAGTTAGATATTAATAGTGATATTTCCAAATTTGAATATTACTCTATGCTAGTCTGCATATTCTTCAAAGATTCTCAATTCCTTTCCTGTGTAATATAAAATTAATATTGGCCTTTTTCTCTCGGTAATTTGAACTTCCATAATTCGAACATATTCCCTGGTCCTTTGAGTATACCCATGGGCAGCGGTATGAGAGGGGCAAGGGTTACGGTCAACCCCATGGATTATGGATACATGTATTTGCGTGTGTGTACATGTATTTTTGCCCCCCGTAGAAAGTGTATGTAGTAAGTACATGTTTCGCCTCCCCATGGAAAAAATTCTGTGGGCGCCCATGGTATACCCTCTGTTTTTTCTACGACTACAGCACTGGTCACCTCCCCATATTCATTAGACCTTCCCCCTCAGATTTTCACCTCTTCAGGTCACTTCAAAATTCTCTGAACGGACTGGAGTTTAATTCGGTGGAGACTGTCAAAACAGAGCTCCCCGATAACTTTTTTACAAATAAACCTAATGACTTTAAAAAAATAAAAAATAATTCCAGCTGCAAGAAAGATGGCAAAAAGTTATAGAATAAAATGGGGCGCACGTGATGAAGGATAAAAAAATTTGAAAGGATTATTCTCCACAAATAGTATTTCATGTTTTCTCTTCAGATATTTTAATTGTTATTGTAAGAGTTGGAACCCATAATGGAACTCTTACAACTAGAGGGCTAACGCCCCCTGCTCGCTGGCGCTCGCCAACCCCCGGAACTGCAAGCAGTTCCCTCCGGATCGCTTCGCGATCCGAGCTCGCTTTGCTCGCCCATAGGACACTACAATTCTTTAGTCTAGCTTAAAAGGGGCCCTATGTAGTCTACATAGACCTGAAAATTGATCTGATTATGTATTGCTGAACGATACAGCTACAGTTCTGAGAGAGCAGCAAGAAAGAGGATCTCTGGGGACTACTATGTACTAAACTCACTTTGAGGAACAGTATGGGTGAGTATTTACACTGATAAATAGATTTTTGGGACAATATATAACTGAATGTATTTACAATAACAACAAATTCTGGGTGATATGATATTTGAGTATTTACACGGTGCAAAACAGTTTATTCTAAGACCCTTTTTATGTATTGCTGAACCATACAGTTAATGTTCTGAGGGAGCAGCGAGAAAGGGGAACTCTTGGGACTACTATGTTTTAAATTCACTTTTAGTAACAATATGGGTGAGTATTTACACTGACAAATAGATTTATGGGATATGATATGATAGTGTATTTACAATAATAACAAATTCTGGGGTATATGATAATCGAGTATTTACACGGTGCAAAACAGTTTATCCGAAGACCCTTTTTACGTATTACTGAACCATACAGCTAATGTTCTGAGGGAGCAGCGAGAAAGGGGAACTCTTGGGACTACTATGTTCTAAATTCACTTTTAAGAACAGTGTGGGAGAGTATTTACACTGACAAATAGATTTCTGGGATATGATATGACAATGTATTTACAATAATAACAAATTCTGGGGTATATGATATTTGAGTATTTACACGGTGGAAAACAGTTTATCCGAAGACCCTTTTTATGTATTGCTGAACGATACAGTTGAGGTTCTGAGAGAGTAGCGAGAAAGGGAATCTCTGGGGACTACTATGTTCTAAATTCACTTTTAAGAACAGTGTGGGAGAGTATTTACACTGACAAATAGATTTCTGGGATATGATATTACAATGTATTTACAATAATAACAAATTCTGGGGTATATGATATTTTAGTTTTTACACGGTGGAAAACAGTTTATCCGAAGACCCTTTTTACGTATTGCTGAACCATACAGCTAATGTTCTGAGGGAGCAGCGAGAAAGGGGAACTCTTGGGACTACTATGTTCTAAATTCACTTTTAAGAACAGTGTGGGTGAGTATTTACACTGACAAATAGATTTCTGGGATACGATATGACAATGTATTTACAATAATAACAAATTCTGGGGTATATGATATTTGAGTTTTTACACGGTGGAAAACAGTTTATCCGAAGACCGTTTTTATGTATTGCTGAACGATACAGCTGAGGTTCTGAGAGAGCAGCGAGAAAGGGAATCTCATGGAACTTTTAGGAACAGTGCGGGTGATTATTTACACTGACAAATAGATTTCTGGGATATGGGTCATTCTTGCAAAATAGGCAAAATTCATGTCCCTTAATAATTTATAGAAATCTATCACACTGAAGATTTTGTCAACTTTCAAGAATAGTTTAGGATCACTTTTATAATCTACAGAATTAGAAAATTAATGACAAATTTTTTTATTTTATACATTTTTAAAACTTTAAAATATCAAATATCATTGTCCTGGCATGTCCCCGAGTGAAATTTTACAATTTCTTCATTCATTAGGGTTTTAATATTTATTTATATATTCTTGTAAATAATTTATTCTGCTTCTTTATACAGTTGAAAGGTTATTAGTTACAATAATGGAAATAATATTGCAAAAATTGCCAAAAGTAACTTCAATAACTATTGTCCCAAGTAATATCATTTTCCTGGCATCTCAGATATCATTATGTGGGCAATTAATAGATGACAGCACCGAGTTAGAAGAATACTTTTCAAGTAATCTGAGGTTGAGGTTATTGAAATAAATAACTGCCATTTTGAAAAGTTATCAACTTTTTTTTTGGTCAGCACATACAAGTTCAGAGTTCAAGGTTTATGTATATTGAAGATCATTTTCCTGGCTTTGATAAAAATTAAATGTTTGTAGTAAATTTTTAATTTTTTTTATTATCAAGTGTATAAAAGATATATCTTAAATGTGTGTGAAATTCAAACTGAAATTTGTAAGGGTTCATCCATTAAGCCCTGAACAAGCCTATTTCATCATTATCCTGGCCATCATTGTCCTGCCTTTAACATACCAAGTCAATGATGTCAAGACAGGAAAATGATGTTTTATGTTCAGTATTTTATAAATATTTAAATTATTAACTGAAGACAAATATATTCTTTACTTTTAACTATTGATTATTTATTATCCATTGTAATTTTTTTAATAGTAAAATACCTTATCATGGGCTTGAAATTTTGAAACTTATTTGTTTCTTTTATTTAAAACATAATGTTTTTGTCATTGCACCTAAAAATGTCTAGATATTACTAAATATCCTTTATCACATGCTCTTTTTTATAAGTTGTAAACAATATATGGACAGATATGAGTGGTAAAAAGAAACAAACATATGAGGAAAGGTTGTTAAAGAAAAGGTTAGCTGAGAAACGTCGTCAGGAGCATATTAAAAAAATTCCATAACGTTTGATACAAGAGAAATTGAAGAGGCATGTGAAATATATGTTAACCAAAAGAAGAAAGGAGTGGTAAAGCCTATAGCTAAAATGAGTTCGAATCAGAAAAGGGGAATTATAAAAATAGGAAAGAAAATTCAAAACTCTATCGCTTGAACAAGAAATTGTCATCCGATAGAATTGGCTACCCAAACCAAGTGAAAGTGGTATAGATATTCAACTTTCAGGTTCTTCAAACCCAGACACAACAAGAGATGATAATGTTAAGAAAAAAATTTAGTGAAAAAAGTTAGAAGAGATAGAGCAGAGACCTACATTCGTATAAACAAACTGGAAGAAAAATTTAAAAAATATAGAAGGCAAATGGAAAAATACAAAAAGAAATGATCATACAATCAAATACAGATCAAAAATAGCTGAGAATTGATTGCAGTAATTTAACACCACACAGCAAAACACGCAATCTGTTAAAAAAGCATAAAAGTTGCAGTAATAACTATCCAATGTTCCTACTTTCTAATAATACTTAAATATTCGGGAATCCATAATTTCCTGAATTGTCATGTTCCTAGTAATTTTATTTATGTACTTAATCAGCTGAATTAAAAATACATGGTCAAATGAAATGTTCAACAAGAAATTTTTATATTTTTTCTATTTTAATCATTGTCCTGGCAGGTTCGTCATTGTTCTGCCTTTCAATATTTTGAAATATTTTTTTCCTTAACAAAATGTTAATAATTTAGATTGCTGATATTTTTAATTTACTTAATGAACATGGTAGAAAATTATTAGACCAAAAAAATAAAGTTTTAATAACCTTCGATTGAAAAAATTTTAAGAAGCCAATTTTTCCTATTTCACAAGAATGACCCATATATGAATGAATGAATTTACTATGATTACATATTCTGGGGTATATTCATTCACATAAAACCTCCCTGTACACACAGTTGTGTATTTGAGAACTCGCATATACAACAGATTCGAAAGATCTCTCTAGAAAGACCTACGTACAATTAGCCATGAGTAAAAACTGGTTTGCTCAAATCTAAACATATTTTGTCAATTTTTGGCCCTGAGCTTTATTAATGGTCATTGAAAATGCTAACCTAATAGGAAATTGTTTACGCTTGAATTTAAAAGGCATATTACTATCAGATGGAATAAGGTATTCGAGGTATCAGGTAAGATTCATTGTTTTCGTTACTTATTTTTTTTTGCTTCAATAGTATTTTTCTGCAAATTTACCATGATAAGTGTAGTTCCATTGCACAAACCTTTTGAAGGTGCTAAATTTCTGAGTAACATTATAATAACACCTGTTTTTGATTTAAGTTTATGAGGTGGCATTCCAGTTGGTGTAATGTTATTCAAAAATTCCTCTGAATATGTAACTTTATCTCGTGGATCTTCACTGACTATAGTAACAATCTCTACTATTATAAAGTAAAGTTTTTGTGTGTGTGTGTGTCATGAAGTTGTGCCCAGACGAATTTATGGCATTCACACTAATGAAATTTGGCACACATGTAGTACGAATTTTTTTGCGATTTTATTGACCAGCCCGATTTTTAAAATTTAATCTTGAAAATTTTAAAATTTATTTAATGCGATGTTCTATTATTATTATCTTTCTTCCGAATGGCAACAGTCATGAATCGGTATTGAATGAATCCGTATTTACTGCGCGTGTGTATCCATTGCCGTGTAGCCGCCCGATTACTGCATATCCTTTCAAAAATGTATTGCTTTTTTTAAAGTATGTTAACTTTTAATCTTTTATATAAGTATCGTTTTATTGTGCTTACTTTATTTTTTAAACTGGATAACGGTTTTGCAATACGTTTGTTATTGTTTCTTTTTAACTTTTAGTTAGCGTTGACTTTTAATCTTTTATATAAGTATCTTTTTATTGTGCTTACTTCATTTTTGAAACTGGATAACGGTTGCGCAATATGTTTGTTATTGTTTCTTTTTTAGACTACAATACTTTGGATTTTGATTTTTAAAGCATATTAACTTTTAGTTCGGAAATTTTTTCAAAGTTTAGCGATATTTAATTTTGATCTTTTTAGCAATTTCTGGTTTGTTTCATTTATGCAATCTTTTGTTTGTTTCTGTATAGTACTTTGGTTTTCGTATAGTTAATTTTTATCATTTTTGTTGTTGTACATACGACTAAATCAGATGACTCAAGAGTGGAACAGTATGCACATTTGACGCATCTGATTCAGATGCGTTGATGAACGATGGAAATGTTGCTGTACGAAAACTGAAGTACACAGAAATCGCTAAACTTCCAAAAATATATAAAAACCAAAAGTAACAGGCAACGCCGTGCTAGCCACGCAGTGGCTAGTACTCTTATAAATGCCTCCATTTCCTGGCATACACTGCAGTACATGATTATTGATTTGCATTGATGAATCATTTGTTACAGTGAGAATAGCACGATTTTTGAGCTCTTCAGGCATCACTGTTTCAAAATCTATATCATTGAACAGTTGTTTGGCAGCATTTTGTGAATTTTTTTGAAGAGTTCAATTCATCAGGCCAATAAAAAGCTCCACAAAATTAGCATATTTCTGTCATGAATCCACAGTAGTGTTCAGAAACACTTATTTCCACTTGGGAATCGGTTCTATTACTTAAATGTTGCTCCATCGCGTGCTCTGCCCGCAGTATTTCTAGCGGTAATTCTCTGAATTCGTACGTCAAAAGATTCCCTAGTTCGCTGCTCTCTTCTTCGCAAATTATATTGAATTTGACGCAAAGAGCTAATTTTTCTATCAAAAACCTCTCACAATTATCGGGAAGATTGATCAAGCGTCAACGCGATGCGCTTCCCGTTGGTGTAATGAGGGATATCAA
Organism: Metellina segmentata; assembly: GCA_947359465.1. Lineage (NCBI taxonomy): Eukaryota > Metazoa > Arthropoda > Arachnida > Araneae > Tetragnathidae > Metellina > Metellina segmentata. The sequence continues at coordinate 6,523,910 of OX375884.1, read as the reverse complement.
TATTTATTTACATTCGTAAAGGCCAAACCCGTTGTCACAACTGGGAGAGAAATACAGGCCATTTTTGTGCCACGCATAAGCATATTATATATATAGATAGCAATTGAAAAAACTGGAGAGAAAAAATACAAAATATTTTGATTATGAACTTATTACACCTGACCCTACATTATCATACTGTTGAGTCGGCTGATTACGTGTGTTGGTCATATATGTAGTAGGCATGAAACGTTTTTAGGACAGACACCATTTCTTTACACTAAAAACTTTAATGAAGAATATTAACAAAAGCCTTTTTAATTCAAACAGCGACATTTAATTTCTTGCTAGTTTATCAAACGAAACTGCACGGTAGCAAGGCAAGGTGACCCTTTGTGTTGAACGGAAACACGCATAATGTCATCTTGACGGAGAAGAGTCTTTACTTTTTTAATCACGTGCTCGCATTCAAAGGGTGGAAATAAACATTACTTCACGTGCCTCTGGATAGCAAAGCAGGAAGGAGAAAAAAAAACCTTTTCTTCAACCGTAGCTTTCGCATACTGCCACAATACTATACATCCAAATCAAATGCAAATTTTCATAAAACAGTGGCGTTGGTTTTCATGGCGTTCAAAAATTCCGATGGCAGTGTTCTTTATTTTAATTAAAATTTTGGTGAATACTATATATTCGATTCGCAAAAGTACTCGCAATCGCGCATCTCTACATAGGACAAACGATAATAGTTGCTGTTAAGTAATCAAATTTTAAAATATTAAACAGTAATAAAAATTTCCCCCTATTTTTTTTGTAAAATTTGGCAATATTCCGAGATTTTCCAGAATTAAAAAGTTTTTCGAAAATCCCTGAAGTTAACTGACTTTGAAAATCTGTAATCTAATTCATCACCACATACATTAATTGAGCAAAGATCATATTTAGTTTTAAAAGATAGATTTGAATGGAAATACTTGAGATTTGTTGTTATTGGTTTTCGCAGAAACAGCCTTTCTTGGTTTCTAAAAATTTCTCTCAACTTGCTAATGGGGTTTTTTAAATAACTGACTCATTCTTTATATACTGGAATTATTCAATATTTATACATGAATGACATTTTCAAATAGCATTTTTTTTTAAACAAGTATATGATGTTCTTTTTGTGTGTTTTTAGAATTTGTATCAGGGTGTCAAGATTTAAATCACTTGATTTAAATCACCAATTAAAATCATGATTTTAATCAAATAATTTTTTGTTAATCATTGATTTAAATCACAACTAATCTTACATTTTTATAACTAAGTAAATACACCATAGGAAAATCACAGAAGTGGCCAAATGTTTTAATTTTTCTGCACTAATGGTGATTTCAGCACTTATGGCTACACCATGCTCAGAGGGAACTGATTCAATAACTGCATATTATAAAATATTGCAACAGCCAGTTGTAACTTATTACAATATACTATATACTGGAAAGAGTAATGTAAACACACGACATAAATCTAAATGCCAAGAAGATTAATGTATAAACATTCCTGATTAACAGCACTCGTAGTATAAACACTTAAAGGAAGTATACAACAGTTTGATTCAAAATTATAAATTAAAGGGGTGACTGATTTTATTAACTAAAAAAACACAAGTGGGGAGTAAAGTTTTTGAGGCATTTGTCAGTTAGCTCAGGGGTTCCCAAAGTGTATGCCGCAGCAACTTGGGTTCACATAGAGAGATGAGAGGTGCTGCGAAGCGCCCGTAACCTCTAATCTAAGCTATTTCTAAGCAACAGAAAAAAGGGTTAAGGTCACTCTTCAAAAATCAGTTCACTCCCCAACCAAGAGCATGTTGAATGTAATTTTATTTGTTTTGTTTATATTTTCACCAACCTATTTTTTTATAAAGTAAAATTAAAGTGTTTGTGTGTGAATTGTAAAAACTAGCTGTATAATTATGTTTATGTTCTTACTTCTCTAATTTCGTTTTCAAAGTGGTACTAATATGAAATAATATATCACAGATAAATATTACATGACGATGAGGGTGCCGTGAGAAAATTATAATTATTTTAAGGGTGCCACCACTTGGATAAGTTTGGGAATCCCTGTGTTAGCTTATTCTTGAGGTGTGCAATAGAGATTAAAGAGTAGAAATACACATTTTCACACACAGCCATTAAAATGTCAGCACGAAAAAAGAAAGATCCAATACGAATTAAAACTAAGTGAAAATCCATTTATTACTGCTGCTTGGCAGTTTTATTGTCAGAATTTACTATAGTCTGATTATTTCTGTCTTTTATTCTACTTATCAGACTACAGTCTAGGTCTGTCACTTACACTTACTGATAAATTTGTTAACATGATGATGTAATTTTCTCAAGAAAAACCCATGTAGGATGTCAACTTGTGTTTTAAAGTTGAACAAATGTCAAGTAAATATTGATTTACCATGTCACAAATTCTGATTGTTTACATTAAATAAATATTGGTTTACATGTCATGTCACAAACTCAATTTTTTATTCAACAAATTTATAGGTATATACTTATTATAAAAACAGTGTATAGGACAATGCAGAAATTTAAATCAAAATAATCTGATTTAAATATAAAAAAATCAGATTAATTGATATTTTTTTTAAATCATGATTTTTATACACCTTGATTTGTATATTCTAAAATTTGAATGAGTTCCCCATCCCAACTGAGACATCTGATACAGTTTAGCAAAGAGGAAGAGAGAAAATAACTTGCTTTCACTTGAAATTGCTAGTAACTAGACGAATGTTTTGCTTTTGCAAATATTGAGGTATTGATTTTTTCAGGTGGGTTCATTAAAGACACAAGGAAGTGAGAGGTATAGTTTCATTTATAACAAACTGAAGACAAATGCTAACCAGTACTGGTTCCTTTATCTCTCTGAAACCGTCAATTCCCTCTTGAAACAGCATCAGTTAAAAGTATATTCAACCTTCCCATAGTGAAGATTACGTCATAATTCACTTAACATGTTTTGTGCTGTGCTGTGTAAGCACTGACCTCATGTGTACAAAACTCAAGCCTCTGCAGATAATAGATTTGTTAGTAACACTTGTTTTCAGTAAGTAAAGAGAGAAATATTTGTTGGTCATTGTCAACTGAACTCTGGACTCAACTCCTAGGGACAAAAACCCCTTGGGTCCCCTAAACAGGAGACTCTTGCTGCTGATTAAAAAAAAGCAAATAAATTTGGGGGAAACAGGAGAAATTAATGTTTTAACTTTAATTAATAGAGTTTACACATGACTCGATCAGCTTGATTTAAGCACTTAAAGCATGAGTGTTGGTAGCAAAACAAGTTCTTTCGAACATGCATTGATAGTTGCCCGCTCTGATTTCAATAAGCATCACAACAGGAACGGATGAAAAATTACTAACGATGTTGGTACAAGTTACCAGCAATCGAAGTTAAAGCAAACGAAACCTTATCAGAATTATCATTTCTAACAAAATGACAAGACACAAAAATTATTCAACGATTAAAATTGAACTATGATCATCTCGAAAAGCAGTTTCCAGTTAAGAACGTAAAATGTTTGAATATCAAAGGACAACAAAGTTCATGACTTAATAAGCTAACACAGGTTTATGTCATTTGTGATAAGGCTAAGTAAGCAAAGATGAAAAACTCACCAAACCGTCAGTTATGGGGTTCATATTAAAAAAAATTACATGTTAAAATGAAATTAGGTTTCACATTGTTCATAATTTGTTTAAATACATGATAGGGCGAAAATGTTTATATTGACAAGTTTCGTTTCAAAGAAACACAGCGTTGCCAATGACAAAATACAAATTAATTGACGAAAAAATTTTCTTTTCATAGTTGTTGGTGCCGAAAGTTTCTTTTGGGTGCGAAATGCAGCGCCTAGGGGCACACTAGGTTGCTATAGAATTTCGGAGGTTGCTATAGTTTCGCGGTCTTGGCTCAAAAACTTTTTTGGCATAGGAGCCAATTCGATTTAAGCAAATTTCGATTTTGGAATGCATTGTTGATTGTAGTGGTAAATAACGCCAGTCGCTCACGAGTACGACGCTCGTCGCTCAGTGCCTGTCGGTAGATTTGATTACGCTCCTTGATATCGCGAAGCTTGCATGGAATCGTTTATCCTTTTTTTGCAAAATATTACGTAATTTTAAAAGTTATTTTGTTCATGATATTCATTTTTGTGTAATCTGTATTCCTTGTGTTTGTCAGTTCTCAAATTTTTTTTACTGTTTGCTTTTCATTTTGTTATGTTTCCATTGTTCGTTTTCGTGAATTTTACTCTTGGTTGAATTATTTTATGAGTTCATTTTGCATTTTAAAAATTAAGTGCAGTCTTCAGTTGTGGTGCAGTCTTTTTTTTTTATTGTTTTCTTTGACTAGTTTCTGCCTTTCTCTTAGTTGCTCTTCCTGTCTGTCTGCCGACCAACCGGTATAGTGGTTAAGGTGTTAGCCTCTAGATCGGAAGGTTCCTGGTGCGAATCCGGGTCCCGGGCATGGATGTTTGTAAACGTATGGTGTAGAGGCGGCTGGTGCACCTTAAATCTGTCGTGGCCGAAAGTCCTCACGTTGGGTTGGCGTGGAAGTTTGGAAAGTGGGGTGCCAGCTCAGGTGTTGCTTCGTCATCTGACCGTGGTTCAAAATTACGAAGTGTTGTCCTCGAATCTTTCCCTTAAGGGATTGATTCCGGACCGTCGTCAATAGCCCGTTGTGTTGCTCTAGTACGACGTTAACTAAAATTACCATTACCATTACTTCCTGTCTGTAAATTGTCCAAAAATTGTAGTGTAACTATGAAGGTTTTAATTACTGGTGTGGATTCGATGGTCAAATACAGAGTAAAATCGGAAATCAGTATGGAAAAATCAGTATTTACCATCACAATGACATGGTAATGTAATATATATTCTAGCTTTTCCAGGAATCACCATTGAGCGTGTAACAAAAAAGGTTTTATCTTTAAAAGAATCGTGACTTGATTCTGGTTCATGTAAGTACCAATAACACCTATATTGCCTTGAGAAATGCTTCTCAAAATTTGAGGACCTGTTGCAAAACGTAATAAACTGTAATCAAGAGACGGGCATTGTGATTTCAGCTATATTATCTCCCGATAACTACCTCTCCCTTGAAAAGCAAGCTATGAGACCTTTTCTTCAGAAAGTGAACACAAAAAATTATCTTCTAAACCACAAGCTGTTTTTCTACTGCCAAAAGAAGCAAAATATTTTTTTTGTAGATCCCAGTCATTTAGAAAGGTAGCATGGCACAAAAAATTATCTTCTAAACCACAGGCTATTTTTCTACTGCCAAAAGAAGCAAGATATTTCTTTTTGTAGATCCCGGTCGTTTGGAAAGGTGGTACGGCAAGGCCCGGTCACTTGGAAAGGTAGTATGGCAAGGCCCAGTCACTTGGAAAGGTAGTATGGCAAGGCTGCTCAGTTTATATCTCAATTCTTCATCTGAGAGTTTAATTCAACCTGTGATCCACCTGAGCCCAAGGCTGTTGAACTGAATTCTACAATTGTTACAGAAGGTTCTGTTCAATGCAGGTATTAATTTCTATAATATTGTACATCAAATATTATTAAATGTGTAACATTGTTTCCATATTCATTCTTTAGATGAGACTTGGATAACAAGTTCTTTTTTTTTTCACTAAACTTCCTAGTTTTCAATGTAACAATATAGCCTTCCAACTTCCAGTAGTAAGAACCCTGGAGGTAGGATCACTGTTTTGTCAAAGCATTCCAGGATTGAGGAGTCTCAAATTTTCCTGACAGTGTTATTGATGGATTTTTATGATTCTTTCTGGCACGAATTCCTCAGCTGCCAGGTGCTTAGAAACATATTATATCTACAAGACTAATGAAATATTATCTCAATTGGCTGGAGAACAATTTGCCCATAATGAATATTTATTTATACCTTTAAATGAAAATAATCTGGGTTCTATTGGTTGGAAAAGTTTCATTTTTATGAACCCTGCTGTACAACTTCTGCTCAAAATTACAAAGATTACATTCAATTACGGAAAAATCAAATCTGTAAAGCTTTAAATCTTCTGGAAGATTGGTTGATTTCATGCCCTCCTCACTTTAACCAGACAGATAGAACTAAACTCTGTAGCTACTGATTACCCATCTAGCAATAAATTAATTTAATTCAATGTTGAGAATACAAGACAGCTTCTGGTTGTAAAAATTTACTTCAATAATTTGCTTTGTCAAGATCATAAAATGTAATAAAACTTCAAGATTATTGAATTTTAAAAAAATTGTCGAGAAATATTTCAACTAAGCAGCAAATAAGTATGGATACAGTAATCTTGCATATTCTTTAGTCTAGCTACTGCTAAGAATTAAAGTGGAAAATTCGATATGTAGCGATTTCAAGATATGCCAATCATTTGCATTGTGATGATTATAAGATGTAATGAGGTCAAGATTGTTGGATTAAATTGTCAAGAAATATTTCACATAAGTAGGAAGTGAATACGAATTATCTTAAAGTAATCTCAAACATTCATAATACTCACTACTGCTATGATTTTAAGTGGGAAATTTGAGATGTAGCCATTCAAGATATGCCCTTAAAATTCAGGTAGGTGAAAAGCATGGCAACTACTTGAGTGTAATTATAAAAAAAAATCCGTGTGTAAAAAGAAACGATTCTTGTTTTTAGGATTCTATTGGAAAAATTTGTATTTTTATGCAAGAGGAAACATAATTAATTTTTCTCTTTCAGGATAAGGGTAAACAGAATGAAATTTTCTTTTTCAGGATGCAACTCCAGAGCTTTGTATCATTGAATTTATGAATAATAAATTTCCTTTACGTAAGATGGCTAGTAAAGGATTTTGCAAATTCATGAACAATTCACCTGAGCCTGTAACAAATTTCCCTGCACCATGTTTATAAATTCACATTGTTGACTTTTTCATTAAAACAACTGTTATGTTTCCAACTAAATGATGTTTGTTTTTGGTGATCATTTCATATGTCATCAATAATGAATTTCTTTTGGTTCAGATAATCATAATAGAAGTGTAACATTGATAAACATCTGATCATTTCACTCATTACATACTACTCGGCAAAATATTATTTCCTCATTTGGTTAAGGGAGCAGACAGCTTACTGATTATTATTAGTTGGTGGTATATTCAGTAGGTTTTATATTTTGCATGTAGCACCTTTTCAGAAATACAAAGGCAATAATGATTTATCACATAATAGTGCAAAGCTTCAAATTGAATAAGTTATTTTAGAAAGTAAACTTATAGCAGCTTTTGGCTATAGCCTCCCTAAATCTGCAACTGTATATAGCATGTGTTAAGCACAGTAATCAAATAATGAGTGTACCAAATTTGTTGTGAATTGGTCGAATTGTGATATATATATATATATATATCTTTAATATTTTATTCCAATTTGGATCACGGAATTGTTTTACCCCTCTCAAAACCTAAGAAAAATAGAACAGGGGTTAATATATAAGAGCCAATGTTTTCTACAGGATGAATGTACCTACCATATAGTTGGTGTGAATTATTCAGTGATCGTAAAAATAATCTAAAAATGTAATTCCCTTGAGGATTTCGAATTGTTTTTAAATCCCACTGAACACCTAGGTCAAATAGAACTGGGGTTAATATGTTGCCTACGTTACCCCCAGAGTTATGAAGAATAAGTGTTTTCCAAATTTGGAGTGGACTGGTCAAACCGTGTAGATCTGTATAGAGGACAGAGAGACGTCAACTCTGCTGTATCCCCTTGAGGCATTATGCGACAAATTTATCTTGAAACATATTTTGCTTCTTATCTGAAACTGAAATGTTTATAATTAAATGGTAGTATATGGCAGAAATAAAATAAAAAAAGCTTACACTTTTGATTTGAGGAATTCAGATTTTTAAAAATTTAGTCACCTGCTAGCATGCTGTTAAAGAATTTTAAAGACAGGTATGTAACGAACCAGCTTTTGGTTTAATCACTCCTTAAAGGTCATTAGCATAAGTTTTTAGTATAAGACTGGTAAAAATGTTAATACTTTTAGGGTGGTGGAACGTCTCATTATCTTCAGTACTATAAAGTATAAATGTGCCAAATTTGGTGTGAATTAGTCAAACGGAGTAGATTTGTATGGAAAATATACACAAACACATTCTTTTTTTATATAAGTAGATTATAATCCCTTTTTTTTTTTTTTTTTTTGCGTTTTGTGTTCAAACGGTGCTACGAGTTAAGAAACGATACAATTATTTAATCAGACCAAATTCTTCATTTTCAGAAATAACGAGAAATCGCGAGTTTTATAAGAACGCTTATGTAAGTCCTCCATTAACTTATGCCTCACTATCGGACAGGTAAGTGTTTAATATTGAAAAAACACCTTACATGCTTTCTTTGGGGTATGAATATGTTTTGCATCCACTAAATTATTAAATGTTTTATTTCTATTTCTTGAAAAATTGCGAGAAAATAATCAGTTTTATTTTCTTTGATTTCAGGCCATTATTGAATAGCCAGAAAGGCAGCTAACATGGAATTAAATATAAAATTGATTCCAAAACACGTTCTGTTACTTCAGAAGGAACGCCGCAACATGGAAGTAAAGCACATTCCACAAGTCTCAAATAGTTTTATAAACAACACTGGTTGTGTGTTTTGTTTTTTAAATCAAAAACCAGAACATTTTTGCGAGAATGAAACAAGAATTCGTCAATGAAAAAATTACAAATGTTTATGTCTAGAGTTTCATGACGACAATTAATTTGACAATTCATACACCCGAGAGAGATTTCGACAATTTGTATATGACATATGAACCTAATATGAGGTTAATTAATGTCTCACTTCAGCAACACACTATTGACGATGTTCCAGGATCAATCCCGAAGGGAAAAATCCTAGGACAACGCTTCGTCCTTTTGAACCACGGTCAGAAGACAAGAACAACACCTAAGCTGGTACCTCACTCTCCAAACTAAGACACCATACCAATGTGAGGACATCTGAGGCCACACATTTAACATGTACCAGCCCCTACGTTCGCTAGTCTTTAGTTGGATAGAGATTTGAACTCGCAACCCTCGGGTTGTTAATCCGCTTAGATCAAATCTGACCTGATGTTATTACGTCAACAGCAAGGATGCCTACCCTAGGGACCCTACCCCTTTGCCTCACCAATATCTTTATGGATGGATAGGTGGGTAGTTAATTAACGTCCCTCTGAAACAACTCAACGACCTATTGGCGACGGTCCGGCCGTTATCCCGAAGGAAAAGTCCAAGGATAACGCCTTGCAATGATGACAACACTTGAGCTGGCACCCCACTCTCTAAACTTCCATACCAAGCCAGGACATTTCAGCCATGATAGATTTAACGTGTAGATGACGGTCTGAGACTGGACCAAGTTTCGAATTCGCAGCTCAAAGTTTGTGCTAATCCGTTGCTTATCCAACAGGGCTACCTTTTATTGATGGGATCGGCCTCATCAAATTAATTATGAAATAAATGAGTATTGGAAATATACGGGTAATATGAATAGCCAAACATACAGATGACTTTACTCAATAGGTCGTAAAGCCATTGTATCCGGCGACAGCGGTACAAATTTAAGAGGTTCAAACTCCTTGCCCAATCCCAATATTTTTATAGTTTATGCAGAAAGGCATGGATAACATGGGTAAGGAGATGTACACACTCAACCCTTCTGGCGATTACTCAATGAGGTACCTCGTTAGTAGCAAAACCGACTGACGGACGAAAAATTTCATCATTGTAAGAAAACTCTTCAGATCTTGATCTCCTATCCAAAAATATCGGTAATACAATATCTTGATTACAAGATAACTCGTTATTGGCAAAATTGGTCAGCTCTTGATGGACGAGGTATCTTGCCACTAGAAAAAGTGGTCAGCTGTTGAAGGCGTCATTTTCAAAATTTGTCAGTTCGTCAAATCTATCGTCATTGGCAAAATTAGTTAACTCTTGATGATGAACGAGATATCTCGTCGAAACCCCACCACACACACACACTTGGAGGGTTAAACAAAAAATAACTACTATTGTCCCAGTAATTACTTAAAATGTTATATTGTACACACTCCCAGATCGTTTATTTGCACTGTTACTTGTTCAAATTTGTCATTGATAAAATTTGAATCCCATGCTTTTTCATGGGGTCGCCCTCAAGATGAGGCATCATAGGCTGTTTGCAATGAAATAGTATTGTGAGTAGAGCAAGAGAGCGTATCATTTCATATATGCTTTTCTTTGGTCTGTGTCATTACCTTCAAATGTAAAATGTTAAATCTATAGGACCCCTTCAAACATTTTCAGCAGGTGTCAGGCCTTACTGCAATAATAGACATGTGTCATATTCAGTGGCCACACTTTCTACATAGCTTCACCTTACAAAATACATATATATATATTTGGGATTCCCTAATAATTTTCCCACGTTGGGACCATCCATCAACGTGTGCTACCCTTTAACTGTTACCTAAAGGTCAAGATAAAGGTATCTTGACTAGAAATAAACTAACTGCATCACTACTTCAAAATAAAAATCGAATTGATACTTATTTTCGATAACTCTCGAAGTTAAATATTCTGATTTCGATTTAATTTCTATTTATTCCATTGCTAATCCGATGTTCTTTCAGCTGTTCAAATGGAGAAGTTTACTTTTAACACTACTATGACGGCATCGAACATTTAAGTATTGCCGTTAAGGATTTGTTTTGATTTTTCAATACTTTTTCTGTGGACACTCTAAACAATGGCCATGAAGAAATGAAATCCAAAATAAACATCTTAGCTTGTCTAAGAAGCACTCCCCCAAACACTATAATTTTATACAAAAACAAATAGTGAAATCTGAGCGAGTGGGAGGGAAAATTTCCAATCACTGTCATTATATCTTCAAATATGCAACACTTTGATCCATTAATAGTATTTCTGTAGAAATTTCTTAAATTATCGAAATACTTTTTATTTTAAAATTGAATTCGAAGAACCTATTAGAATTGAATTTGAACAAATATAGTTTTGATATTTCATCAGTTCTGACACAGATTTATTGTGCCTCTTTTGTGTGTTCTGTGCCTATAGACTTCCTTTCCCTTCCATAGCCTGGAGTTCCACCGTGGCTTAGTAATTTACCCACTGTTCTTGTAAACTACGAGTTGTATGCGATGCTGGTTTGATTCCTGTAACTTACTCCGGGAGTATTTCTTTCATCTGCATTTGTAAAAATTCACATGTGTGACAGTCATAGATTTCATTTCATTCTCCTACCAACAGATGGCGCCAAGAGCACCACAAGTACTTTGGTAGTTGAAGAGAGGCTACGAGTCACTTAGCTTCCACTAGCGCGTCTTTTTAGTAATGGCTCTTCGTTACGTGGACGATTCTATTTAGGACCGTAGGGAGGTCGGTAGATATTAAACTCGTGATAAGTGAATCGATTCTTCAGTTTGATTCTTTCGTAACTTGTTTTGATCATTTGATCTACAGTGAGCTATGATTATTTACTTGTCTGGTAGTCTTTTTTTGTGTGTCTTCTATGATTTTTTAAAACAGATTGATGGAATGTATGATTGATGGAAGGGTACTTATACTTTAAAGAGCTTCTTTTCGTGAAGCAACGTTGGCCTAATGGCTAAAGTCACCCACCTTCAGGTTAGCGTCGGCAGCGGAGTATGACTTCCCGAGTTCGAACCCAGCTGGCGGAAAAATTTTTAGATCCTCCAAATTATTTAAACAAAAATTCCAATTTAATTCCTTTTCATTCAAATTTACTTTTCCTAATTTTTAATACCCTTTTCATATTTTTCCAAGCTTCCGTTGATTTTACATAAATAATCTAAGAACCACTCCTGAACTCACTACCAGCTGATATTTTTCCGCCCCTCTGCCGTCCCCTTTGCTTTAGGATGATGGTGTCGTATCCACCGCTGGCTTAGGACCATTCTGATGTAACAAAAAGCATACATAAAACACTAACTTATATAATTATTAACTTATATAATAAAAGGATACAATTTTCGGCTCCCACCTCTACCCACCCATAGCCATTTATTATATAAGTTAATAATTATATAAGTTAGTGTTTTATGTGTGCTTTTTGTTACATCAGAATGGTCCTAAGCCAGCGGTGGATACGACACCATCATCCTAAAGCAAAGGGGACGGCAGAGGGGCGGAAAAATATCAGCTGGTAGTGAGTTCAGGAGTGGTTCTTAGATTATTTATGTAAAATCAACGGAAGCTTGGAAAAATATGAAAAGGGTATTAAAAATTAGGAAAAGTAAATTTGAATGAAAAGGAATTAAATTGGAATTTTTTTTTAAATAATTTGGAGGATCTAAAAATTTTTCCGCCAGCTGGGTTAAAAAATCATAGAAGACACACAAAAAAAGACTACCAGACAAGTAAATAATCATAGCTCACTGTAGATTAAATGATCAAAACAAGTTACGAAAGAATCAAACTGAAGAATCGATTCACTTATCACGAGTTTAATATCTACCGACCTCCCTACGGTCCTAAATAGAATCGTCCACGTAACGAAGAGCCATTACTAAAAAGACGCGCTAGTCTTAGCTTCCCCGCTCTCGTGAGGACTGGTTGTCCAATTCACTGGCGTTCGCCATTTGTATGCGAGATACTTCCTACCCTTTTGATCAAGTTGATCCTGTGTAACGTTATTTAATTTTCCTTACTTATGTAAATAAACCTTTATATTTAAATTCAAACTCGCCCTTTTTTCTTTTAATCGTTTTCCCTAAAACCCAAAAAACTGAGCTAGCCATGGAGACGGTTAAAACTGGCGCCCGAACTCGAGGCCGAATCCTCCTGCATTCTGACTTTGGATAAGTATAACTTTGCATCCAGGTTCTAAAATGACAATAGCGAATTTCGTTTGAAATATAGTGACAGTTTGTCGAAAATTTAATCATAAATACTTTATTTTGGAAGTTTTTGGTCGCACGTGTCATTGCGTAAAAATGTATTCGCATGTGAGTCTTAGACCAAAGGTGTTAAAACTCTAGTTTGGAACTTTTGAAACCCGAAGTTTTCATTTGTTGATCGTAGTTTCATGCTACACATTTTCATTAAGTAAAGCAATTTTATAGACATAGTGTAACTGGAATATTATTCGATTTAACTGTTCTTATGATTGATGATTAGTGGTGAAATTAATCATGTTATTCAACAGCACTGTTCTTGTGATTCCTGGTTAATTGATTAAAAGTGTAATTAATTAGAGCTAACTTTATCAATTTTATATCCCTTTTTGAAAACAAGAGAAACAAAACCTATTTTCTTTGGTGATGTATTTAAGTATTGCAGTAATTTAACTTTAGAAAGCATTGTTAGTTATTGTGCAATTTTCGTAAATTCTAAGATTTGGTTTATTGTGTGTCATAATGTGTTCATCATCCGCCTTCAACGAAAACGAAAGTGTACTTCAAAGTAAAACTTTACATTTGAAGTGGGTGATACATATTAATCTGTGTGTGCTATCTTGAATCAGTCGATTCAAATCTCATCGCATCTGTGTGTGCTATCTTGAATCAGTCGATTCAAATCTCATCGCATCTGTGTGTGCTACCTTGAATCAGTCGATTCAAATCTAATCTCATCGCATCTGTGTGTGCGCTATCGAGAATCGGTCGATTCCATTGCTCCCCGTACCGTCGGCTCTGTTTGTGTGTACTGCCGTGAATCCGTCCACTCCAGTGCTACGAACTTTCTTGCACCCGATTGTGAAGAAAAGTTCAAACATGGCGTTCCTCGGTAAAGCCCGTAAGGAAGATCTTATCATTCTCGCCAATGAGGTTGGAGAGAAGGTCACTCCGGATTCAAAGATGATAGATCTAAAGAATTTAATACTAGCAAGCCCAAACTATGAGCCGGATTATGTGAAAGAATTGTTGAACACCATTATATCCCAAAGAATCGAAGAAGCTGAACAAAGAAAGCTTCAGCTCGACAGCGAAGAAAGAATAAGAAAAGAAGAAATGGACTTCGAACTGAAAAAACTGCAACTTCAAAATGAATCTTTCAATTCAACTGGTTATGTATCTTCACGTCCGAAAATAGAGTTCCTCTCCATGATTCCTAGGTTTGATCCAGTAGACAATGATATCAGCTTATATTTAATCCTATTTGAGCGCCAAGCTCAGGCCGCAGACGCTCCGAAGGAATTTTGGGCCGCAAATTTGATCCGTCTGTTACCGTACGAAATAGCACAGCTCGTTGCCAGAGAGGAAGTAGAGGTATCCCAGGATTTAGAAAAAGTGAAGAGCCTTCTACTGAAAAGGTACAAACTTACAGCTGAGAAATTCAGGCAGCTATTCTCCAAACACTGCAAGTCGTCTACTGCTACCTGGAAAGACTTTGCATATGAAGTCGAGAACTATTTTCAAGGATGGATCAGTGGTTTAGATATTTCCACTTTTGACCAGCTGAAGGAATTAATCATCTCGGATCAAATCAATCGTCGAGTTTCCCCCGAAGTGCGCGAGCACTTCATAGACGAATGGAGTCAACTCAACAATGTTGAAGAATTAACTAGCAAGTTAGATGATTATGATGCAGTTCGAATCAAGAGAGATGTCCCTCTCTTCCACTCTCGCAGAGTAACTGATAACAGATCACATCTCATGTCAAACCAGAAGAGGTATCCAGAACATAAAACAAAATTCTCGGATAAGCTCAAACCTGATAGAATGGAAAATCGATCAACTTTAACTTGTTATGGCTGTGGAAAGCCAGGATACATAAAAGCCAAGTGTCCATCGTGTACGCCCAGTACACCCAGAAAGGAATTCAGTTTCAATAGTATAACTCTGTATACTATCCATGTTTCTGCAGCACCAACAGCTTTGTTAGATATCCGCATAGGAGATATCCATGGAAGAGTTTGTGCCGATACTGGTGCCACTCGCTCCATTGCTGGTGAAATAATGTTCAACCTGCTTCGGAAACGAGGAGTTGATTTCCAAAAACTTGAAGTTACAATGGCTTTACCAGACGGCAGTCGATCTACCGTAGAAGCTTTCACCGCCACGGTGCCCATTAATACAGGGTGGTCCCGAATTCATGGTACAAACTTTAATGGTAGGTACAGGACATTGTAACAATGATTTATTGTATAGGAATGTATAGTCGCAAGTGACGCGGTGAGGCGAAAACAGGGGAAATAACGGCCGAAAGGAAAAACAAAGATTTTATTGAAAGCGTTGTTGACAAGTGTCATGTTTACAGTAATTGTTCAAAATTGCGTCCACCAGTATCGATACATGCTTGACAGCGTCGGTGGAGCGATTGGCGTACACGTTCAAAGATGCCTGGTATTTCACGCACACCTGCAGCAGCTACAGATAAGCGAGCGACGAGATCCTCATCTGAGTCAACTGGAGTCTCATAAACAAGATGCTTTAGATGTCCCCATAAAAAGTAATCGAGGCTCGATAAATCGGGAGATCGGGGTGGCCAAGGGACTGGTCCACCACGCCCAATCCATCGAGTACCAAACGTGGCATTCAGGTAATTCCGTACATCAATGCTGAAGTGTGCTGGCGCCCCATCGTGCTGAAACCACATGCGGTTACGAATGGCGATCGGAACATCATGCAGCAGTTGTGGTAACACTTCTTTCAGAAAAATAAGATAGCTTCCGCCAGTGAGCCGCGTGGGTAGTAAGTATGGGCCAATCAAAAAGTCGTTCACAATACCAGCCCACACATTAATACTGAAACGTTGTTGAAACGCATGTCGACGCGTTGCATGTGGATTATCGGTTGCCCACACATGGGAATTGTGCGCATTAAAGACACCCTCGCGTGAAAATGTCGCTTCATCTGTAAATAGCACATAATCTACGAAATCCGGCTGCAACGCACATTGCTGCATCACCCACAGGCAGAAGTTCACGCGGCGAGGATAATCTGCCGGATTCAATGCTTGTACTTTCTGAAAATGGAAGGGGTGTAAGCGATTTTCGTTTAACACTCTGCATACAGTCTGATGACTCACACCTACGTCACGCGCAACAGTTCTTGTGCTTGACTCGGGTCTATCAGCCACAATGTTCAAGATGCTTTCTTCCAGCCTTGGAGTGCGTACAGCTCTTACTCGACCAGCGCCATGTCTGTTGACGTCGAACGCACCTGTTTCACAAAGTTGACGATGTAACCGTTGAAAAATTCTATGATCCGGCATTCGTCGATCAGGATACTCCGCGCGATACATTCGTAACGCAGCTCTGCCGTTACCATTTGCACGGCCGTACATGTAATGCATGTCTGCTTTTTCTGCATACGTAATCATACGTAATCAAGTCACCCATCGTCTACGGCAGCACAATTGTGAATGGCGCTTTTCCCTACTGCGATGCATCATGTTCAACAGCGGCTAGACATCTACTGCCCTCTACCGGCAATGATACCAACCGATCACTCCATTTCTCTTTCCTTTTATTTCCCCTGTTTACGCCTCACCGCGTCACTTGTGACTATACATTCCTATACAATAAATCATTGTTACAATGTCCTGTACCTACCATTAAAGTTTGTACCATGAATTCGGGACCACCCTGTATAGAAGGAAGAACTGTGTCCATTGATATGCTGGCTCTACCAGAAGCAAGGGGTAACAGAACCCTCTTAGGTACCGACTTTTTTGAAAAGACTGGTATTGTTCTAGACCTAAAGAACAAAAGATGGTATTTTGGCAACGAGCCTAATTACAAAATTTATTTCAAGGAAGACCTTGATGTAGGTTCACTACAGACTGCTGATAGCTTTACAGCAAACTCTTTCCACCACCATGATGATGAAGGTACACCTTTGAACACAGTGCAAAGGAAGATGAGCTCCCTGCTCGAAAAGTTTGACACTGTCTTCAAACCAAGGGGAGACCCTACCCCTTATGTGAAACAGGAACATCGTGGACTGCGGTGGCAAACGGCAAACCGCCGTCTCCCGCAAAATTCCCATGGATGTCACCGAGCTGTACCTGGACGGCAGCGACATCCCAACCCTGTCCAGCCACACCATCATCGACCGGAAGAACATCGAGATCCTGTAATTAGACCACAACTACATAGTCCACTACCAAATGTGGCTCCTCAACGTCAAACCGCGCCTGCAGGAAGTCAAGCTCGCCCACAGCTTCTGGATGTGCGACTGCTTCTTCATAGGCGATCTGAGGGAGTTTCTGCACCTCAAGAGAGACCACGTGCGGGATCTGTAGAACCTAGAGTGAAACTACAACCACAGCAGCACGCACTACATGCTCGAATTCAACACCACTGCGTGCACCAACTTCACGGCCACCGCCATGCGACTGGAGTTCGACTGGAACGAGCTCCTGCCGGTCCTGATTGTACTATTCTCAGCATTTAAGCTAGTATCAGCATTGAAGCTATTATTAATTATCAATAGACAGCATTGAAGCAAGAGCAATAATATCGTGCACGCTTTGCTACGATCTCAATATTTATTATGGTCAACAGTTAACAGTTACATACCTATACAGTTAAGACTCAAGTAGTCAGATATTGTAAATACGTGTGGCTGAATTATAGCATGGATATTACATCCCTTTCTTTTTCCATGAAGAGAATCTAATTTAACATTTTCATTGAGCACAATTTCTATTGTTGTTTTGTTATCATCATTTTTAAAATTAGGCTTATTAGTTAAACTAATAATGTTAATGCAATTTAGTTACAACTATAGTCCAAAATCATTAATCATAAAACAGTCCAAAATCCTTAATCATAAAACAGTCCAAAATCATTAATCATAAAACAGTCCAAAATCATTAATCATAAAACAGTCCAAAATCCTTAATCATAAAACAGTCCAAAATCATTAATCATAAAACAGTCCAAAATCATTAATCATAAAACAGTCCCATTCAACATGGCTCAGTTCATATTGTAGTCATTATGCCAGTTCGGTTTTCTCTTCTCTCTACCAGGTCGAACTTCAGGTGTTCGTGGTAATACTCCTTGGTGTTGTTCTTCTGAATTTCTTGATGCATATGTCTTTAGGGGTGTCTCGTTTGGCAGTGGCATCACATCTGGTTGCTGGCTCTGTTCCTCGTCTGGGTGTCTGTGTTCAGATTCTGGGATTGGTTGGAAGTATTTCTTCACATGGGTTGTATTTCTAGTGAATGCCTTTCCATTAGAATCTTCAACACGAACAGCATTCCCGTTTCTTTCAACAACAGTCATGGGCACTGGTCTGAAGTTAGTCGTTAGTTTGTTTTCTTTGTTTTGACGAATTAGAACTTGATCACCAGGTTTTAAGTCACATACCTTGGCTCTTCTGTATTGGTCTGCATAAACCCTTCCTTTTTCCTTAAGAGTCTTGTCCCGGTCTCTCACCGCTTCGTCTAAAGGATATGATGTACTCCTCTGGATATCAGGTAACTTACAATGCATTGGTCTCCCATGCATCAGTTCTCCTGGTGGTACACCTGTGGTGGAATGAGGTGTGGTCCTGTATGCAAAGAGGAACTCTTGAAGTTCTTTTCTCCAGTTCTTGTTTGTAGCGTGAGCTATTCGTAACCTCTTCAAGATTGACCTGTTCTGTCTCTCTACTTGTCCATTAGCTTGGGGCCACAGTGGAGTAGAATGATGGTGTTTACATCCACGTTCCATTAAAAATGACTTAAACGATTTGTCGATGAAAGTTCCTCCATTGTCAGTCATGACATGTTTTGGCAAGCCATATCTTGCAAACATCTCTGTCATCTGTGTAATTAATGTCTGAGCACTAAGCGATCTTGTGATTACTACTTCAAAGAAACGGCTGTAATAGTCCACTATGACGAGCAAATATTCTCCAGTTGGTAGGGGTCCCAGGTGATCCATAGAAATATACTCCCATGGTTCAGATGGTAATTCTGTTCGAGTCATCGGTTCTGGTGGGTCAGGTACAGCCACCAATTGACATCCATGACAAGTCCGAACAAAGTCATCAACATCTTTCTCCATGTTGTTCCACCAAACCTTGCTTCTAAGTAGCCGCTTCATAGCCGTCATACCCATATGTCCTTCATGTGCTAATTCAAGACACTTTCTATGAAGTTCTTCAGGGCAGACAATCCTTTTCCCTCGTAACACAACTCCATCAATTTCACAAAATTCGTTCTTTAAAATTTCTAATTGCTTCTGTTCCTTCACCCATTTGTTTGTTTTTAAGCTTTTAATTAGTTCTTGTAGAGTCTTATCTTTATCTGTGGCTTGTCGCATGTCTTCTACTGAGAGAGCTTTGGGTATTGCAGCTTCAACAATATGATATATTAGCTTTTCTTCTTCTTCCACTTTCTCATCCTCTTCTCTGTTTATGGACAGGTCCAGCAGTCTTGAAAGAGAATCAGCTATATTGGTTTTTCCAGGTTTATAGATAACCTTATATGGATAACTCATTAACCTTAGTATCCATCTCTCTATTCTGGCACATGCTTTATGATGTGGGCCAAATATTACCTCAAGTGGTTTGTGGTCAGTCACCAGTTCAAACTCCTTAGCAAATGTGTAAATATGGAAAGTCTCACATGCCCAAACGAGTGATAGTGCTTCCTTTTCTGTTTGAGAATACCTTTGTTCAACACTTGTCAATGCTTTACTGGCATATCTTATTATTCTTGGTCCATCATCATGAAATTGCACTAAGACAGCACCTAGTCCTACGGGTGAAGCATCACAATAGATCCTTGTAGGTGCTTTTGGGTTATAAAATCCTAAAACTGGTGGTTGTGCAATCAACTTCTTTAGTGTATTAAATGCCTCTGTTTGTTCATGTCCCCAATTAAATTGTTCATCTTTCTTGGTCAGTTTTCTCAGGGGTGCAGCTATGGTTGCTATATCCGGAATGAATTTTGCGGAGAAATTCACAAGACCTAGAAAACTCCTCATTTCAGTCGCAGATTTGGGTTGCCTGAAATTTTCCACTTCATTTTGGCTTTTCTTAGTAGGTTGAACTCCCTTTGAACTAATGTGGTGATTTAAAAAAGTGATCTCTTTTAACCTAAATTCACATTTTTCCTTATTTAATGTGAGGCCCTTTTCCTGGAGCACACTCAGCACTTTTCTTAAATTTGCATCATGATCATTGATATTTTTACCATAAACAATCAAATCATCCATATAAATACAAACACCTCCACAGTCATGTAAGGTTTGTGTCATGACTTTTTGGTACATTTCTGGTCCACAATTCACACCAAACATCAGACGTTTATATCTGTATAGACCTAGTGGTGTACAAAAGGTTGTAATATTCCTTGAGCTTTCCTCTAGTTCTATCTGATGATAGGCCCATTTGATGTCAAGTTTACTAAACACTTGACTCCCGTTCAGCTCGTGTAAGATTTCTTCTATAGTAGGAAGTGGAAACCGTTCTCGCTCAATGGCCTGGTTAGCTAATCTCATATCAACACACAGCCTCCACTTTCCTCCTTTCTTTGGTGTGACTACAATAGGTGATACCCATGGAGTTGGGCCTGACACTCCTTCAATAATGTCATGCTTTAATAGCTCGTCTAACAATTCTGCAACATGGGGTCTCAAGTTATATGGCAGGCGTCTTACAGGCTGGGCTACCTCTTTACAGTGAGGTTTGATAGGTATTCTTAATTGATACCCTTTTAATTTTCCCACACCTTTAAAAACACTTGGAAAATTGTTAACAAACTCCTGGCTTTCTTGGTTTCTTAGCTCTTTTATGGCATTTATGCCAAGTCCAATTTTTAAAACACCCAATTCTAGTGCAGTGTCTTTTCCCAATAGTGAACTACCCTCACCATTGAACACATAGAATTCAATGTCTTTTAAATCCTTGCCATTTGGCACACTGATGTTAGCCCTAAATGCGCCTAACACTTTCAATGGTTCACCACCATATGAAAACAATTTCTTTTCAACTAGGTATGATCTGCATTTGATCTTAGCAGATTTTAATTTTTCCCATTCCTTTCGCGTAATAACGTTGCAGCTTGCACCTGAGTCTATAATCATGGGTACTTCAATGTCCCCTATGGTACAGTTCAGGAGCTCTTCTTTCCTGCTCATGTGCACAGCATGGATGGAAAAAACAAAGTCATGGTCACTTGAATTATTGTTTTCAGTATTTAATACTCTAACAGTCTTTCGCTGATCAAATCGTTTTTTCTTAGATCTACACACTTTAGCAAAATGTCCAACTTGACTACAGTTCAAGCACTTCTTACCTTGGGCTGGGCATTTGGGGTCTTTTTGTGTGTGGCCTGTAAGTCCACATTTCCAGCATACTGATTTAGAAGACTTGTCATCAGCCTGACGATAGCGCGGACCACTTCTTTTTCGATTGTCTCGGATTTGTAATCGATTTATAGTTTCCTCTAGATGCGCCATTTTGTCCATGGCGTCGGACTCCAACTTGGAATGTTCGTATGACCGGCACAGTTCTTCTGCTCGATCCAACGTTAAGGCATCACGTTCGTCAATCATCTTCAATCGTAGGTCTTTGTAAGGGCACTTTACGACGATTTGGTCCCGTATGTGTCGGTCCACTTCTTCTTTCACGAAACCACACAATCCAGCTTGCTGTCGAAGACGAACGATAAAGGACTCCAGCGATTCGTTCTCCAGCAGATTCATTCCACGGAACTTTAAACTTTCATAAGTTTCGTTGCCCGAAACCATGAATTTGTTGTTCAGCAGTGCAACGGCAGTGGTGAATACATCTGAAGCATTTCCATCTCCCTGTTCAATCGTTTGGTCCTCCAAAGTTTCAAAAATGTCCTGGACATCCGGTCCAGCGAGATGAAGTAGCGATGCTTTCTTTCGATGAGCGTCTTTGATCCCCTTCGAATCGATGTAAAATTCGAAGGCTCGCAGCCATTTTCTCCATCGGATAGCCCTAGTTCCTCTGTCTCCGTAAGCCTGAAATCTGGTAATGTCGTCTCGTTCAGCCATTCTATTTCAACTCAAGTCAAAATATTAAGTTTTTCTCGTCGCCAATGTACTATTCTCAGCATTTAAGCTAGTATCAGCATTGAAGCTATTATTAATTATCAATAGACAGCATTGAAGCAAGAGCAATAATATCGTGCACGCTTTGCTACGATCTCAATATTTATTATGGTCAACAGTTAACAGTTACATACCTATACAGTTAAGACTCAAGTAGTCAGATATTGTAAATACGTGTGGCTGAATTATAGCATGGATATTACACTGATCATAGCGGCGACTGTCCTTTTCGTTGTGATATGCATCGTTATCATCGTCTTCGTCTACAGAAAGGAGTTGGGCGTCTGGCTCTACGCCAAGTACGGCATCCGCCTCTTCCAGGGCGGCAAAGGGCGCGCGTCCCACAGAGGCGACGACGACGAGGACAAGCTCTTCGATGCCTTCGTGTCCTACAGCAAGAAGGATGTGGCATTCCTTACACAGATCCTGGCCCCGGAGCTGGAGTGTTGCGTACCGACCTTTCGCCTGTGCCTTCACTACATGAACTTGCCAGTGGGTGGCTACATGTCGGACGCCATCATGGAGGTGATAGAAAGCGACTGAGTGCTCCTCATTACTTACCTGGAGACAAAGTGTACATCACCGCTCACCATTTGAGTAACATTGCAGAAGGGCAAACCTCCAAGTTTATGCCGAAAAGAGATGGCCTCTGCATCATACTCGCACAGAAATCACCCACTTGTATAATCGCCAACCCAGACAATCCAAATGAACCTATGGGAACATACCACACGTCGGCACTAAAAGTGAATACACAGGACGAAAGTGTGACACCAGTGCACCCCCTGAGAAAACGTGGAGAACCACGAAAAACTGAAACTTCTGGTTCCTCACCGAGACGGTCTGAAAGACGTCGGAACCAGAGGGGGAGTCTGTGACAGTCATATATTTCATTTCATTCTCCTACCAACAGATGGCGCCAAGAGCACCACAAGTACTTTGGTAGTTGAAGAGAGGCTACGAGTCACTTAGCTTCCCCGCTCTCGTGAGGACTGGTTGTCCAATTCACTGGCGTTCGCCATTTGTATGCGAGATACTTCCTACCCTTTTGATCAAGTTGATCCTGTGTAACGTTATTTAATTTTCCTTACTTATGTAAATAAACCTTTATATTTAAATTCAAACTCGCCCTTCTTTCTTTTAATCGTTTTCCCTAAAACCCAAAAAACTGAGCTAGCCATGGAGACGGTTAAACATGTACTTTCATTTATTTGATGTTGTCTGGACAAATCTGGACCTTGCGTCTTAAAACCCTAACATCCAGTCCAATCCTAATCCATTCATAAGCCAAAATTAAATAAAACGAAATTTCATGCCCCATCTGTTTATATGTAACTGGTTTTATAATACAAAATTTTGTTAATTGATCACTACTATTGAAAACAGTCATAAAATTAACTGTCCATTTTAGAAATTAAAAATTGACAGTATTATTTGTACAACCCAGTGTATAAACCATATGTATAATTATGTATAAAATTGATGTATATATAACAATTTTATGTTTTTATCTAACCGTTAGTTACATACGCTTCAGTTCGCATCGTATACGTAGTTGAAAACGAGCAAGCAACTATAATAACCAGTTAACCACCAACCTAAATTCTAATCTAGTCTAGACGATCCCGGTGCAAAGCAGCAAAATGCAAATGCAACTAGAGCTAACAAAGACAGGAATGCCGGGGTTCGGATCTTTATCTCTCCTAAGATCCGGACCCCTCACATAGGGGGGGGAGTCTCATTAGAGGACACGAAATTTGGAACTTCTGTGCAGGAAGAATGAGCTATTGCCTACGGGGATGGATGTCCGCAGCTGTCTTGACAAAAGGCTGGACGGCTGACCTAAGTAGACACTTTTCTGAGAAATCTTCTGTACCCCCATTGACTAGCGCGTCTTTCTTGGAATGGCTCCGCGTTGCGTGGACGATTCTATTTAAGACCGTAGGTAGATCGGTAGATTTTAAACTTGTAAAAAGTGAATCGATTCTTCAGTTCGATTCTTTTGTAACTTGTTTGGATCCACAGTGAGCTATGATTACATTATTTACTTGTTAAAATACTACCAGAACTGGACCCGAAGTGGGGAAATGTATTAATACTCAAAATAATTTGAACACCTTTGTGAATTTACCGTTCCCCTCGTGATGAAAATCGAATTGCATTTCGAATTCATTCATTCAATAAATGTGCTTCAAAATTATTGAAGACACGAAAAAAGACTACCAGAAAAGTAAATAATCATAGCTCACTGTAGATCAAAACACGTTACGAAAGAATCCAACTGAAAATCGATTCACTTTTCACGAGTTTAATATCTACCGACCTACCTACGGTCCTAAATAAAATCGTCCACGCAACGCGGAGCCATTCCAAGAAAGACGCGCTAGTACCCCCCATTGGGAAAGATTCCAGTTGTACATCCGGTCGGTGCTACTGAGCCCTGAGGGGCAGAACGTGAAAAATCAGGGCATGCTCTGAATCAATTTTGAAGTGGAAAAGGAATGAACAAACATCAATTTAATTTATTTAGAGTGGATCTCGTTTGTTGAACAACTTTTTTTTCTGCGGTAGTCGTATCTGGGATTTGGAGTATAGCTTCGTTATTATGGTTGGAGAGTTTTGCGTAGAAATTGGTATTGAGTTTAATTATAAACTCTTTGATCTCGCGTACATGTTTAGTTATTCCCTAATTTTTATATTGCGGTAGAATAATGGGCTGTCTGTAGCTATTCGAAGGGTGATGTTTTGGAGTGATGCTGTTCTTTCACGTGAGTTTCAGCGCAGGAAATCCCCCATAAAGGACTAGCGTAAGTGACCATTGGTAGCAACATGGAACTGCGAAATCGCGGTCACAAGGTAGAAACGAATGTCTCTGAGAAACTAATGCAAAGCACGTGCTAACAATGGAATGGATTTTTTTGTGTGTGCCCCACAACCGTCTGAGAAAATGTGCAAGAGCTTGACCGATTCGATGATTGTTGTTAAAATAATTTGACGTTACGTTTAATTTGAAAAAAGTAAATGTCTCAACAACTATCCATACTATACTTTCGTTCAATCGGAATAATTTTTAAGTTTTGTTTCTCTCGCATTTATTATTTGGAGCTGCTTTAAATATCGCAAATTAATGACGTTTTATAGTATTTTTAAAAAAACTATATATATATATATATATATATATATATATATATATATATATATATATATATATATAAACTTACCGGAAGTAAGATTTTAAACAAATGTACAGAATCTTTAAGCAAAACTCAATGTGGAATAAAATCTCAAAACTAAATTTATAACTCAACGTCTGGGAAAATTACACAATTCTTTGTGAGTTTGCGTAATCAAGAACTGATCTAGTGTTGTCGAGTGTACGGGATGCCAAAACAAATTATCTGTCTTCTCATTGGAAATGTGTAACACGGCTAACCATGCGACTACGAGAAGGTTTTTAAAAGTATTAGAAACACACACACACACACACAGTTTCTTTATCATAGCCCGCCTTGTAGGGGCCGCGGTAACCTTGTTTGATAAGAGTCGCGGATTAGCAAACGGAGGGTTGGGAATTCCAACTAACTAAAAGACCATCGTGCAGGTGGGGACTCGTGCACGTTAAAACTGTAGTGGCCTCAAATTTTCGAATTTTGGTTACGTGTAAAACTTTGGAGAGTGGGTACCAACTCAGGTGTTCACCTCGTCATCGGACCGTGGCTCAAAATTACCCAAGTATTGCCCTCGGATCTTTCCCTTTGCGATGGATCCCGGACCGTCGCCAATAACCCGTGTGTTTGTTGCTTCCAGTGCGAGGTAAATTCAACAACCAACCCCACACATTACAAAAAAATATTCCACGGCTAACAAAGCCTTGATTGTTTTAATTTAATAATATAAAAATAACAAACCAATACTAGAAGGAGACCCCCCGACTATACTGTAATATGCCGCCTTTCTGTATGATAAAAGAAACCTTGGCTAATAATTTAATAATTCACCTCCCCTCAGTCCCCTTTCCATAGAAATTTATGAATGGTTTAAACATGTCCATCCTAACCACAGGGTTAGTTTGTAAAGTTTCTCTCGCCTTTATATTATTTGAAGTTGCTTTAGTTAATGGGTAGAGGCATCACAAACAACAATTAATGACGTTTTATAGAATTTTTTAAACAAACTCTCTCTCTCTCTCTCTCTCTCTCTCTCTCTCTCTCTCTCTCTCTCTCTCTCTAAACTTATTGGGTGTGAGATTTCAAACAAATGCACAGAATCTCTAAGCACTACTCCAATATGGAATAATATCTCAAAACTAAACTTATTACTCAACGTCTGGAAAAATTACACAATTCTTTGTGTGTGTGCGTAAACGAGAACTGATCTAGTGTCGGCGAGTAATGAGGAGCGTAACTGTATCGGAAATTGGAATAATCCCTTATCCACGCACGTCTTCTTGGTCCTTGGTTCGAATCCCGGTCTGGGAAGAGATGTTCGTAATATTTCGGAAGAGGTGTTGAAACACAGAGTGTGAACACAGGAATTTTATTATTTCATAAACAAAATGGAGCTAGCTTTCTTATAAATTCTTCGTTAGAAAAAATGATAGTCCCAATGCCATATTTCGTGTAGTGTTTTGTTTTCACACTCTCTCACGTTCTTTTCAAGAGAATGCACGATAACTATGACACACCTTACTGTTCGCTCATTTGAATGCCCCCAAACAGACACAAACCAAAGGGAAAGCCTCTGAAGAAGCCTTTGGTTGGTTCGAGTTTCGAACTCCAAACCTTTTGATTGCTAATCCGCTCCTCTAGCAAACAAGTTACCACGGCCCTTGGTGGGAAAATAATATGTTTATACATCGTTAAAATTAATTTGCGGTCATATTGATCACTTCCCTACTTCTGGTGTTAATAGTAAAAAGTACTAACTCTTGCTCCATGATAAAATTTCCTTTTGATTTGAAAAATAAGACATATATGTAATGTTCGAATTCACCTAAAAATTGTTTGCAAATGCCTTTAGCTTATTTCTATTAGTACATTCTTTTAGGAATATTTTGGAGTTACTGTTGTATGCTGTTTAAAATAAAGCTCTTTTTCAAAATTTAATTTGCCTATTACATATACTTTTTACAAATGGTTTAACATGAATCTAATGAATAAAGAATATATTTTGAACATTATATATGTTCATCATGTTCTTAGTGATACTAATTCAAATGAGAGAAATCAGAAAAATTTTACTTTCCATGCAATCCATTGCTTAGTCACAATTTTTCTTGCATGGAGCTTATTTCTCCCAGTTTCGGACCAAGTCAAGTGGGGGTCCCAAGCGGTAAAATTTTCGGGGGTTTCAAACACAAGGAAGAAAAAAGTTTCATGAAAGCTCTCATTGAGTTATTAGCAAAAAGAAAATAAAAAAATTAATCTTTCTTTTCCCATAGTACTCCTTTATTAATTTTTGACAATCTTTAAAACAAAAAACGATCTTTCTTTTGACGCCCATAACAAAATGAACTGTTAAAAAAATTTAAATAATGTTTCAACATTCGCAAATGTGCAAAACATTTCTTTGAAGGCTCGATAGATGTCTGGTGTGGGTTTTATGGTGTCCTCGCTTTCTTTTAGAAACATTAAAAAATTGTCAAATTCATCTTCAAAAGTACAAACATTAATGCATTTTTGTAAATTATATATTTTTATAGTTTTTTTATCCAACTTCCAGTTAAAGCCTCTTTTCTATGGGTGGAACGAAATTTTATAGCTAATACAGCATCTGCCCCTCTTGCTGACCATCTTGTATATTAGAAACTCTTTTCACTGCACTTAAAGAAGCACATTGTAAAGACGCTGTCACATCTTTCCTCGAACACTAATGAATAGACATTTTAAGACCTCGGGGGCCACTTCGTAATCCGGAGCCCTACGCGGATTTCCTTCTCCACAAAGGAAATAAATATAGTTTTGATATTTATTGTTTTAAAATTTTATTTATGGATTATTGGCGCGTATATTTTCTATGAATCGCTAAACAAGACTCCAAAAACTGAAGAATTCAACACACACACACACACACACACTTCAATGGAAACCTCTCGAAACTCTAGTACTCCTCGCAATATGTCTTGGCGATACTTTCAAAATAATAGATACAACCTGTGCTTCATTTCTATTCCTCTCTTCAAATTTGTTTTAATTAAAATACTTTCCACTACGCCACATTAGGTATTCTGTGGAAATTGTGATAAACCCTTTTAAACTTAAAGTTAATTGTAGAACATTTCCATTCACTTCTAAGAACTCTTCCTGCTGTTTGGTTGCTCTAATTTGTAGTTTTTCATAAAAGCTTTAGTTATGTTCCCCCCTTAGTACACGTACTCATGCACTTTTCAAACAACACTGTAGTTAATTATTTCCAATTTTGTATAGTTGTCCTTTTATATTTCAGGGGGGGGGGGAAGGTCCTCCCAAAAAGTTTGGATTTTACCCCAGTAAAGAGGGCAAGATCAAATTAGTTATATTAATATAATTAACATATATTATATAATTATAATTAATTATATTAATATAGTTAATTTATTTTAATTATTAAAAATTAATTAATTATATTAATACATATTCAGTAATTACCACTTGATTTTTAAAAAACACAATATTTTTTATCGTTCAAAATTAAAAAAAAAATATCCGCCGTCGCAGGATTGAAAACTCGCTTTTTTTTTGCTCGATTCTTAGACAGTTTTCCGAGAAAGTACGGATCAGAAAATTACGAAATTAACATGTTTTGTTCAAAATTGTACAGGGAACACGAAAAATAAGATTTTTTTCCGATGCGGCTATTAGTTTAGGATTTATTAAATGTCTAAGAGAAAAAGCAAAATTTCAAAGACAACAAAGACGTACAAATTTTCTGTCTTCAGTCGTGATTCCTTAGAGTGCTTCTAAACGTGAATTTTTGCAGCTCGTCGAGCTATTTCAGAAATTTCAATTTAGTTCCTGGTAATATTTTATTTAATTGTGGAAAAAACTGTACATTTCGTTACTTTTTTGGTAAACTGTCATATCTATAGCTTACTACTATTAGTTTTTAAATTTAAAAACATCGCACTAAACCTTAGAATATAATCTTTCTTACGGTACAGTTATTTTTGAAATTGGTTAATAAATAAATTCGATGCGATCAAAAGTTAGTCGCACGAATTTTGAAGTATTGGGAAATTTTCGTCAATTTTTATTAACTGTCATGTCTATAGCTTATACTATTATTTTTTAAATTTGAAACCATCACTGAAAACCTTAGAATGTACTCTTTCGTAAGGTACAATTATTTTGGAAATTAGTTAATAAATAAATTTTCGATGCGATTATAAGTTGGTCATATAAAAATTTCGGGACTTTAAGATCGTAAGTTCCGATACACAAAACTAAAACTGTAATATGTGTAGCTTAATACTATTAGTTTTACAATTTGAAAATACCACGTGAAAGCTTAGAATACACTCTTTCTTACGGTAAAATTACTTTTAAAATTGGTTCATAAATAAATTCGATACTATCAAACGTTGGTAATACAAATTTCGTATTTTTAAGACCGCGGAGCGATAGCATTCATTCTCCTTCACGGAAATGAAGATTACATTTTCTGACTAACTTATTTGCCAAATATCAAATTTATCATAGCAACAATTTTTTTAAAGTTATTTAGGAAAAAAGACTCGTTTTTTTCACTCTATTCTCAGACGGCTCCCCGAGAAAGTAGAGATCAGAAAATTAAGAGATTAACATGGTCTATTTAAAATTGTAGAGTAGATGGAGAAGGTTTTTTACTGATGCGTTACTGATACATTAAGTTTTAAAATAAAGAAAAGAGAATTCACTTGCGAAAAGAATGTTGGTTTGCAAAGCAAACCAAAAAGGATTGCGTAGCAATTCCCGGGGGTTCGCAAGCAGGGGGAGGATGCCCCTAGCTTATACAATATTTATCAGATGTTTTTATGGTGAATTTTAAAATTTACAAAACATTTAAATTAGAAATTAAAACATCGATTTTTTCGTAACTTCTCAGATTTAAACTTGGTTTGCTTGAAGCATATTGGTAAAAATTCTCTCGATTCTGATTCTGTCGTCTATGAATGCGCACAATTTTTTAATGAGTGTATTAACTATATACTTGTGAATAACTACATGCAACTGTAATATTTATGACGAGATTAAAACATGAAATCATTCATCAATGTTTGTAGAAACATCACTGTTGTAATGTCAACAAGAGGGAAAATTACTTATACTTTTCACATTAACGTTTCTATTAAATTTTTTTTTAGGAAAAAGTCATCTCCCGAAAGTATTATTTAAATTCTAACATAATTGCATCAAATATGTCTTACCTTTAAACTGCAATAATGCTTTCGCACTGTTATTTTTTGTTATGGCTTGTAATAAAGGAATAAGAGTGTACTTCCAAGTCCAACAAGATATTTAATAACTATAAAGGGACATCACAATAGACAGGGATAAGTACGAAACAAGCAGCGTAATGACTCAGAAGCAATTGGGTAAATTACTGCGTATTATAAAAGATTACATCAGCCTGTTGTAACTGATTAGAATATATATTTACTAGAAACAGTAATGGTAAACACATGACATCATAAATATAAATGCGTGGAAGAGTATTGTATAAACATTCGTGATTAACAATATAACGATTCACAATATAAACACTTAAAGGAAGTATGTAACATTTTTAATATTGAAACATTTTAAAGCAGAAGTACAGAAGATGTGCTGTGGATAAGGTTCGCCAGAACATCTCTGTAAAGAGAATATGTCCTCTCGCCCTTAAGAATTTAGACTTCTAATAATATGTAGGATGTTAAGAAATCCTGATTATAAAGTGAAATTAGTAGAACTTAATGAGTAATATTTAAATGTAAGTCGAAAAGAAAATGAACCACCGAAAATCTCTGTTCATTGACGAGTGTAGTATCGAGAATTCCTTTACGCGGACCCTTGTATTGCTAAGAAGCATAAGCGTGACTGGGGTTGATGACTGAGGGGGAGGAGTTCAGTCCTAAGAAGTATGAACTGTACACCAATAAAATGGTGAAGCATCTGGAGACCTTCTCGGAGAAATTTTCGTATTTTTGTGTTAAAAATCACACGATATATAGATACTTTTTTCGTAGAACATTGATAAATTTATTAAAAATTTTGCGTCAAGCAAATGTTAGTCACTTTTATTTCGAATAAAGTCGTTTTAAACAATGTTGTTTTATATTATCATACATGAGAAACACATTGTTTGGTTTAACAACAAATTATTTAAGGATAGTCTTGAATTTCACTAAACCCTGTTAATTTAAACCCCCGTTCATCCTAGTTTGATTAATCCAAACCATCTGTTTTTAAAATGTGTGATACAAAATACTGTAAATCAGAGACAACATATATTACAATTATTGAAATAAGAATTATCGTTGGTAAGAATGCACATACATTCAGATTTTTTTATTATCATTAAATTGAAAAGAATAGAAAAATAGTCACTAAAACTTAATTAACTATAACATTTGGACAAAATTAATCAGTTTTTGTTGTGATAAATATATAAAAACATTTTCCTAGTTAGTTCTTCCAAAAACATATTCTAAGTTAAAAATTAAAAAAAAATCAAGTGAATAAAAATGTCACTTTTGTCGTGCATTTCCGTATATTTCCGTGTATAAGCCGAGAATTTTTGGAACTTTTTCTGAAGCTAAAGTGTATGTGTGTGTGTGGGGGGGGGTAGTCGGCTTATATACGGATCCGCTCATTTCGCAAAAAACTAAGGTACATTTCCGTTAGCCGGGCGCTAGCGATAAATCGCTAACTATCGCAAATATAGCACACAAAATAATAATTGAATACCCATAATTAATTAGCACATAAAAATAACAATTGGAAAGGGAACATTTTTTGACACAGCTGTTGGATTCGGATCTCCATACGGTGGCAGCAACTTCGAATTCTTTACGAGCGATTAACGATTTTTATAGCAACTCCAACGGGTGAAGGGAAAGCAACTCTACTTTTTACTTCGTGCCATCCGAATCCAACACCTGTTCCAATTTTTAAAGTCTTTTAACTTAAGTTTTGAATGCAGCCTTTAAGCAAAAATAGAAAAATAAGTCATAAATCCTTCAAACTCCGTGTCTGAATCCCAGTTTCCGAATAGTTCGTAAAATTCGGCTTCACTCATTGGGATGTCCTGATGCGTATCATCATCAGTTCCAATGCCCTTTCCGTACTAGAATTTATATGTTCTTCATACACATAATCGTCCTCGCTGCCAAGGGTCAATAAGCCCGCTCTCCCTTTTGAAACTTTATTTTCCGCACATGTTTTAGGCTGTACGGCGAAGAAAAGTGGCACTGATAAAAAAATTCCCAAGCCTCAGCCGCTCCACTTGACCATTGTTGAACTGATCATCTGTCAATCACCCAGTTAGAGGTCCGACATCAGGTGTGGGACACTGGGAAATATCATTAGCGGTCATTTAGACCCTACCCGAGTTTAATTTAAGAACCATAGTGAATCCCCTCCCCCTTTTGAAACCTAATGTCCCGTATATCATCACCTGTCAATCACCCGGTTTGAGGTCGGATATCAGGAGCTGAACCGTCTGTATACTGGGGAAAATCATTAGCAGGTTAAAACTATCATCGTTGGTGAGTGGCGTTTTACTTTACAGCGATTTGATTGCAAAATATTCCACCCGTTTTACCTACTTGGCGACATTTACGCCCTACTGGCTTTATTTTTAAACGCGTCATAATTAAAAAAAAAAATTTTATTTCGGCTTATATACAGATTGTGAATTTTGGGTAAATTTTTGGAGAAAAAACGCACCTTCGGCTAAAACACGGATCGACATCGGAAATATACGGTATTTATATTATGAGTGTAAAAGTAATTTTTATTTTTATATTATCTAGTTTATATAAATAGCCATAAAGCTTAAAACTCCGATTGCTCTTCATTAACAAATTTGACTTTCTTTTATGACAAACTGAATTGGGGGTTGAACCCCCAACTCCCCCTGGTTACGCCTATGAACTAATGTACCATTGTTTCATTGATTATTACACAAGTAAAACAATAATTAAAATTAAGTTATGAACAGTTTGTGTAGTTATTAACAAGGGATTAATTTGTGAAAAACTCATTATATATATTAGCAAAATTTTTCTCAACTGAATAGGGGAAGGGTTGAAACCTTCCCCCTGACGGCTATGTTTATTACACAAGTAAAACAGCAATTAAAATTAAATTAATTAAAATTAAGTTATGAATAGTTTGAGTAGTTCTTAACAAGGGATTAATTTGTGAAAAAATAATATATATGTATACACTCATTGCCATAAAATCAAAGATAAAAGGATCATTTATTGCAGAAAAAAGTACATATGAACGGAAGTTTTAGTACTCTATTGAACCCCCTCTAGCGCGAATGCACGATACGATACGAGCAGGCATTGAGGCATACAAGTTCCGTATGATGTCCTGAGACATCTCGTTCCACAGTTGCTGTAAACGCGCCTCTATTTCGACCAAACTCGTAGTGTATCCAACTTTCTGTCCCAAATGATCCCAGATATGCTAGATTGGTGACAAATATGGGAACCGAGCAGGCCAGGGAAGGGTGGTAATGTGGCGGATGCAGTCTTGTGACATTGTACCGGATGAAATGGTGTGGTGACAGAAATGAAATGGTAGCGTAAAGGAATAAAATCTTTGGTTTCACCACTACAACATTTATTACAGCTTAGCAGATATGTACAGCAAGTTTACAGAAGTTTTTGGGACAAGAAGGGTACGGCAAGTAAGCGAGCTTGTTCTCGCTATCAGGTCTCAGTAGTCTCTGTGGAAAAATTGTAACGTCTTGCAGGACGCCTTTGAACGGAAAAAATCAGATGTCTATGGAATTTCGAGTGTTCTCAAGGGGCTTGAGATTGATGAGATCGGGATGTCAGTGTAACGTCAGATGAAGAGGGTTTGTTTCAAGTGCTTAGAAATTCATGACCGATGGGTTGTTGGGTTGTTGGAATAGTACTTCTACGGTTAGTTATGGACAATTGATCACATGAAAGGAGTTTTATGATTTCCAGTTAGGGAATTCTGGAATACATCTGCTTTGTGTCTGCTTGATCAAAGAAGCCGCGTTTAGAGCGGTACAACAGGCAGTATAACTCCTCCGCCCTTGGAAAACTTTTCTGTGAAGGAAGAGTTCATATGTTCTTAACTGTTAACTTCATACTCATTTGTACGCTCTGACAACACTCATATTTTAGGAAATTTCAATAAAAGATATAAGTACCATAATATTTCCTGAGTTGTAATTTAAACAAATAAAATCAAAATCTTATTATTATTTTAAACTATTTTGCTGTTAGTGAGTGAATGTTCTTGTAAGGGAACTTACAAAGATTCTGACAATATAAATTAGGTACAAAATAATTTTGCAAATATACATAATTAGAACTACATAATACAATAGAAATTATACTCTATAATCAGTCTTGAAAACAATTATATTCTGATTGATTTTAATACACACAGTACCAAAATAATAAAACTAACACACAAAAAATACTAAAAAAATATATATATTTTGTATAAGGTACATACTATTCTTCTACAGCTGATCTGCTGAGACTATCTGCGTTCTTATGATTTTTTCCTGACCTATGTACCATTCTGAAATTGTATGGCTGCAGCGCCAACGCCCATCGCATTAGCCTAGGGTTAGAACTTGAATTTGTCCACAACCAAACTAATGGATTATGATCGGTCATAACTAAAAACTCATTTCTATCTAAATAATAATGCAATTTTTTTACTGCGAAGATAATGCTGACGCATTCTCTATCAGTGATGCAATAGCGTTTTTCTACTTCTGAGAATTTTTTACTAAGGTAGAGAATAGGATGTTCTTCACCTTGTTCATTTAATTGGGTTAATACTACACCCATGCCTACATTGGATGCGTCTGTTTGAACAATAAATTCCCGTTCAAAATTTGGAGCATATAAAACAGGTTTATCAGTTAATTTTCGTTTTAACTCCTGAAATGCTATTTCGCATTCCGCTGTCCAAACAATTTCTCCTTTCTTCGCTCTCCCTTTTAGCGCATCTGTCAGAGGTGCTGCTATCACTGAAAACATATCAATGTACCTTCTGTAGTATCCCGCTAAACCAAGAAATGCTCTTACTTGTGTTTTCGTGCGTGGGGTTGGAAATTCCAAAACACACTGAACTTAGGCCTCTGCCGGGGAACTTGAACCATGACCCACTACATGCCCCAAGTACTTGACATGGTTTTTAGCGAATTTACATTTGGACAGTTTTATGGTTAATTTAGCTTTCATATTTCGATTAAGAACTAAATCTATATGTTTTAAATGAGATTCCCATGTGTTTGAAAATATTGCGATATCATCCAAGTATGGGACGACGAAGTTTTCCAGACCTTTCAGCAATTCAGCCATAAATTTGCTAAAAAAGTATGGTGCATTCTTTAATCCGAAACTCATTCTTAGAGGTCTGTAAGTTCCAAAAGAAGTGCAAAATGCAGCATAACGTTGAGCATTTTTACTTAACCGAATTTGCCAATATCCCTTTGAAAGGTCGAGAATTGTAATGAAGTTAGAGGATGACACCTTTTCTACACGTTCTTCTATGTTTGGAAGTGGAAAATATTCCGTTCTAATTATATCATTTAGCTTACGATAATCGACACAAGGTCTAGGATCTTTTCCAGGTACTTCAACTAAAATCATAGGTGACGTATAGTCTGATTCACCTACTTCGATAATCCCTAATTTTAAGATTCGTTTAATTTCTGTCTTCAAAATTTCCTTTTGTCTATGTGACATACGATATGGTTTTGATCTAATAGGTTTATTGCTAATAAGTTCGATTTCGTGTTCAACTAGATCAGTTAAACCAGGGTCATTTGAAAAACATTTAGAAAAACGGTTTAACAATTCACGTAATTGACTTACTTGAGAATCCTTATGGGTTTTGTTTAACTCGCAATTTTGAAGTATCTCTTGGAAATCATAACTTGTGGAATTGTGTTCTAAATATGGAATTTCTACTTCATGGTCTACAAGGGATTCATGAATTTCCTCCGTAATTAACAAATTAACATGTTCAGGTCTTTTGTAGTACGGTTTAAGCATATTGAGATGTGGTAAATTTGCGATCTTTCTCTTTTACCTGGCATCTCTATCAGATAATTAGTTTCAGAAATTTTGCTAAGGATTGTTCCAGGACCTATCCACTGTACTGACAATTTATTCGATCTAGAGGTTGCCAAAACAAGAACTAGATCTCCCTCTTTAAATTCTCGCTTTACGGTATTCCTATCGTACCAGGTTTTTCGTTTAACCTGCATCTCTTCCATCTTAGTTATAGCCACTTCTCGACATAGTTTCAGTCTATTGATTAATTTAAACATGTACTCGGTTACAAGATTATTTTCTTCCTCTGGTTCCATCCAATGCTCCATTATTAACGTTTCTGAAGTACGTAGATTTTTTCCATACACCAACTCGGAGGGTATATAACCAGTGCTTTCGTGAGTAACTGTCCGCAGTGCTAAGAGTATAGCTGGGAGATGCTTGTCCCATTCTGTACCCGATTCTAAGCATAAAGCTCGGAGAAGACGTTTTAAAGTTCTGTGAAAACGTTCGACAGGGTTACTTTGGGGATGATAAACAGAACTGTGTCTGACACAGGCATGAGAATGCAAAATTTCAAAAAAGAGGAAAACCAAAATATGAAATGAAATACACGCGAGTCAGGTCTGTATGCACAGGATTTCGCAACAGTAAAAATTAAAATTAACAACTCGCAACAAATTTTGATTGTGTATAACAATTTGGCCATCCAACATGCTTTAGGTAAGGTTCCTGTACTATTGGGAATGTCTAGGTACAATGGGGAAAGCTTTATGAACACATAGATAGTCATCACTGTTTTTTTCTGAATCGATGGCAGATGTTGCTGTCTGGATTGCATTGTCTCCAAGACCATCAACTATGCTTCTCGCATCTCGCTTGTACATTCACTGACTTTGAGTCAAAAGGTTCCAATTCACTATCAAAATATTCAAGATGATTAAAATTGTCATGAAATCGTTTAAACAAGGTTATATCTGGTGACTTGGAAGTCTCGATCTCTTTGTCATCAAACACGTGGGATAAAAAGACTTTTCCAACATGATGGCGGCAAGCTGACCAAAGAAGCGCATGTCCCAATTTCTTTAGCACACTGACACAGGCAGCAGTAACATGACCTGTGTTGGAAGAAGTTGAGTCAAATGTCATGTTCACAATTGTATGTGTGCATTGCGAAGAGGTGAGCTGCTCATATATTAAATCAGCAATGATTGGGCCACATTTACGATCAGTTCCTTGGGAATATACTGGCGTATCAAGAATCTTTTGCTGGGGTGAACGTTTCCAACGATAATGGTGCGACGTTCTTCATTTTTGTACTTATTGGACAGTGATGTTGAAAGTTTTGAATCCAAATGCAGTTGTATATTTAGGAAAGCACCACTGTTCCTTGCAGGTAGTTGAAATCTTCATTGCAACTTGCCTTCTTGATCTATCTGCTGTTGCATAAGATGCTGCAATAGTAGATGTCTCTCCTCCTAGTTATGTAATTAATGCTTTTGTATATACTGCTTGTTGTGCTGGGCTCATGTTTAAATGTGTTGCTAGTGAAACAAGATTAGCTTTCATCATAATGTCGTGTGGAATGAATAATGTCGGTCCTGTTCTTTTATTTTGATGACGACTTTGAGTACTTGTTGATTGTCTTTCAAAAAGGAAATTTTCCACATCATTTGTATCACTTTGTTCATCACAATCATCATCGATAGAGCTGAGAATATTATGTAATATTAAGTTGGAACTCATTTCTCTATTCACTTTTTCCCTTCTTATTTGTTGTAGCTGTCTAATGATGTCATGTGATCTAAATGTTGCCAAATGGTCACTTTGCATTGACTGAAGGAAGGCAAGGTCTTCTTTGTTCTGTATTTGCTTTTCTACATTTACAGACCATTAAGAAAATGTTAATGCTAGTTTATATTCCATCTGTTTTAACTTGTCTATAGTATTTGGTGCATATCTTCGATTAAGGGGAATCCCTCTTAATTTTGAGCTGTCATCAAGAAGTTTTATAAGTTTTTCACAAGTTTTTTGTTCATTGATTATTGGGATATTTACTTTAACATGAAACAGCTTTGCTTGGGAAAGGACTAGTTTTGCAGACTTCCATTTAGTTCTATTTCTTGGACACCTTCTTCAATATGATACATCATACACCTCAAAACTTGCAAATTAGTTGGAAGTTAGGAGCCATTTATTTTTGAATCATCACAATTATCTTACTTAAGACCAAAAATATTTGAAGTCAGTCTGGTTTTCATAGGGAAATCAGAACAAAAAGTTCAGTTAAAGTTAAACCAGTGTACACTGTCCAAATCATAATCAAACTAGCAATAAACAAAAGTTGAAAATCAGTTCATAATGGACACCACAAGTTGAAATAAACAGGAAATGTATTGTTAACAAAGTTAAAGCTGCAGTCACTAGTCAAGTCAGTGTTACCAAATGGTTTTGGCAACAACTTTATCTTGGTTGTAATTGATGATGATGCTGATACGGAAAATATAAAATTTCAAAGTTGTCGTGGACCCCCTAAAACTGTTTGAAAAAACAAAAAGAATTGGTATGGTAACTTTTTAAGGGCAATGGAACATTTTGAGATTGGGGACAAACTGATTTGTTTCTAGAGGGGCGTTTGATGCACCCTAATATATGTGTGCGTGTATTTACCCCACACACCATATATGCTCAAGTAGAGATTCAAAATTAGCTTTTAAGAAAAACTTCAGCATAAATAGAAATAAAGAAGCATTTGATTCCTCTAAGTAATGATGACGGCATATATGACCTAGATTGCCACAGAAGTTCGCAACAAAAAAGGATGCAAACGGATTGATTGTAACATCAAGAAACAAGAATTGGTTTTTGGAATTCAACTTAAAATGTGCAAAATCATTTGTTTAAATTATACTGAATTTCAATTTCGCTAAAAAAAAATAATTTGGAATCGAAAGTCATCTTTAGGACACAAATGACTTTCAGAAATTCCTCATTAATTTGGCGCTGAGCGATAACATCGCGATGTCACGATGACCGCGAGATCTGGGCTAGCTAAGGGATGACGCGAGATCTGCTCTATCTAAGGGATGCCTGTGTAAGATCGGGAAAAATCGCGATGTCACGATGACCGCGAGATCTGCGCTAGCTAAAGGATGGCTGAGTGAGATCTGAGCTAGCTAAGGGATGCCTGTGTGAGATCGGAAAAATTTGCGATGTTACAATGACCGCGAGATCTGCGATAGTTAAGGGATGCCTGTGTAAGATCGGAAAAAATCGCGATGCCACGATGCATCGCAATCGTGAAACCGAGGTGGTTATCGTCCTCACACCGTCTTTCGCGATATATCGTTACATCGCTAGGCCTAGCAACTAGTACATAAAAACGTCACTAGGACATCCGGTTCTTCAAAGCTTGAAATATATTCTCATTGGCTAGAAACACTAATGACGTCATGTTCTTAAAAACAGCCAAAATCACGTTAGAAAAACGCGGAAAATTACTAAAAAGCGGAAAAACATGAAAAAATCCTAAAAAAGCGGAAATCCGCGGAAGATTCTCATGCCTGTGTGTGTGTGGTCTGACATTAATTCCAAATCTCTCAAAAAACTCAGTAGTAAGAGCACTAGTGAAGGATATATCCTGATCACATTGTATTTCGCGTGGAAATCCCATGCGGCTAAAGATATTTAGAAGTGCGTCGGTGACACTCACAGAACCAATATCAGCCACAGGTAATGCTTCGGGAAACTTACTCGACATGCAAATTGCAGTAATAAGGTAACGATGTCCGCTTGGTGTAGTTGGGAGAGGTCCGCAAGACACCCCACACAGATGCAAAAACCGTCTGTAACGCCGGCTTGAGTTCCCAAACGCTAATCTTCATTCCAGACATGGGATTAGGGAACCGACGGAAACTCCAGCTGTGTCGATGGGAAAATCGTTCCTGAAAACGCACAGCACGGTTTATCGCATCTCTGAGATCCATTGCCAGACACAAGGGGAAGGAAAGAGGGGGGGGGGTGGATGAAACGGAACGCCCGGCCGCTGATGAGAAAAACTCTCTTTCGGTATTTTGTCAAAAACGCACGTGCAAAGTCTGAAGTTGTTATTGACACCGTCTGGATGTTGGTGCACATTCCAGCGTCCACGTGTTAGGGAAAAAGGGTCGGCTAGAACCATATGGTACACCACCATGCACCCTGCCGCAGTACGTACTGCATGGCCAGATACCTATAGCAACCTACCACAATTTTATTGACTCACTCCCACGCAGTCTAGCTGCTGTCCGTGTTGCAAAAGGCGGTCATCTGAAAATTAGCAGGTGGTCACAATATGACTGGAACATGTAAACAATTAACCAGTTTTTAGACAAACGAATTTTACTTTCCAAGTTCTAATCCCTGTATGCGTTTCTAAGTGTTTATAATTTTTTTAAAGGGCAAATTCCTATTGCATTACAGGCCGTAATAGCCCGGGGGAAGAGTAACGGAATTCAAACCGGAGGGTTGCGACTTCGAATCCAACGAAAGACCATAGTCTTCTAAGGAAAGTGTGTGTTGAGGCACGTTAAATTTGTGGTGGCCTCAAAATTCCTCACGTGGCCGTGTAAGTTTGGATAGCTGCAACCTTTTTGCAAAGGCAAATCACATCAGGTAATTGGGTTGACAGTCAATTACCATATCCTCCCAGATTCGGTAAACATCACAAGCTCTTCCTGTGAGATATTTCATTCAAGGAAGCTGGATAACCACTAGAGACTAACATATTCACTGTATGATTTCTGAACTGTGAGGTGACTATACTGTTTTGTGACCAGACTCAGTATATTAATTGTTAAAATAAACTAATTTAAGTATTACTTATTTTCATCTAGTACAATTGAATAGACTTGCAAGCCTAGTTGAGCACATAGAGGTTTTCATAAAT
The DNA here is from genome assembly GCA_947359465.1 of Metellina segmentata. Classification (NCBI taxonomy): domain Eukaryota; kingdom Metazoa; phylum Arthropoda; class Arachnida; order Araneae; family Tetragnathidae; genus Metellina; species Metellina segmentata. The sequence continues at coordinate 6,482,710 of OX375884.1, read as the reverse complement.
ATTTTGTACATTCTAAGCATATTTTAAATTAAAGTATAATATAGGGTAAGATAATATTGGTAGCATAATATAGCACAAATAGAATATTAGTACCAAATAAAAAACAAAATCACTAATAAAGAATTAATGCTTTATTTTAAGACAATACACTTTCATATGGCATGGTTACAAATAAACTAATACACTTACAATAGATATTGAAACACACAAACATGTAAATACATAAACATAAATTGAAGTATGAAAATTTACCATTTTATGAACACTAAAATTTGTAAGTTATCTGTGATTGTCAGTTCTTAACAAAATTTAAGTAGATATTATAACAAATCAAATATCGTTCGTATTAATTTAAAAACTAGAAACATAGTTTAATACAAGTTGTGTTTTATTTCAGAAGTGTGTGCCAATACTTAATCTATGAAAAATGAATAAAAAATAAACCACATTTGAAACATAACAGAACAAATTCAAAATATCCATTAATGGTAAGGAAATGTCTAGGTTTAATGAAAAGGAAATTTTATTATCATTTCATGAAACATAGCCTTACACACCATTAATTACCTATTCAGTACATTCTATTTTGATACGAAAAATTAGTTGTTTATTTCACTTCAACCTTACAGTATTGCCAATAGGAAATGATTTTCTATTTCTTACGATTTGTTCATTGAATATTGCCAAAAGGTAAAATGTGATTCGTTACATTGGCAGTATAAACTAAACATTTGCTTCACCTGAATATTTCATAAAATGTTGCAATTGCTATGTAAAGAATATTTCTAGAACTGAAATATGCACTAACATGTGTCTGCATTCAAAATAATCCAAGAGGTAAAGTTTACTATTTCTTGTAGAGAACGTGATTTTAAATGTATACTAAAGATGCATGTGTAGTTATGGGTTCTATTCTCAGTATACGTGGATATGAGGTGTAACAAAATAACTATACTGGCATGGCAAATGAGTAATCATAGTTAAGGGAGAAGTAGCTGACTTTGATCCTTGGTATAACCTGCATATTTTAGATGTCTTACTCAAACAGTTATTGCTTTGAAATGAAAGTGTTTTTAAATAAAGTGGCAAAAGATTGTCTAGCTTTATTCAGTCAGGCTATACTAGTTTTTCAGTGATGTTTTTTAAGTTTCGGGACCATTATCCAAATCTTACAACCTGCAATGTCATTTGTTTTTAAGCTTGGATTTCTTTCTTGATTTGCTCCCAAATGTGGATAAAAACACCTTTGTTTTTCTTTCTTCTCAGGAGATAGGAGTCTAAGAACATTAACGCACAATTAGGTCATGTTAGCTCACTATGTACAGTTTTTCCATAATCTTTCAGTGTGCCATCTTTGCTATAATCACCTAATCTCCGATTTTTTTTTCTTAAAACTTCATGTTAATTAACCTTCATTTGTTTGGGAGGGGCTAGGGCATCAAATTCTATTACTTTCCACTTATCTGCCTTTGACTAAACCCGTTTTTTTTTTTTTTTTAAATCAAGCACTCAAAAGCAACCTTTATAAGTCTTTTCAATTTCACAAGAAACTTTAAATTGGAATTCAACATTACTTTGATGCAACAAAAGCATTCACTACAAATGATTAGGGTGCAATAACCATTTCAGTAGATGTCTGAAACTTAGCAGTTACATAAACCAGAGATCAAGGTAAGTAACATGACTTCTGCTTGTACTATGAATCTTTATTAGTCCTGCAATAACACATATCATAGTTTTTCGCCATACTGTGTAAGGTTTTATAAGTTAATAATATACAGAAATGCATGGTATAGAATTTTTTGGATATTCTATCAAATTATAAAATGCAATTTGCAAATAACTTCATAACATATTTAAATTATTATGGTTCATTTTGAAACACAAGCTATCCCTGGATTTGGCTGAAATGTACAAAATAAGTTTGTAGTGTACAAAACCCCAAAATTAAAATGATTCCAAGGCAATTAATCAATTATGGATTTTTTCTTTTAGTCAAAAATGGTGCTGAAATGTTCAGTAACAACATTTCTATAAGTGATTTTAATGTCCTCAACCTGAAATACTAAGAATATTTGCTTAAAATGGCATTCTTGATTAAGTTTTGTGGTATCAGAACATTCTTGCACAAGGACAGATATAAGCTCACAAAGTGTACAGGTGAGATATTGAGGCTATCAGTTTGATTTTCTAACACAGGGTTCTCACTCTTAAAGAGAAAAATTAGGGTCTTTTAAGGCTATTTTTCAACTTTTGAGGCATTACATGTTACAAATTATTAACTTGTAAGAGCACAAGTGAAAACTTTTAAGAGTGCTATTCTCTTGAACCCAGTTAAATTTTTTTTTTTTAAATTAACCTCTAAAATGTAACCATCATTTTTTTTTATGACACTTTGGACAATTATCAATGATCTGGGATTTTGAATGCAAGTGAAATAAAATAATGTTCTCTTAAAAATCAAGGTTTCCTTTATAAAAAAAAATTTAGGACTCAGCAAATATTGAGATTTTTCAACAGCCCTAAAACTTAAAACTAAAATATGGCCTCTTCAAGCCTATAAGAAACCTGTGACAAGACTCATATTTGGTGAATCAATTTTAGGTCGGAAGGTAATGTAGGCCACTGCATGTGTAGCATTGCTTTATTCTCCTGGTATCTCAAAGAATTGAGCTCTATGTAGGCAAACATTATCATCAATAAATACAGAATCTTCACCATGAATCTGAATCATCAATGCTAATTGAAAGAACACACACAATGGGGGTAGAATCTTTATACCAGATATCATTTACGGAACCATCTGAATGCATATAAATCTCAGTGTGATCATTTAATTTATACTTTCCAACACAAATTTCTCTAAATTAATTCCAAATTTGCTTATAATGGTTCATTTCAGGACATTTGTTTCCAAGTATTGGATTCTAGGACTTCTACAAATCAAAATTTGTCAAGAATCTTCCATAGATGAAATTGCCAAACTAAAAAAGAGTTATTGGCTCTAGTATTGTATTCATTAGTTCCAATCAACCAGATTTATACATGTATGACAGAGCGACACTAACATGCTTAAATGCCAAGAAAATTGTATTTTTAAATATTTTATCACTTGTTACGCATTACTATTATAAATGTATGTTATTGCACATATAGAAACGGAGATCAATATTTAACACAGTTGTAGTTAGTATATTTTAGATTTGAGTTGATTCAGTTAAGATAAATAAAGAATCCAATGCTTCTGATTCTTTGTGTACTCTGTCATCTACATAAATAATGGAGTGTTTGTTTGTAAATTGATTATTTTATACACAATTAAATTTTCTATCCGTTTTAAAGACTTCCGATGCCAAGTTCGCTTCTTGCACGTTTATATTCTGTTCATCTCCATTTGTGTGTGCCCTATACACGTCTTCACGGTTTATTATATTTTCATGAAACTTTCCATACTGTGAGTACTTATCTTCATTTAGTGACTGAACTTGGTTGCATAAGTCTGTCTTTCGGTTCCATGTTCGATTTTGTGTTTGTGTAGGCATCATATGAATTTAATTCCAGAATTTTGATTGCAATGTGTTTTATTTTATACATTATATATTAGTTTAGTGAATGCAATATTAAACATTTCTTTATTATATTTAGACGAGTTTCAGACTAAAACAACTGAGTAAGTATACTGAAATCAACCATAATGTGGTAGTTTTGGAAGAACTGGAATGTATATTGAGAATTACGACCACTTGGATTGCTTTACCAGTACTGCTGAAAAAGCAATTATTTTTCCCAAAACTATTTTTTTAAATGGAATTTCAAGTTTATTTTTTGTTCTTTGTGCAATGTAAACGATTTCCAAATATTTGGGACTGACGATATATTTCAACGAATGGGAATGAAACGGAAACTTGTGTTGGTTGATCGCACACATGCAGTGATATTTTCTTTTTCTTTGAATTAATTTTACATTTCTAAATTTTATGCACTTTTTAGATGTAAGTGGCAACTGTGCAAGATCAAGAGATACAAAACAAATCACGAATTAATAGCATTAAAACAATTTTTTTCCTCAAAAACTTTTATTTCACTGTTTTTTTGTTTCTGTTTTAAAAGTTTATTACTTAAAAAAATTGTATTTCTTGTTCATCACACGCAACTCAACAACAAAGTATTTGACTTAAAGTGGCAGGTAAGTAAGAATAAAGCACATTTTAAGTGTAATTATGCCATTATTGAAAGAATAATGTTTAAAAAATTCCAACTAAACTTTTCAAACATTATAAAATTATGTCATAATGACAGGAGAAGATTGTGAAAGTCCACAATGTTGCATGCCTGATGCAAGAGTGCCACAAGTAAAATATATTGTTTGGTTGACTATGAGTGCGAGAGAATTCGCAGTAAATCATCCTTTTTATTAATTGAGTTGAACATAAAAGGAACTTAAGAAAGGGTATTCCAAAATCGTCTTTTGTAGTAACCTGAGTGTCACCTTTTGTCATACAACAAGGGTGCAATGTATGTGAAATGTATTACACGAATGGATATGCATGTGCAGGATTTGTGTCCAAAGTTGTAGAAATTATAAAGATGGCGAAAGGTGTCAAAATGTTTTTTTATTCTACGAAAGACATAAGTCATTATATATTTTGATCATCTCTTTAAACTAGAGTAAACCAATTCAAACCGAGAAAGGTCGGGTAATTTGCTAGTATATTATAAATACAACAAAGGGTAAACCTTTATGGATAGTTAAAGTATGTGGAATCGGTAGCCAACAAAAAATGCTTCAAGGTCTTTTGTAATAAAAGTAAATACGGTTCGTAAGTTTTAAAGTTTTAGTTTTCTCCCTACAAATTTGGAGGGAGAAAAGGGAAAACATGTTAGTGAAATTGTTATTTTGTGGTTTGCTATTTGTTATTTAAAAATATTAACTGATCAACCCAACTAATAATTTTTATGCTGCTTGATAAAACTTGTAACAGCACATGTAAATCTTACAAAATACTACAGCAATTTAGGAGCACCAAGTTCGTTTTAGGTTTATTTTGTATTTAAATTTCATGAGATTTTAAAAATACTTAAAATCTTTTCTGAAAAACAAATTTTGCTCAACCTTAGAAAAATGGTATTGACGTTTTTGCACAATTCATAATAGAAATTAGATTGTAAACTCAGTATTATAGATGACTTTGAACTTATTGAGATCATGGAAACATGAGTCATACAGATGAACAGATCAAACAAGACTGTAAATTTAGTGTTCTATATTAATTATGAAATACTGAGCTGGTAATAGAGATGGACAAACATGTCAATAAACTATAATTAAATTGAAAAATAAAACAGGGTGGGTGCAACATAAAGTTGAAAACTAAAAATCATGTATAACTTTCGAGAAAATATTAAGTACTTTTCAGAAACATAATAGTGCATAAATTTTAAAAATAAGTCTTCAACCAAACTTAAGATCAGATCTTACAAAAATTAACACAATCAAATGAAAATTTTCATCAATTAATGTGGCGAAACTAAACTTATTTTTAAGTACATAATAGAAAGGTTTCTTTACCCTAGATAGAATACGCTATGGCACTAAATCTCTCTGCATTGCCCGTGGTGTTGGTTTGCGGCACGGGCAATTCCGGGATAGCCAAGCAGTTATTAGTATCGGATATTTCCGGAATAAATAATTTATCAATAATGATTAACTAAATGAAAAATATATCTATAAATTTTAAGCATTGTGAAAACAAATTTTGTTCATTGGAACTTTGAAACAAAGATTATCAGGTTGTATTTTCATTACCTTTCACGATTTGGGCCTAAGACAATATTCACTTGCCTTTTATTGGTATGATGCGATTACAACACTTTTCACTAAATAGAAAAATGCTTAAAAGTTAAGAGTTTAAATAGAATGCTTTTTCACAATTATTTGGTTGGCCTCAAAATATTTAATAGGAAATTAGTTTTATATGGGAAAACAATTTTTCCATTTGCACATTGTAATCAAATTTACAGAAATATCTAAACAGAATATGTATATTTTACTGATTAATTCCAAATACCAACAAACTTATAATCAGTACAAGGCTGAAAAGTTGTTTCCAGAAAATATAAATAAATTTAAAACTAAACATAAAATGTTAGAAACATTTCATGATAGGAATGTTTCCATTCATGCATGAGAAAAATTACATGAAACTCACATAATTTGCCAATCTGATTAGATTCGTTCTCAACTTAAACTCACTTACAAGGATTTTATAATATGGGATTGGGTTTGCAACAAAACATCAGAGTTTTGTAACAGCAAGACAATATACAAAATGTAATTGGTCATGAAATGTTAAAAAAAAAATCAGTCCCATTTGCCAGTCAGAAATTGGAGAACGACCATTTGAATAATATGGATTTCCCTTATTCCAAAAGATAACATAAGATGGGAAGAATGAAAAGGAATTGAGGCATTTTAATATGTTGGTCATGTATCTTACAGCTAGAAAGACTTTGTAAAACATAACAAGTATAACAACTGATCTATTTGAACAATGAAAAATAATCTTCTAGATTTACTCATGGATATAGCATTGCATTGATGTATTTGTCTTCAATACTTTTAATGAATTACTATTTACTTAAAGCACCTAAATGGAAATTAGAGCAAAGCAGACTAGGCACCAAAACAGGATTCAGATAATCAAACAAGCTGTTTAACTCTTTTGATCCCACAAGTAGGAAATACATGGTGTTCAGAATGCCCAGGTCAGGGCAGATGGAGGAAAAACGAAATGGACTCGTCCTTTTCTTGCGAGTGCTTGTGTTTGTTTACCCCCCCCCCCTTTCAAAAGAGAACACTCCGTAGCTGTTTATCAATGTCAAGAAATCCCCTACAGGGTAGGGGAACATGTGCCATCTCTTGATCGTTAATGGGACTCTTACTGTTTTTAATTATTATTTCTTGAGGAACTCACAATAAGGAAAGTTAATTTTTACACAATATAAAAGTTTTTAGCATGAAATTCTTATCACATTTAAATGAACTTTGATCTTTCATCAACCAAACTAAACAAATATTTCGAATGTAATAAACATATTTATCAATAATCCCAAATCCAAGCAATTCCGAATCGATTGTTAAGTGTTAACATATATTAGGATCTTTTCAAATAAGAAATAAAATCTTTAAAAAAAAAATTTATGCAGTTTGTAATTTACACTCAAGTACTTGAGAAATTAAAAATGAATGGCGAATTTAAATTTTTTATCTCAATCGAATTTTCATATTATTTTAGTCTTTTACCGATGCATTAAACAATTATATCTCTATATTAAAAAAAGTTGCTGCAGGATTGAAAACTGTGTTGTTTAGCTTGTTTCTTTCGAAGCTAGTTTCTTGCTTGATTAGCTTGATTTGATGGTTTCCCGTGAAAGTACAGATCAGAAAAATATGAAATTAACATGGTTTGTTCTTCATCGTGTTCCCTGGACAATTGTTAAAATCTTTTTCCGATGCGGTTATTAGTTTAGGGTTTATTAAGCGTCAAAATTGAAAAAGCGAAATTTCTTCCGTGAGTGAGCAAAACACAAACAAATTTTCAGTCTTCAGCCGCAAGTGTTTTTATAAAGTACCTCTATACGTAAATTTTTGCAGCTCGTCAAGGTTTTTTTTTTAATTTCAATTTGGTCCTAGATAATATTTTTTTGAAATTCAGGAACAATCGGGACATTTTTGTTATTAAAAAAAACCCTGTCATACCTATATCTTATTACTATTTGTTTTTAATTTTGAAGTGTGTTGGCGAGTGTAAGTGAGCAGGGGGCGGAGCCCCCTAGTTTAGATAAATGTGCAAAACAATACTTCAGAGATTAATGCTATATTTTAATTTCATGAGTTTTGTTTACAGTATGTCTAGTATTTTATTGTATGTTGACGTAAACCCTACGACTACCAAAAAAAAGGAATGTGCAAAAAATTACCATGAGTCCAATGGACCCAGGTGGCATTAAAAATTTTAAAACAATTCTGGAAAATTTCGAACGAAATTTTAATTTTAACTGCATATATAGATTGAAAGTGTAGGAAAAGTCATGGAATCTAATCCTATGTTTTCAAACAAAACGCTCTTGCATCAAATATTGCTGCCGGGTCCAAAGAACCCATCTGTAGTGATCACTGATCAAAAGTTATATTCTAAAGTACCTTTTAATCTATATAGTTAAATTTTTTATTATTTTTATATTTAGGGCATACATTTCACGAATTTTAAGTTTTCGTTAACAATAAGATTAAAAAAAACCCTCAAAACAAATACTTAATTTTAATTATTTGTGATAGACATGAAATACTTCTGAAAAACATGCACATTTTCATTCCCTGGAAAATAAGTTTGAAAATCTCTAGAAAAGCAATTTAATTTTCTTTTGTAGTACATAGAAACTATTTTGAGTCCACACCTTTCAGTGTACTTCTTGAAGGACCAACATGACACGAACGATTTGTTATCTTTCTCTCCTATCTTACTGAAAGCATCACAGGTACTGATGTCAGTGATGATTTAGTAACACGGTGTGTCTGCTACTATAGGTTAGCACATTTAAAAATCTTGCACAAGCAAATGATCTTGAATGGTCAAAGGGCAGCAGTCGCCTTAGAATGCGAACAAAGATACCAAACCACTTACCAATTTCAAGCCAGTAAAATTCTCCATTCAAAGATCAAATAAGAATATCCGATCTGAAGATGTACTAAAGAAACGACCGCATGTAGAAACCGACTCCATATCAGCAGATTCTCAACAAGCACTCCTTCGGGTGACAATGTGGGACAGTGATTTACGAAGGTGTAAAAGTTTACCCCAATCCCCAGCAGTTAAGTGACCCTTCTCAATCAATGGAACACAAAGAAACTACACACACCTCTAAATGCTAGAGGCATTGCTTCACAAAACATACCCTCAACTCAGAATCCAACTGGAGTACGGTCGGCGTGGGCATTTTCCAACAAGGCGACTTCAGTCGGCTTGGGATCGAAAGAATTAAAGAACAGCTAAGTAGAATATAACCCGATGAAATTTCTGTAACTTTAATTGCAACAAGCAAATGAAAATGGTCTTAATTGTAAACAATTTTAACATTATCTTTAGGTGTGGAATGCACATGTTTTGCACACTAGTGATTTAATCAGAAAAAATTCGATTTTTTTTCAGGTCAACCTATATGCATGCTTAAATGAAAACTTCCCCCTGCTTTTAGAAGTAGCATTGTATTTAAAGTTTCTATTAAAAATTACCATCTTTTAAAAAGAATATCTGAATTATAACGGGCAAATTGAAATTTGTTCCAGTTATTTTCATTAAGCTGATGAAATAATAAACCCATATGCACACAAACACAACTGATAACTTAAAAATATACAATAGAAAATTTCTAAATATGTGATACTGTGAAAAATATAGACATATTTTAAAGTTGGAGTGTGATTTACTATTGATTTGTAATTTATGTTACAAAAGTTAGAAACTTACAAGTTGGAACTTGAACATTTTGTTAAAAATATTATCATCATTCCTTTGAAACTTCTATTAAAACAAATGATATTAAAAAAAATATATATATAATTGTTTACTATTGGGAAACTTCGAAGTTAATAAAATATAACTATGCACACAACTGGGTAAAATACTTTATCTAAGTAAAAGAATGCAAGTTAATCACTTTTGTCAAATACTCAGCAAAGTTTAAAAAGTTAAATGAATCAAGAAACTGCAATCAATCTTCAAAATTTACAAATATGAATTTACAGATAAATACAATACCATTTTTATAGTACAAATGTAAATACACTTTTGAGTATGAATATGTTTATGTAAAAAAGTATTCAGATATTAAAATTATAAACCTTGGAATTATGAAAATGTTAACTCTCTTTGCCATATGATTGTAGCAAATATTACAACATGATAATGCAGAGTGTACAAATGAAGTCATGTATGTTTGTTATAGCTACTTGATGAGTTAGTTATTTATCACATCAGCAAGATCCTCAAACTTTGTGATAAAATCAATGCTGTATTCATCAAGTAAGCAACGGACTTCAGAATCAACCTGAAAAGTAGAATTGAATGCAAAATGGGTATAAATGTATTTTACAGAAAGTAGCATCTATCAATAAAACAGCAGAGATCAAAGCATATATACCAACATAAGATTAATGAAGTTGTAAGAAGCCAAATGTGTTTGGAATGATTTTAATTGAAGTTATGAAAAATGAAAGTAATATGCCTAATGGCAGTGTCCTTAGAGGAAAATTTAAGTTAGCATGTGAAGCTCAGAAATTTTCAGAGCTTTTAAAATTGCAAAGTCATTATCGAATGGATTAACTATCAATCCTTAGTTAATACTGATACTAAAAATGATGTGAAACAAGAAGCATTACATATTTCTCGTTTGGGCTCTTTAATAGTGACATGTTTTGAAATGTCAGCATGATAAGAAAATTATTTTGAAAAAATAAGCATAGGAAACTAATTATAAAGTAGGAGCTTCCAATTTTCCTAAAAAGTTGGAGAGAGTTTAAATTTTCATGTTAATTCAAAATTTGTAACAAAACAGGAATTTTCCATTAAAAATAACTGAAAAGTATGTAAAATTTAATAAATATGGCCAAATAAATTTCATGCAAAGAAAGGTATTTGAATTTAACATCGTACTGGAGCAACACAATGGACTTTTGGCAACAGTTCCAGAACAACTCTGAAGGGACAGACTCGTCTATGCATAAGAATTTATAGAAGATGCTATGTCTTTCCAAACAGTGTCTTAGAATTAGTTCATATATGAATGGCCACAGAAGTGTGTAGCAAACATTAATGTAGCCACTTCAGATGTGTGCTCAGGATGCTGCAAAAGGAACAGTAACACTTTTGAAGTGTAGAATGTTCTTAATGTACTACAAAGGTGCTGTGGAGAACTGATAATGGGGTTTGGTTACCATATGAGGTGGTGCCCTAGAACATAAATCCTTATTGTCATGCCAAGTGACATTCCACAACAAAAGTGGGATTTGTGCACTTTCCAGACACACTTATGCAGGTCATCAGGGCTCAGAAAAAAAATGGCTCATTAATTAAGACACTTTCCCTCCTCCCTGAACTCAATTTCATGTTCATCAGGCCTTAGTGAGAGAAGTTTGTGCTCTTGTAGTCGTTTAACAATGGTCTGAGGCACCAGTAACTGTAGCACAATGAATGTGTGATGCATATCCTGTACAAATATGGCTGCCCTCACAAATCCTTGATTGTCCAGTTCTGTCATTCCACTGAGCCATCAGTGCAATTTGACGCTGAGCAATTGCCAGTCAGTGGAGATCCAACAAGATAAAAATCAACAGAAAGTTTGAGGACAGCTCTGTATATACATGATACGAATACAATTCTGATGCTTCAATTTTTTTGGTCAGTGAATTTTGTAATTTTAGATTATTAAGTACTATTTATTAGTTTCAATCATAACAGAAAAAATAAATTTCACTTATTTTTACACTATACTTATTCATGTATCAAAGTCAAACAGGCAGTAGTAGCCATCTTAGATGTTGTATAAATTAAGCCTTTATAAACAGTATAGAAGCCTAATATGAAGCTCTTTTCAATACCTAAAACCTAAGCAAAAGAATGCTTTTCATGGCTTGAAATTTCTCAATCAGACCAAAAAAAAAAAAAAAAAAATTGCTAAGTGCATATTTGAAACAAATAATTGCTCATACAGGAAGTTTCCATTTCACTTCACTCTTCAGATGATGTTTGTAAGTAACCCTGGTGTAAAACGTTATTAGCAGATGTGTAAGGTAAATATAGTTCAAACACATATTTCTGTAGGCAGTAAGGACTCTTATTCCTAGCATACGAAAATTAAACAAGTGATTAAAACAGTTCAGCCAAAGAGGAAGTCAAATATTTCCTAAAGAACTTTCAATTCATGGATTTTCAAGTACTTTGGAAATTAAAAATGTGCTCTAAAACACTGTTTAACTCATTTTTCAAAATTGAAAGAGTACATGTAATAAGATTTAAATACTAAGGTTACAGAAATTTTACTGATTGTTGCTAAAGTTAACTGTCCCAATAAAAAAGCAATTCTTTACAAATATTTAATTTGCAATTGGGAACAAATATTACCACAAAAATTTTACAAGTTGTGTAAATGGAATACTTTTTATTTGAAAGTAATTTTTCATTACATGGTTCCCACTCTTTAATAGGAAAAAAATTTAAGTACTTTTCAAGGCCCATTTGAAGTTTTTCAAGGACTATCGCAAAAAGGCAGAAATTCCCTCTGTAACCCCCCTTTTGGTAGACAACTTTTCTGACGAACTTCTCCTATAATGTAACCTCTTCATTACCATTTACATTCAATAATAAATTCAATTACTTTTCAAGGCCCATTTGAAGTTTTTCAAGGACTATCGTAAAAAGGCAGAAATTCCCTCTGTAACCCCCCTTTTGGTAGACAACTTTTCTGACGAACTTCTCCTATAATGTAACCTCTTCATTACCATTTACATACTTAACAATTCCAAACATATTTCTAGTCAATATTCAAGCAGGAAAGAAAAAATTCTTAAAAGAAAAATAAAGTAGCTAAGTTATAATACTTATGTTCTATATGTTCAAACTGATACAGAATCCCACTGACCTTAAGCAAAAAAAATAAATACACGTCTTGATGAACAAGTGTATTTGGTGTGTGTATTCTTCAGAACCGGAATAAATCCACATCTTCTAAGTGTGTGCGTTTCGAGCCGATTCGTATCGAGAAAATTCCAGATTAAAATTGTTCAAAATAAATTCAAGGAGTTTAAAGTACTTTCCGGGGCCATTGAAAACGAAATTCAAGTACTTTTCAAGGCTTGTGGGAACTCTGCATTACTTTACATTTAAATTAATTATAAATACTTACAACTGGAGCTAATCTTGAAATTGAATCAAAATTCGAGTTATCAGCTGCCAAGTTGGATGATGTTGAAGGAGATGTTAGCTTAGTTGGAGATTCCATTGAGTTTAAGAATGTATTTAATGACAATTCTGTACTCTAATGAATAAATATATATAATTAATATATTAACACATCTGAATCAAATAAGTATAAGTTTAGTACAAAATATTAAAACAGTAATCAAATAATAAAAACAAACAAATTCATTACATCCAAACAGGAAATAATTGATTACCTCCTGAGAGTAGCAATTTACTACAGCAATATTACAAAGTGAATTTTATAAACACAAACAACTTATGAAAACAAATTTTGGTACATAATTGTGAGTCATTTTTCAATTTTGAGTGAATTTAATTTCTAAGCATAGTATTAGTCTTGGATTATTTGTTATAGTATCACCCTTATTAATGCATGCTTAACCCCACTGAGGGTCATGCACAGATTATTCTATCAAGAAAAACCTGGAGTTTTCCCTTCTTAGCTTCTGAGATGAAAACTCAATTAAAATATCAACATTATATAGGTAAGTTTTTAATAAAACTTGTCAAATGAATGAGTTTTTTTTCCCCCACCAAAAAACCTCAAATCTATTTTGCCAAAATGCTAAATTTAACACATCTCATAAAAATTCAAAATGACGATAAAACAAATAATTTGAAAGGTTTCAATGTTTACATCAGAATGACACCTCATTAATCATCATTTACTTCTTGATATGTTGTAAGTGGCACAGGTACTAGAGAAATATGATCTTAAAAACAGAGCATAGAATATTTTGAGGTTATGGAAAACAAATCGTTGAAAAAAAGTAACTTGCAATGTACTTCTGATCTTTTATGATTGATTGCTTAAAATACGAGAATTTAATGAAAAATATTAAGTAATTTAGAAAATGGCAATCTATCTTCAAAACCATTATTCAAATACTGGGTTTTAAACCTCAAATAAGAAAGTATGGATCAATCAGATGAATCAATCAAGGGAAACTGACAAACAATTATTCAATGCAAAAGTAGGTACCATTTTTATCATCACTCAGACTAAACAAAGATTGAAATTAATTAAAACTACATCTCTTATTCAGTGGGGATTTGACAGTATAATATTTAAAGCAAGTCCAAATGAAATAGGCACAAACCTGCTTATTTATAAAACTTACATGAATACACACAAAAAAAAATGTAAATTCAATAAAAAATATTACAGCAATAAAGTTTTTATTATCCCAAAACACAACGTTAAATTTTTTTTTTTTTTAATAAAGGTTAAATTCTGCATTCAAATATTAATGTTAGGAAAATGCAGAAAATTTGCACATTCTGCAATAAAATTGCTATATATCAGGTACAACAAAATAAAAAAAGAAACATTAAAGTAGTATAGAAATTTCAGCAAAAGGTTGCTTTTTCAATAGAAAAAAGCCATTAATGCACAGTAGATATTTTTTTAAATAACAGGCATTAGGCTGTCATTAAACTTTGAAGTGGCAAGAGTAGCAGATATTCTGTTATCTAGAGTGCACCCCCATAGGAGGCTTGTACAAGAACATCCACAAAGACATCTGATCTAATTTGGATCAAGGTTTTCATAGAAATGTTATGAAAACGCACTACCTTATGCTTATGACTTGTTGAAGGGGTGACTTCGAAGAGTGCCAGCACAGCGACTGACAGTCTATTGTACTGAGACCCCTGCTGATCCACTAAAGACCGATTGCTGAAACAAATTTCAGCAAATACCTGATAGGAATGTTTGACAGTTCTCAGGGTTTGATACAGTGATATCCCAGATATTCAAATCGTTGTGGAGAGTAAAGGTCACATTCACATAGAACGTGTACAGAACTCTCCTCTACCATCCGACAACCTCTACAAAATGGGTATCAATAACACCCATAATGTTGAGGTGTCTATTCAGGGTAGTGGCCAGTTAGAAGACCAATAGCTACCCTGATTTCGTTCCTACCCAAATTCAGCAGTTCCCTCAATCTATCCCAAGGAGATCACTGATTGAGCTCTTTGGCTTGTCTTTGATCATTAGATTGAAGCCATGCATGGTAGAAACCAGCAAGAAGCAAATCCCTTATAGTCCCTCTAACCACATTGCGAGGCAGACCCAAAACAGGCTCTGGTCTAATAAATGGTATTTCAGATCCATGTTTTGCTAATTGGTCCGCTGTTTCATTACCCTCAATGCCAGTGGAATCAAACAAGAGAAACTTTGTTTCTTTCAGCCAGGTCCTCAAGCGCATTGACATTCCAACACTGCTTTTGAGAAGCAGTGACTTTGCAAAGCCTTTAGGGCTGCCTGGCTGTCAAGAGAAGAGATTTTAATAACCCTCTAACTACACTTCTATTGAGGCAGTTGTAAGTACAAGCAGAGATCGACAGATCCAGAGTCTAATATACAGTGGCCAACTTACCCAAAGAGAAAGGTAGCCTTATTTTCCAATTAGGATTTAAGGCACCTCAACCAGTGCCATGTGATGTTTTTGAACTATCTGTGTAACAAATTTTATCACCTCCCCCGATCAGTACGGAGACGAATCTCCATTCCTCTGTGGTTGGAAAGATGTCATATATTTGGCTTGAAAGCCAAATTACTTCAACATCCAGTCAGATATCATTAATAGATAGGGATGCTCCTTCACCTGTGAATCAACATTTTTGAACACTGGCTTTTCATAGGACGATTTCCATAGTCCCATGAGTTTGAGGTGTTGTGAGCATGAAATTGCCTCTAGTTCAACTTGTTTGTGCAGTGGTAGGAGTCCCAGAAGCAGTTCCAGACTCTGTGAGGGAGTGGTTCGCCTTGGACTAGTAATTGCAATGGTCGCCATTCTCTGTAGATTAGTGAGTTTTTTCTTCACTGTCTCATTCCAGGTTCTATTCCACCAAGCAATGACCCCATAAGATGTCATCAGAACAATAATTCTGGTGTATATTCAATACCATTTTCGGTGTTAGACCCCAGTTATTACCTATGGCACGTCTACAAGCCCAAAACACTCTTTTGGACTTGCTCGAGCAGTACTGGAGAAGTGAGCTCCATGTCAATGTCTTATCAAAGATAACTTCTAGATACTTAACCTTTTCTGAGTATGCAAGCGGTAATCCAAAATTTTTTAGCATATCTCGTAACCTTTTCCAGGTGAAGAGGACTAGGCTAGTTTTGTTGGGGTTAACCGACAAGTTCACCTTTCTGCACCAATTTTTTTTTTTTTTAAAGGCAGTGTACATGAGGTCTGTTACCGTGTTTTGGAACTTCCCTCTTATGACCAGTGTTATGTCATCAGCATAACCCAGACAGTACAGGCCCAAGAAGTGAGTCCTGTTTAGGAGCTCATCAACCACCAGGCTCCCCAGTAAGAGTGACAACACACCACCTTTACAGTTGCCCACAGTGAGTGTGTCTCCCAGTAAGGAGGCCTTGTCTTGAGCATGTTTTTAATCCAGGTGCAAATCAATGGATTAACATTTCGTCTGATGAGGGCATCAATGATTAAGTGGATTGGAACCTTATCAAAGGTCCCCTCAATATCTAAAAAGGCCGCCAAACAAGGACTGTAACAAGATCGAATAGGGCAATCTCTGTAGATTTCCCAGGCAGGTAGGCATGTTGAAATCTCGATAGGGGTTCGGCTTTTAGAACCTTGTTCCTTATGAATCTGTCAGTCAATTTCTCTTGAGTCTTGAAGAAATGATGCCAGACTAATAGGTCTATAGGCTTCGGCTTCACTGTAGCATATCTTGCCTGGTTTAGGTATAAAAATTACCTTGCAGGTTTTCCATGCATGTGGCATGTACCACGTAAGATCTATAAATCCTGCACATGTGTGGTATAATGATGTCTTTGCCATGTTGGAGTAGAGCAGGTTTAATGATATTATACCAGGTGTTTTGAAATGCATGAATGAATTAATGCTATTCTTTTTGGAGTAATTATACTTCTGGTCAGTTCCCAGTCCTCCTTCCCACTACGCAGCAAGGGAATAAGTGGAACTGTTAGTTCATCATTGATGTTTGTGATTCTGAAATCAGAGAAGTGCACTCTTAAGCATTTCTACCAGGGTGCTCCTACTGTCTTACATGATTGTGCCATTGTCCTTCCTAATGGAACCAAATTGGCACTGATTGTTTTTCGTCAGTACTTTAGTCAGCTTAGCTGCACTAGACATACTGTTTTTTTTAGCTCTGTTAAAGAGCCTTCTGCAGTTCTCTTTAAGACCACAATCTGAGGCAATGACTGGGTAGGTAGTAAATTAACGTTGTACTGGAGCAACAATAAGGGCTATTGACAACGGTCAGGAATCAATCCCAACAGGAAAAATCTGAAAACACCACATAACTTTGAACCACAATCAGATGTGAAAACACCACATAATTTTGAACCACGATCAGATGATGAGGCAACACCTGAGTTGGCACACCAATCTCCAAACTTTGAGGCCACAATAGATTTAACATGTACTAGCCCCCATATACATGCAAGACTTTGGCTACACCAAGTTTCAAATTTGTGACCTTGAGGGTTGCTAACATGTTACTCTTCCAAATGGGCTACTGCGTCTTGGCAATGACTGGGTCTCCCTAAGAGGAACTAAATGCAGTAGAACAATTTATAGCTATTAAACATGAAGTTATAATTAGTTTAAAGAACGAAAATAAAAAATGACTTACATCACCATTAAACCACTGAATTTCTGGTGAATTCATTCGGAAAGGTTGGTTTGTTGGACTACCCGGTGGTGTATTTCTCTTCAAAGAAAGTGAATCTTCACTGAAGCAAATATGGCTTGGAGATGGATCATACAACTTACTCCTTGAGGTTAGGCCTAATTCTGAAAAATGAAATAATGCACTTTGAACCGAAAAAAAAAACACTTTTAAACAGAAAAATAAGAATAAGAAAGTCACATTTTGAGGGGAGGACTTCCTGAGATATAATTTCATGTAAAATTAAGGAAAGATATTTCAACATACTTGAAAATAACTATTGAAAATTTGGACCTAATTTTTGCATGGAAATATTAAAAGTCCTTCTGAATCGATTCCCATCAAAATATAACAAGGTTACAAGTCATTATTTTTCAAACATTAATGCAATAAATATTATTACATACTAAAATCTGTTTACAAATAAAATATTACGTGCATTTTGTTTGGGTTGTTTTTTAGTAACATGGTACAAAATATGAGTGCTATAAAAATATTATTTAGGAAGATATCTAAGGCTATGATTTTACATTTGGAACTCCAATCTTTCTGTACTCACAACTTCGAAATGGTAAGACTTAAGGACAGGAAATTTGGCATATCAAGTTAATTTTTTAGATTCAAAAGTGTTGAAATAGGGGTTAACATTGAAAATTATGTTGGTGTTAAATTTAATATGAAGATAGCAAGATGAAGATATAAGGATTGGTTATATTTTTTATGGCGCAAGGGCTATGTTTGGTCAAGCTGCACCAAACACAAGATGTGGACATTAAGTTATGGATATACATATAAGAAAGTTTGACTGACGCAGACGATATATCAAGGGAAAGTTATAGGAGTTGAATCTGTGGTGTTCACAACTCTGAAATGAAAGAAAACAAAGAATTTCTACAAATATTTAACAAGACGTAAATTATGAATGCTTTACCCACCATTTTATAACTTACCACTTTTAATCTATTAGAAGCATATTTGAAACACTTGTACATCCATTCATTTTTTACATAAAATATTTTTAACTTGAAAAAACCACTCTACAAAATACAGTAGTGAGGGACAGTTTTAGAAAAGTACTAGTGATGAAGGTATGAAAGTGAAACTAAATATGTCCCCCATTATCCAGCATCCTTGCAAATAAACTTTGGGCCCTTCTACAGGTAAGATCTCAAATAAAATGTTAATTAACCAATTTTTAAATTAAACAAGGCTTTACATTTCCAGGGCCCTATACACTGTGTCCAGGCATGATTGTACTAAGACACTCATGTTTATGGGGCTTGTATCCTTATTAATAAGATTTGCTAATGTTATAGTGGTTTTCCTTAGTAATGTTCAATTTATATTTTGAGTATAAAAATATGTTTCTTATTTCACAAATTTGCATAATTTAATTTCACCATCCAATGTTGTGTCTAATATGTGTATAATTATTACTATTGCTGATTTCTTGCTCGTGAAAGGAAATTTCTAATGTTATTGGAAAGGAAGAAAAGGTACTGTGAAACTCTCACAAGTGACAACTGTCACAATTAAAATTCAAGACTTATAACAGGTAACATTTTTTTACTAGTTTCATTGTGAGTGATAGTTGGATGGATGATGGGTTAATATTTTCTACTAATTTTGTGATTCATGAGTAGGTTGGATTTTAACACAAGGGGACAAGATGTGCCAGACAACGTCAAGTAAATGGATATACGCACACAAGGAAAGTTTTATTGATGTAGATGAGAAAATTTACTCAGAGATGAATCAAAACTGCACTACTTACAACTCACAAGTTGCTAGTGCAGTGCACAAAAACTACAACAACCATTTATGAGTAGAGTTTGTTAAAAAAAAATTCCACATGGCAATTTGAAAAAAAAAAAAAAAAAAAATTGACATGGTTGTGAGTCTCCATAAAAATACTTTTACCATTCATGTATCTTTTTGTTTACACCCCTTTTGATAGTCACAAATTAAGCAAGATTGATATCACAGCATATTTGGTTTGGATTGAATCACTAATTTCCTACAATTAATCACTCATATCGTTTGTAACTAGCAGCAATGCACATAGCATATCTGCTTTAAACTTTCCAAATTACTAATACCTATTAATGGAAAAATTTCTTTAGAATACGAGTTCTTCTGGGCACATTTAGCAATACTATGTAGCTGCAATTAGCAAATGAATACTGTAACCATCAATTTTATATTGTTTATATCCATTGTTGCCATTTGACAATAAACAAATAATGTAAGTTTCTGTGACATGTACAGCCATAAAAAAACAACAACCAGGAACTACCCCTTTTCATTCGAGCAATTTTGATTAGAGAAAATTCAAAGATGGCATTTGACAGGAACTAACGTTTTCTATAAATTCAAATAAATAAATCATAATCAATTCAATGAATAAATTCATATTAAATTAAGCATTAACTTTGTAATTTCCAATGCAAACCCTTATTTTGACACACAACTTTAAATCTATAGAAAAATTTAACTTCAGAAACCAGATTTCATGTCAAAAGATCATACTGTTTTGAAGTTTGGAGTACATACATATTGGAGCTCCTAGACCTAATGTTAAACAGCTTCTGATTTTTATGGATACATTTGTAAATATTGCAAAAGCACTAATGTTATTGTTAAGCAACCAAAACAAAATCCAACTAATATTTTATTTAAAAAATAGTTTTAGAATGCAATAATTATTAAATTAATGTTTGAAAAAAAATTAGGAATTGGAACCTTATTTTATTTAGATAGGAGTTGATTCAGAGGGACTTCTAATATGACTATGTAAAATTTCAGCATATTCGAATCGTAAGTTTTTGTATTACATTAAATTTTCTTCATGGCGGTTGTAGGGGCAACCAAAAGTTTCAAACATGTCTTCCGACAAACCTGGGATAATAAATCTCGGGTTATTTTCACTTGCACAATAATAATTTTAATTATTGGATCATTTGCAAGTGCTGCAAAATACATTTGAAATAATATTCAAATTTGAAATTCCAGTGTAGCTATAACTACAATTTATTTCAATCTATGAATAGCGATTTCTAATGGGATAATCCTTGAAATTGATAGCAAGTTTACCATTGAATATCTCCAGATATAATTACAGTAATCATGAAATTTCATGTTTAGACTAATTTAACAATGTAGAATCTGATGAAGGCATAGAAATAGTGTTATGATTGGAAATTTCGTTTGTGAAAAATTTGATCTGAAGACGTCCCCTTATAAAATATTTGTTTGCATCTGAAATTCTAGAGGACATTATTGAATTGAATATCTTAGAATGTGCTTTACTATGAACAGTTCTTTCTTTTCCTCATGACTGTACAGTAGTGAAATAAAGGGATATTTATCCCTTATTTTTATGGGGTCGCAAAGCTAAAAAATTTATACGTGTTCAAAGGAGGTCAGGTCTTTAGGATATGGCAATCCTGTTGTAGGTGTCTTTTAAAACAAATATCGTTGCTCATCAGAAATATTTTATTTTCATTTCGAGAGACTCAAGGGGTTTGAAACCCAATGAGTAAGCACATGTTGCTGGAATGATAGTGACATTGACTGACTGGCAAATATTTCTATTTTTAATCACTGAAAACAAGTGCTACTAAAATATCTGATAATCACCAGAGCTTGATTGGTTGATTTTGAAACTTTTCCTCACAAAAAGGTTAAAAACCTTTAAAGGGTGAGTTAGCAAGTTTTCATAAGAAAATCAAGAGTTTAATATTTGTTTTTAGCATATTATAAATTAGCACCACATACTCCTCACTTTATAGCTTACTTGCAAAATACCCGACCTTACTCAGTTTGAGAATTAGTTTACTCCAGATTGAAGAGATGATCAAAATTTATGACTTACGTTTTTCATAGAATAAAATAATATTTTAACACCTTTCGCCATCTTTATAATCTCTACCACTTCGGACACAAATCCTACACATGCATTTCCATTCATGTAATACATTTTACACACATCGCACCCTTGCCGTATGACAAAGCTACAAAATGACGAAAGGTGACATTAAGATTACTATTACAAAATACGATTTTGAGGGAAATTTGGAATTCCTTTTCTTAAGTTCTTTATATGTTCACCAACTCAATTAATAAAAACAACGATTTACGGCGAATACTCTCCTACACATAGATAGTAACAATATTTTTTTACGTGTGGCATTCTTACATCCGGAATGCGAAATTGAGGATTTTCGCAATCTTGTGTCATTATGGCTAAGAATTTTTTAATGTTTGAAAAGTTCTAGTTCGTTTTTTTTAAATATTCTTCTTCTTTCAATAATGGCATTGCACTTAAAGTTGATTTATTCAGACTGGTGGTGTTGCATGTGATGAGAAGGAAAACACATTGATTAAAATAATAACTATTTAAAACAGAAAACAGCGAAATAAAACCAAATAAAAGATGTCGGACAAAATTGTTCTAAGGATATTGTGATTCATTTTTATCTCTTAATCTCGCACAGTTGCCACAACTAACAACTAAAAGTGCACAAAATTTAGAAATGTGAAATCAATTCAGAGCGAAAGAAACAGAAAATATCACTGCTCGCGCGATTTTGTTCATTCCCTTCGTTGAAAAGTATTGTCTGCCCCAAATATTTGGAAATCATTTTCAATGCGCAAAGAACAAAAATAAGACTCGATATAAATAAAATATCAGAGCTGAAATTCCATAATTTTTTTTTTTTTGAAGAATAATTACTATTTTTAGCAGTGCTGGTAAAGCACTCGAAGTAATCGTAATATTGAATATACATTCTAATTTTTCCAAAACTACCAAATTATGGTTGATTTAAGTATACTTACTCTGGTGTTTTAACATGAAACTTATCTCTACTATTTTAAAAGGAAGTGTTTGTTCATCTGTTTTGTGTCGAAAATCCTGACGATTCTATGGCACTTACAGCAATTAGATTTGGAACACAGTCCAATTTTTTTTGCAATTTTTGGGTTGTGGTGAATTTTAAAATTCAATCTAGAATATTTTAAAATGAATTTAATCATTACTGAATGCAACAGCATAAAAGAGATCACAGATTGTAAATTCATTGTTTCCGTTTTGATTTTGTGCAGAGGAATAATTTTCCAGCCAGACGATAAAAAACAAACAATCTTTTAACTGGAGTCAATTAGTTCTTTTTGTATCTCCTAGACCATTAAAGATTGAGTAAAAATTTTAGCGGATTTGAAATCTGCGGAACATTTCACTCAAGATCCATACCTAAAAATACGATTTTCTTTATATAAATAACTTTTAAATTGAATATATCTTATATATTTTGGCACGAGATTGTGACAACACGGAACTTTCCCTTTCCAAAAATAAACAGATTGCATTTCGTGCCCTTCATGTTAGAACAACAACAAAAAACAGATTACATTTCCTGCCCTCTTTGATTTCAGTGGAGAGCAAAAAATAAAAAACATCTTGACAGGCATTGTTTAGTTCTTTTTTGTAAAAGCGGATTTGTTAAAGATAGATTACAAATTCCAATGGATTTGAAATCTGCGGAAAATTTTACACCAGAATAATATCTTATACCACAGGCAACACCAGGCTAGCCACGCAGTGGCTAGTCTAAATATAACAATAAAGAAATGTTTCATATTGCATTCACTAAACTAATATATAATATATAAAATAAAGCATATTGCTATCAAATATCTGGAATACAATTCATGTGATGCCTAAACAAACACAAAATGGAACATAGAACAAACAGAAAAACGGACAGACTTTCGGAACCAATTTCACTCTCTAAATGAAGATAAGTACTCACTGTATGCAAATTTTCATGAAAATATATTGAACCGTGTGGATGTGTATAGGACACACACATACAGACAGACAGACACCAAACATGGAAGAGGCGGATTTGGCATTAGTAGGGTCCAAAAGAATAGAAAACTTGAAATGGGTCGAAAATATTCAATATACAAATAAACACTCCATTCTTATTTATATAGATTTATCCTGTGAAAGGTCAACCGAGTTTAAATAAAGGAACTCTTAATATTGCAAAGATCAGGGGTGAAAACAGTCAAAATGTAAAAAAGAGGAAAATATATGCAGCATTATTTTGAAGTCCAAAAATAGCTGAATAAGATTACTATATTTGTGTACTAATGTGTGTACAGAACAGTGGTGCAGCCAGAAATTTTTTTCTGAGGGGGTAGGCAAATTTTTAGTCTGATAAAACCCCTATAAAGTCCACTATAAACAATGAAATTTGTCTTTGGAAAAGTAGGAGTGGGCACCTTACGTGCAAACTCAAATTTTGTAAAAGAGAAAAAATATCTAGGCAACTATAAACAGTATAAATAAGTTGGATGAAGTTGAAAATGTTATTTTTATGAATATTTTTGAACACCTCACCAATGGTAAGATTTTCTTAAGAGTTGCAATTTTTCAAAAACCTTGATACCAAAAATGAAATTAACAGGAAATCAAAATGCTGTTACAAAAGAATAAATCAAATATATACTATTTTTATGAAACAGCATAAATTTTATATTAAAAAAAATAATTAGACACCAAAAATAAAAATGGTACAGCTTCAGTCTTGGTTTATAGAAATGACAACGGACTTGGCGTTTTTGGGCGCACTTCTAGTAGCTAGTAATTACAGGTTAAGGTAACCCATATGTATAACGGTTATTGCGGATTTTAATACAACCAGGTCAAGTGGAAAATTTTTAAAATTTCATTTAGAATATTCCAGAAAAATCTTTCAAATTCCGTTAAACTGTCGTTTGATTTCATTGGTTCATTCGAAATAATTCTTTTCTTGGCGACTTAAGGCCCGGTACACATCCGGTTTTTCAACGTGCGGCACCGAAGCCCAACTATGCACACATAACCGTGAAATGACACACGAACTCATTTCGCGCCATTTGCGATAAATATTCTATCGAAGAAAACGTGTTTATTTCGCTTACTTGGCGTAAAAAAAAAAGTATATTTTGAAACAAAATAGACGTTACTGGATACAACCATTTATTAATTATTATTTATTTTCTATATATTTATAAAAACATAATTTAATGTATCTCAGACCGCACTTGCGTTGCGGCAGCGGCGCCGCACGTTGAAAAACCGGATGTGTGCACTGGGCCTAAGTGCGCCAAGGGCAGGTCGTTGGCACAGCTATAAACGTAGACTGAAGCTGAAACCATGTGGTAGGAAAAATATTTCTTAGTTCAGTTTAAATTTACAACCTATTTTCGAATATAAAATAACTTTTTTTTTTCAAAAACTCTATATTTTTCAGTAAGTATTCTTATTTTCTATTTGGATCAAATAAACTTAAAATTAATAACTCTTATTATCCAAGAAACAATTTAACTTTTTGAAACAATCATAAATATTGCCCTTAAAAGAAGCATAATTTTGAAAATAGTTGCAGTCTATGTTTAAAACGATGGCCACCGCCTTGGCGTACTTCTAAAGTCGCCAAAGAAAGAAGTTTTAACGGATTTTGAAAGTAATTTCTAGAATATTCAAAATGAAAATTTAAACTTTCCGCTTGCCAAGGTTGCCATGAAAGACGAAATAACAAAGCATCTTATTTTCTAGTTGAAAGAAAAATCACATTAAAAGCTGATCAACTTAAAATATTTCATTTATACCTTTTCCGCCGCATCATGACGTTTCACGGCCTTTAGATAACAGCTCCGCTTTTTTAGGAAACCGTAGCTTTACCTACGAAATATGCAACAACGTACGCTAACTAGTTCAAAATCCAAGTTCTCCAGGTTTACCATTAAACTAATAAGCTTCTCACAAAGGATTCTTTTCAAAAAGGAATTAGAAGACTTATTTGTCTTCTATAAACGTAGAAAAAGCTGATAAGGGCAAAAATAGGAATTTTTTTGTAAAAAATGATAAAAATCGGTCATTTTTTCAAAATTTACGAAAAGTCGGAAGAATCTACTACCTGAAGGACACACTTTCCTTATTGTTTTTTTTTTACATTTATTCTTTGGCTGTAATTCCATGACATAATTTAACTCAAAGAAAAAAGCGGAAATTTTCGGAAGAAAAAAAAAACGGAAATTCTCAAAAGGGGGGAAAAAAAGCGGAAATTCTCGAAAGAAAAAAAAAAAAGCGGAAATCCGCGTAAACGCGGAAGATTTTCACCCCTGAAAGATAAAATATGCATGTAGTATCATGTCTGTAACAATGAAAATTCAAGTGAAGGCAGATAAAATTCTGGTTTTGTCGCAAAAACATTAAATTCCAGATGTCTCCTTTGGAATCGATAAACTCATACAGAATTTAGTGGGTGCTTTTTAGTTTGCTAGTTTAGTTTTCCAAAGACAAAGGCCAATTACAGTCATCTTACCACCACAGCAAATTCTGCATTTCTAGAACGAATACTTCAAATTGAAAAAAAGTTGAGTAACAATAAAGCAGGAAAATTCAATTTTTTTATTTATTTATAAATATGTGTAAAATATAAAATTAAATTAACACGAAAGAATAAAAGCAACTAAAAGACAAAGGAAAATTTGTAATTTTTTTCATGTCAGTTTGCATGTTTTATATGTGCACAATGCATTTAACCCTCTGAATTCGGAGGCAGACGAAGCTCGGTACAGTTGTGTCCTGTGGTTTGTTTACTAATGAGTCTGTGAAATGGACTGGCCCGTTTTCACCACTTTCATGGGTAGTCCTTAAAGCATCAATGGTCTATTGTGGATCGAGTGTCAATTTGAGCCTTTTCCCCCCTAAGCAAGGGGATAGCATAGAGGAAGGTCCAAGCTATCGTGAAAGAAACGAAAGGGGGTATATTGCGTCTGGTTGGGTTGTTTCTTTCTCTCCGATATTTTGTCAGTTACGTTACAGTTGACTACCTGTTCTTTCTTTTTGTAATAACCTCTTATTAAAGAATCGTTATAGCACTTTTACTCACCACTTACGTTTGATACTTTTGAATTGTTTGCGCTAGTTTCAATCGGTTTAATAAGCCTCTGTGATGTAAAAAATTATCGTAGAGACAAATCAAAATAGTAGACTTTCAGTGATATATATTGAGTAGTAGTTTACAGATATTAAATCTGCTTATTGTTTGCAATATCATATCTAATAGTTATTGACCTAAATTGTAGGTTTCAACTGTTTCCATAAATTTAGACTTTCAATTTAACTAGACTTTAGACTTTTACAAGTAATAAATGTTGATAATCGCTATTCGATGCAAATTTTTCCAATAACTTTTAATATTTTACTCTAAGAATTACAAATTTTGTACTGGCTAATTTTTATCTGATTTACTTAAGAGAATCGATCAAATATTGAGAAATCTTTTATTTTCTATGTATATAGAACATTAAAATTGCAGCATTCACGTTTCTTTAATCTTAATGAAGCCTTAACTCTTCACAGTCAAAACAAAATGGTAGAATGGAACGATGTTTTATTTATATATAATTAGTCTAAAATTATACGAGAGAAATATTCCAATAATTTATTTTAACAAGCTTGATTGTAAACAATCTTTCACTAATAGATTTAGACAGACAAGTGAATTTCTATGTTCTTGGGCCAAAAACTCTATCCTCAGATAGCCATGTTTTAAGTTCAGAATACGATAAGGCCAACATAAAAACCTTTAGCGGTATAACAAAGTCTTGGGCGTCAGGTGATGAAGAGGGATTCAGTTAAAGTTGATGCTGTTAGAGAAGACCCTACAATAGCCATAGACAAGCCTATCATTTCAGTAAGATCTTAGAAAATACCAGAGTTCAAAATATCAGTGACTACGGAGTTTAAAAACGAACAAGAATTTAAAAAGTTAGAAGGTTTTTTTAAATTGCATGGCTTTCTAAACAAGAATTAGGAAAAGAAAAATTGTAAAACATAATAAGATTAGATATCAAAGATATATATTTTAATTATTATTTACATTTTTAGCACGTTAAGAATAGCTGTTGGTCTGTGTTTGTTACTAGTCATATCTGGCGATTTGCGCTACAGCTGAAATTTTATTCCGATGGAGAGATCAGGAAAAGTTTAACTTCTAGTTTTTAATCATCTTTCGACGCATGACCGATGACATCATCAATGTTTATGGGGAGTAAATATTCATATAGAAATTTATTATTTACAGTAACCAAAATGATTTTCTAAAATCCAATAGGAACTACACTTTTATGCGAATACTAAAAGTAGGTAAAAAAAATATTAGAGACTAGTGATATTAACCTCACTTCATAAAAAAAAATACCAGGGCTAGTTAATGTCTTCCTCTTATCTATTATAGAATCCTAAAACTGTGATTTTTAAAGTGAATTAAAATATTGGCAGCAAGAAAAACAACAACCTATGTAACAAGTACTTTCTCTACAAGAATAATTTCCAATATGTTTCGTAAGGATTGACAGGAGTTTTATTCAGTTCAAAATATTATGAAAGCGGTAATGGTAATATTAGTTAACGTCGTACTAGAGCAACACAACGGGCTATTGACGACAGTCCGGGATCAATTCCTTATGGAAAAGAACCGAGGACAAGACCTCGTAATTTTGAACCACAGTCAGATGAAGAAGCAACACCTGAGCTGGCACCCCACTCTCCGAACTTCCACACAAATCCAACGTGAGAAATTTCGGCCACGACAGATTTAAGGTGCACCAGCCGCCTCTACACCATACGCTTACAAACATCCATGCCCGGACCCGGATTCGAAACAGGAACCTTCCGATCTAGAGGCTAACATCTTAACCACTAATATCGGTTGGTCGGATTTTTGAAAGCGGAGTATTAAGATTTTTTTCATAATGTAATGAGCCTATTGAATTGTGTCGGTAAAGCAAATATTCATTTCTCACAAAGAATGCAAGACAAAAATATTCATAAATTGTTATATTTGCAGAAGTCTGAGTTGCATGCTGATGAATATTCAGGACATATTTTTACTACAAAAAAAAGATTTCAGATATTAGGAGTTACGTAAAATTATACCGTTTTCAGAAATATGTTCTAGAAAACACGTATTTTCCAAAAAATGATGTTATGAATGTTGGTCTTATAATTTTTTCTATCATTCTTACTACTTTAAACATCCACCAATTTGAAAATAGAAGTGTGAAAGAATTTTTTCAGAATCGGTACTTCCACACTTTGAATGACTTCTCCAAATGCAAAAGGCACCGCCGCCTTTGTCCATTAAAACTATCCTCAAGCAACTTCACTACATCACTGTCAAGTGTCAATGGATTACCTTTGACCTTGAACCGCTCCCCGAAGGAACTGCAAGAGATCCCTCGCCTAACTACCTATTTCCCTACTATGAAAGACAACCGCCCGATAAGCGCCTCAGCAGGACTCTGTCGAAGAATCTCTTTTAGGCGGTTCAGGATTCAGAGGGTTAAACTCATGGAGAAAGAAATAAAAATAATAAAAATCTGTTAAAAATTTTCAAATCACTATTTTTTTTAATTAAATTTTTTCCTACACCCTGGTTAGTAGTGAACAATTCAAGAAACATGTTATTTCTTGTGTCTTGCCTTATTGTTTCATGAATCAGAAATGTATTTTCATGCACAATATGTGATAAAATTAGATGCATGAGATTTTGCTATTTCACACTTAGGTCGCGAGAACAGAAGACAGGAGCAAATGGAAACTAACACAATTTTTTTTTGCACTAAAATATCCTTTTCTAAAAACTGAATATTTAGAGGCGTCTAGTGAATATGTGGGGGTGATCGTTAATCTGTCAATTTAGTTTGAAATTTTTGAAGGCTACGATTAAATTGGTTTTAAAGACAAGACAGAATTCTGTTCAAATACAAGACCTATTTGGAATTTCATGATTTTTGATTTAATTGATTATAAGCTATTGGTTTAAGATGCATAGTTATTTTCAATTTTCTAGAATTGAAATGAAAATTCTCAATTTATTTTGAATTTACAAGTGAAATTAATATTAAAAAATAAAGGGAAACATATTTCACAACCATCTTTAATTCAAAGTGAATAAAATTAATTTTGAACTTAAAAACATGCATATTCAATATAAACTTTAATTAACAGCAATAATGAAAAGGATAATAAAGGAATATTATGAATGAAAACTTACCATCTAAAAATGAAGAGCCAACTGTAGTAGAGATGTTTGATAAAGTACTATCTGAAGAATTCAACATGGACATTTCTTGCATAGTGGGAAAGGTATCATCTGGTGGGATTGAACTTCTCTGAGATTCTGATAACATATCTAAATTTAAAGCCTGTGGATATCATCGAATTGTGTATATTAAATATAGGTTGTATATTGAAAAATAGTTGAATAGTAAATATAGAAGTTAATAAAATAGCAATGACCAATAAATATATAAATCATGAACACCAATACAAGAACAATTTGGTACAGTACAAAGTCCCAAATCCGGACCCCCCCCCATCCGATATTGTCCAAAATCCGAACGTTTTGCTAACCAGAGTTTTTTTCTTCTCCCTTTTTACATAATTCCGACAATTTTTAAAGAACAAGGAGTTAAACCTGGACCTAATTGATAAAACAATGCAAAATAAAAGACAAGCTCAGGGTAAAGACCACACAGAAAAATTTGAAGATTTGGAAGTAAAATTTGTTGCATTGTATTAAAAAAGTTTTTTTTTCCGTTAAAAAAATTATTCCTATCTATATATCTGATATTTTACTATTGCAAACCAAAATTAGCGCGCAGGGTGGGTAATTAGGCTTTTTTGACAAAAAAATATGCAAAAGATCCGAAATACAGAATGGCTGAGGTCCGGAGGATTCAGAAAAGTTGTTTGGACATCTTGGATATTTTTATTTGCACACATAAATAAAAAAAAAAACGTTTTTCAAATATTTCTATCACATCACATTTTTGCACAAAACTGATTTTAAGTCACAAATTTTATATATTTAATGAAAAATGCATTCCTTTAGTCAATACATCTGTTGCTTTTTTATACCTGAAAGGGATACAATAATTTTTATGCCTAAAAGGGATAAATTTAAACATTTTTAAAGACTTTTTTTTTTAAAACTTGCTTGTAAACTACACTTTTTGTTTGCCCCTCTGGCCATATAATCAAGAGACTCTCAGGAAAGCTTACACGTGAACAGGCTACATACAACTGGCCATGGGAGAAACAGCCATTTCTTAAAACCACATCAGCAACTTTCAAAGACTGCCCTTGAGCTTTGTTTAGTGTCATTGTGAAGCATGTTTTGACAGGAAATTGCAGTTGCTTGAATTGAAAGTAAACAAGATAATTCTGGTGAACAGCTGGTTAACTTTGATAGCTTGCTTAATAGGTTTAATGCCCAGGTTACATGTTTTACTTTAGTGTGCCCATTACAACGGTGACCAAAGCACAACTCATAAAATAGATGTGTTTGATACATTAATTCTAAGCAATCCGTCTCGGAGGAAGATATTATCAATACAACTTTCGAATTACATATTTTAAAATATACACCAGTTTTCATGTAATTCTTAGAACCTGGATTTTTAGGTTTTAAAAACATTAGGTTGGTGGGTTTTATGGCAAAGGGTCGAAAAATGAGAATTTTTAACTTTGGTTTTTGGCTTTTGCACGTTTTTGAGAGTCATATTTTCAGTAATTTTGTCTTGAAACGTGCGTATGACTTAATGTGGGGGTGACTCCGAAGAGCCCCAGCACAGCGACTAATAGTCTATTGTACTGAGAACCCTGCTGATCTACAAAGGAACGATTGCTGAAATAAATTTCAGTATGTACCTGATTGGAATGTTGCCTAATTCCCAGGGTTCAATACAATGGTATCCAGATATTCAAATCATTGTACAGATAGTAATTACAATCACACAATACATGTTTAGGACTCCTTCTACCATCTGACAACCTTTACATAACAGGTCATCAATAACACATAGAAGGTTGAGGTGTCTATTCAGGGTATAGTGGCCAGTCAGAAGGCCAATAGTTAACCTGATTTCTTTTCTGCTCAATTTCAGCTGTTCCCTCGATCTATCCCAGGTAGATTGTTGACTGAGCTCTTCCTTGAAACATGCTTAACACCAACATATGAATGCTACCACAAATATTTGATTTACAAATTTTTAGTACTTGAAGTTTAAATATCTTTAAAAAAGGTTCTTCGTAGGTTTCAATACCACTGTCTCTTTGAGGCATTAAAGCAGTTTCAGGTTGTTATATGTGATAACTTCCAATTTGAGTATTTTAAATTGGTTGTTTTGGGGTTTCATGGCATAAGGGTCATATTTAGTTGATCTGTACCAAACACAAGACAACACCAAATATACAAAAAGTCATAAAAGGAGAAAAAAGGGACTGGAAAAGGGTAGTGGGTTGAGAGTAGAAAAAAATCATATTCTCATCATCTCATATTTACTAAAGATAATAAACCCATGGAAAAGAAAAGATCACCAGAGTACCCCAGACAAGCAAAGCCAAAAAGTGCCAAAAATAAAAGTTTCCCTGAGACACTTAAAAGTTTTAATCAGAAGGATGCTGTCTACTGGATAGCTGAGGCATGGGATGAAATAAAATCAGCCACCATAATAAAGTCACGGAGGAAAATTATCAATACACAGAATACAGAACACCATAGAAAGTCCAATGAAGGTAGTGATGAGCTTTTAGATTAAGCCATGTAACTACCATTGTCCAAGTCAATCAACGAAGAGGATATACGTGACTGGATAAACGTTGACGAACAACAAGAGATTACTGATAAAATGATGTCAATAAGGAAAATGAATCTAACGGTGATGAAAATCGACATACGAAAATCTCCCATACAGACGGACTAAAAGCTATCAAGTGCTATTGAATACATAGAACAAGAAGCGACACCAGCAATCCTGTTATCCTTTTAAAAAAATGGCAAAACAGTACTGCAGAAAAACGACAAAGTAACGTAACACAAAAAACAATTAAGGACTTTTTAAAGTAAGAACTCTTAACTATCACAATATTAATTGGATATGGTGTATCTGTATAACTTTTCTATTTGTTAAAAGATACATTTAAACACAAACGATTTATTTTATTTACAATTTTCCCTTTAACTGAGTTTCTCGGTTATCCAAGTTAGTCTTAGTCCACATTAACTCGGATAATCGGGACTCTATTATTTATATATATGTATATTAGCTGGAATTTATGTTTACATAAATTATGTTTTTTTTTGGGGGGAAACTAAATAGGTTGGCTAAGCTGCTAACAAGATGCAAATCGAAATGTATAAATTTTAAGTGAGATAAAATATTTTAGTATTACATGCATATTTCCTGTCACTATTAGTCATATTTTCTGTGTTTAATAAGCTTTTTGTGTTAAAAACCAATAAATTTGTTAAGCACAACTTTTGCGACATGCTTAAAAACAGAACTGTGTTTCAGTCATTTATATCAAATTAAATACTGTGCCTAACATGGTTAAGCCTTCAGAGAAAATAAAATGAGTGCAAAGAAAACAACAGACTGCTGCATTTGTAATTAAACATATGAATTGTGCATGTTTTGTTAGGCTTAGTCCCAGATACATACACATGAGTAACTTGGATAAATCACAGCACAGATAAACCAAGTATAATTATATACAAAATATATTTTGAAGGTGAAAATTTAAAATTGAAACAATATCAAATTTAATGTTTCCTGCCACATCCAGTACATTGAAAGTCATTTTTCTGTCAAGTGATTTATGATTTTGTATATTTTCATATAAAATAAACCAATAATTTGTTAGTTATTTTGTGCACATTTCAGTTTCAACATTTACTCTAACAAATAAGTTACCAATTCACAAAAAGGAAAAAATAGACGTAGAACTTTTGTATAACAAACCATTTTTGTACACTTAACCTGTAAACCTCAAAACCAGTTTGGAATTTGTTAATCGCAGTTTCATTACACATATGTTCTTTTGAACAATAAAAAAGATTGACTAATTTAAAAAGAAATTCTAGTCATAAAACAAACAAGATAATAAATTTATAATTACATCAAGACTTGGAGGAGATGGCAATCTGATTTCCGAAATTAAAGAGGCATTTTCAACAGTTGATTGATTCTTGTGGATTTGTGGTACACAATTGCTTGAAATAACTGATGAGTTGACCGAAGGATTCAAACAAGAAATATTTTGATCATTAATTATCTGAATAGGATTTCCTGATGCTGAGTTCACAATCACATGTGAGGCTGGAACACTATTTGGCTGAAAAATTATATTCTGAGCAGTATCTGTGCGCACTTGCTTAACAATAGGAACTTGGATGGGATGCATATCAATAGGTGAGCCTACAAATGAATGAAAAGTTTTAACAAGTTACATAAATTAGAGTAAAAGTGGGCTTACACTTTAAATTTTCTCTACCGTTGAAATTGTTTGAATGAAGAAAGGTGGTTCAGATTTTGTTTGCAACTGTACATACATAGTTTGTCTAAGATACTTCAAAGCATATTGAAACAGATTGTAAAACATCCTTTACTCATTCATGTCTGAAATCTCAATGGTGCTAAAATTTAAGCAACATAAAACAAAAAATTTATTAAAATAAACATTGTGTAAGAAGCAAACATATTTGTTGGTTTATTTTAAAGGACTTGCTTAGTAGGATATATTTGATGCAAAATATGGCTTTATCATTATTAAAAAATGTTTATTAAAAAATAAACCAACTATAGTCCACGATCAAATTTTGATATTTTAGAATGACTTAAAAGAACCAGCACTGGTTCACTAATCTCTCAGTATAATTAAGTTAAATAATTAACATTCTATAAAAATAATACCTTTTTATGACAATACTATGTGACTGTTCACAGAACCTTGAATACAAGAGTATGAACAGATGCCAAATGCATTGTTAATGAGAGTAACAGTAAATGATCTCATATTTTGCAATCTCATTTTTTTTAAATGTAACATTATTGAGGGGTTACATATACATTAAATTTCATCGAAATAGGAAGGTCAGGTTGGAAATTATATTTTAGTGTGTAGATTGGATATGGATTGATCCTGTAATGATTAAGTTGAAACGATAAGAAAATATTACCTGATGGAAGAAGTTGTACAACTTTTTTTGCAGGGGGTATGCTTATTTTACTTTCAGGCCGTGTGCAATTAGGAGGCAAGACAGTAGTTAGTGATGAAATGGAAGGCACAAAATGTACTAAAGTCATAGGCCTTGGCATTCCTTCACGAGGTAACAATGGCCTTTGGACAACAAGTGGTTTACGGCGTACTCTGCAACCTCTACGTGTACCAGGCAACAATTTCTATACAAAAGGATACAATAAGTAAGATAAAACTTGGTTATATATAAAAATTTCATCAAAATGCAACAAATCAAATATGCTTCCCTTTAAAAGCATTTAATGCACATTGAAATAAAGCATTACATAAACACAAAAAATGAGTAAAATCGATTCATCAAAATTTCACACTTAATTAATTTTCCAACAAAAAACAGGCGTATTTTGATAACTGTCCTTACCCCAATTTCTTCTTTCAGAGAATTTTGGTCAGGTGGTTTTATATTCCTAGGAGCTGTTCCAACTGGCATTGCAAACACATGTTTATCAGCTGATGACTCAGAAACATTAGTGGAAAGACTTTTGGAAACAGCACTATCCTTGATGAGAGTACTTTCTTTGTTTAATAAATTCTTTTTAGGGTTTCCGAGCAATAAAGTGCAGTCTTTGGATGGTTTATCAGAAACATTACATTTAACTTTGGCAGATTTAGTAGAGCTTCTTTGTTTTAATAACACCTGCAATAAAATATACATATCATAAACAGTGCTAGTGTATGAAATAGATTTTAAAATATTTTAAATCTGCATACTATGTCAGGCATGTTATTGTTACACACAGAAAGCAAAATCTAATTAAACAGAAAGGTAGAGCATTGCTAAAACTTGTGCTAAGAAAAAATGTTTAGTAGGTATTTTAAGGCACAAGGGCGAGATCTGAACCAGCAATCTTTACAAAAGTGAATTTATGAATCAGTGTCTATCATTTCAAATTGCTCACAATCATGAAACTTTTAATCACAGTAAATACAAATACTTGGTCTAGATAGTTGATTGGGTTTTAAGACATTTGGTGTAGATGATTTTAGAATTAGTTGAATTTTTAATCCACTGCAATTTTGCATTTTTAATGTTCAACAGTCTTGTTTTGATATAATTGATGCTTTGGGACAGAAGGGTTGGATGTGGCAAGTAGGAAGTTTGATTGTCTTTCATTTCATTATTTTTGTTTATTAATTTTAAAGTTTAGAAAGCTTTAGAATGATAAAACAGGGTGTCAACTAAATTTCTGTTGGTCCATTTAGGGACTTTTTAAAATAAATGCATGATCTGATTTTACATTATGCGTGTCAGTTAGATGCAATTATACTTTAAAATCACACTTTTTTTTAATAGTCTAATCTAGAGAAAAGAGGACTCCAGTATCACATTTCAGCTTTAATATAAGCTGTTTTTGCAAATAAAATTTTAAAAATAAAGACAAACCATAAATCCCCCCCCCCCATGTCAAAGTAGATTAACATTACACAAAAACTCTACATTATTTTAGTTTTCCGAATACTTGAAATTTAATAGAAATTGAAGAAATCAACAATTATTTTAAAACATTTCGTCATGTGAATGTTTTATTTTCATGTTTTATGCATCCAATGAAGTTGGTAAATTTATTTTTATCAATTTGTGTATTTGAAAAAACTGTCTGAATGTGGTTTGTTTGGGGAGTTGCACCAGTTTCATTTTCTTTTCAGTTTGCATAATTTCTTTGTCGTAATTGTTCAATTTCATCATTTGTAGTTTGCATTAATTGCAATTTTCTTCTTTTGATTTGTTTAAGTTCAGTTGCAGCCACCTTTGTTTTCCCCTTAAAAAAATTGATAAATTTTCAGGTAATGGTAGTTTATGATTTAGGGATTTCTTTGGAACCAGTAGACACCTTGTAAATATATGATAGATTTAAAAGGATAAATTTAATAACTATTTATCAGTAATAGGAAACTCGAAACCCCAAACCTTTCTGACCTCATGGGACAAGCGTCTCCTAAGCGATAGCATGTGAGAAAATCTAAGGATACATCAATCCAAGGAAATTTCTAGAAATGTATTCAATGTTTAAGCAAAAGTGTATCTTAGGTATTAGTGAATTGAGGTAAATTGGGCCTTCATTTTGTTAAAACTCCAAACATGTAAATTCATTATAAAACCTCACATCTAATCAAGCCATA
Organism: Metellina segmentata; assembly: GCA_947359465.1. Classification (NCBI taxonomy): domain Eukaryota; kingdom Metazoa; phylum Arthropoda; class Arachnida; order Araneae; family Tetragnathidae; genus Metellina; species Metellina segmentata. The sequence goes on along the minus strand of OX375884.1, from coordinate 6,445,708 downwards.
GATTCTTAGGGTTTTGACCTTGAATACGTCTTTTGAAAACAGGGTACCAAGCTTAATTTTTGAGTGTCAGAAAAAAGGTAATCACGGAAAATCTAATAACTAGAAGAATGTAAATGATACATAAATGATCGATATCACGTTCAATAAAGCATTAAACAAAGAATGTTACAAATGCTCATTGATCTAGTGTTGATGTCATTGGCTGATGCAATCTCAGTGCAAAATTGAGTCTCGAAAATGCGCACTGTCGCACACATGAATTCATTTTAGTCTATCTTCCTTTGTGCGAGCACATTTGAGGTGTCATTTGTTTTATCACTTTGTGGTTCATCTATAATAATAGAAATAAAACCTAAATATTTAATACTTGTTTAGATATTAAACTTCAAAGTGTGAAAATTCTGCAAAAATTTCAGTGTCCAAACATATGTATAATAAACACCAGAAAAATTATAGAAACGTCAACAGGTAGAAAGATCGAGAGATAGGGTATCCAAGATCTGAATATTCGATGCTGAGTGTCAACGGGCTCAGCAAGAGCACCTCAAAGTTGAGGTGCAGCTTGCATAATTTAGTCAAGTTCCGGCCTCCTATGTGCAAGCATGACATTTGAGGTGTCATTTGTTTAGATATTTGGATCGCGAAAATTTCAAAATGCCCGAATATATGAATAATAAGCACCAGAAGAATTATAGAAAATGTCAACAGGAAGAAAGATTGAGAGACGGGGAATCCAAGAAGATCTGGACATCCAATGCTGTGTCAATGGGCTCGGAGGAAATTCTTGAAAGCATAGACGTTGCACATTCAAGGTTTACAAATGCTTGATACGAGTGCACCAAGAACCTCCACAGCTCAGTTCGGCGCAAATAGCATATCTGATCACAAACATTTATAATGATGGAGTTCAACCCATGAGCCACAACCTTCCATTTTACAGTGAGTGAACCAATTGTGACATATGTGTGGAGCTGTGAACATTTGATGTGTGAAATTAAAACAGTGTAGTACTGATTTCTTTAACTCTCGTTCACTATATGGCCTCATTGACATAATTTATGCCTTAAACCTAGCGGCCATGTCATGACAAACCCCCACTTGTTTTTTTATCTATTAAGCTTTATGCCCTCTATTTCAAATAGGTTAATGCATTTTTTTTATTTCAGATATCCTGAATAAAATACGTAAATGTTATAGCACCTAAATATAAATAATTTGGGGTTTAGGACGAAAAATAAAAACCTAACATGATCCTCAGAGCTGAAAAAGACATTTCCCAGTTGATTCCTAATCAAAGGTATTTTGAATACATTTTTATTCAGAACAAAGAGGTATGTTGAGTCATTTCCAGTGTACCAAGTGAGATACTTTTTTGCTGCAAAAAAGTACAGCAAAACTGAGTCAACTATAGGAAAAAGAACATCTCATTTGCCCAATCATAAGCTCACAATCCATTTGGGGTTCTATATCATGCTCTTAAATACTTTCACTTTGTTTAAAATACTTAACTCAGTCATACTTAATTTGGAATTATTGAAGAGCTAAACAGAAAGCTTGGAATGTTTATCCACATCTACCAATTACTAAAAATTGATGATAGACATAGCTAAGTTTGCCATTTCTTCTGTGGAAAAAAAAAACCAGAAGTGCCCAACTCAAAATAGTTTTAATTGAATCATTTAAAATAGTTATACTCATTAAAATAAGCAAATTTTCAGGTCAATAATAATTAATCTAAGAGTAAGACAAGCATTTCATCCACATTCTTCAAAAGCAGAAATATTTCAAGAAACTATGGAAGAGTAGTTTATCTTAAAGCAAAAAAAAAATATATACTATTAGCTTAAAAATCAGGTCAAATCTGTATTGGCCTTTTCTTGATTTTCTGACAATCATGGTTTTTAAAAGAGGGATTTTTTTGCATATTGTCAGAATGGATGAATTGACACCCTTTCCTTTAAACCACCTTTTAGACATTAGCTTCAGCATTTCACCCCAAAAATTGTCATTTTTATAAGATACATATAAGCTTAATCTATATATCAACCATTCATTTCCAAATTCAAAAACTAAATTTAGTGTAAAAATTTTAATTTCAAGGAAGTGCACCAAATAGCTTATAAGATTGAAAATATTAAAGTATGTTTTGCTAGAAAAAAGCAGGCCAAATAAGACTTTCTGAAATTAATTGTTTCAAAAACAATCTCTGCTCGGTGGTAGAACGATGTCCTTTTATTTCAGGATATACTTGGTGCACATAGGTAGGCAGGGTTCCCACTCTTATTTCAGAAATAAAATTCCAACTTTTCCAGACAAATTTTTACAAAATTCTAGGTTCTACCTAAGCAATTCACTACATTTTTGAGGTAAAAAAGCAAGAAATAATTTAACATTCAATAGCCAATAAATAAAAACCAATTTAAGAATTATACATTGTAAAAATTAATACACATAATCCAAGTAATTTTACATTGAAATTTGAAATAACTTATTCAAATAATTCAACATCAATTTGGTGACTTAATGTATCATAAAGCATTAAATTCTTCAATTAAAGCCTGTGGATGAAACAAAATTCTTTACCTGCTACATATTAGCAGTTTCTTTTAAAATTGATTGAAAAATTCTATTTACAAAACAAAATGATACGAAACTGTGTACAAATCTTATTGGCTACTTTCCTCTAAAGCGTTTGTGAAGCCATGATCAATCATTTTCAAGGTCATTAAGATAATTTTCCAAGTTTTAGACAAAAATGCGTAATTTCCCGATTTTTTGGGACAAAATTAAATTATTAGAGAATTTTAAGTTTTCCTTGATCTGTGGGAACCCTGAGTTAGTTAATGGTGCACTGGAGCAACACAAGCTATTGACGACGTTTTTGGGATCAATCCCAAAGGGAAAGGGTCTGAGACACTCATAATTTGGAACCACTGTCAGATGTTGAGCACTTATTTTGAGATAAAAAGGCAACAAATCACAGCAATTATTCAAACATTTTTATTCTTGTTTACTACTTAAAGCAAACAAATATTAATCAATGAGTTAGTCATTTGATAAAATGATAATTTCATACATTCATTAAGTCTGTGAAAATTGAAAGGTTTAAGGATTCTAAATGAATTTTCAAATTAAATGTTTAACTGAGTGAGAAATCCTTGTTTCAGAAAAGATAAGCATCGTTGATTCAAATACAGTGAACAAGATCCAGAATATGCCTTGCAAAAAAAAGAGAGTTGGTAGGTTTAGGGGTTTTATGACAGAAAGGGGTCATATTGGGTCATGCTGCGCTAGACAAAAGATTAATTTTTTCTTCTTTTGCTGCTCAATGGTTGCTTTTTGTCACTGGGCACTAATCATTAAGATTTTGTCAATTATTAAGATTTGTCAAAAACAAAACACAAATGTGCATTCGCTAATCATTTCAGCTGATGATTCACGGTCAAGTTCTGAAAATATACAACTTGGTTGGTAGAAGTCAAGTGATCCTACAATTAACAAAGTTACAAAAAAATTAATAGCACCTCGTTTGAAAACAAAATTTGAGATTTATCAGTACATTTTGGGAAAAACTTTCTATTTTAACTGAAAATCACACAAAATTCGTACATTAAAAGGCCAAATCGAAAATGTTAGTAGGTTATGAGACATTTCTAGAATAAAATTTATTTTACCAAAGAAATGAAAAATTTACCTGCTTATTTTTAGTATCTGTGAAATAGTTTTGGGCAACTTCAAGTACTTTACTCAACATACTGCTTTTCGTGCTAGGATAAGATGATGATGATGATATTGCAAAATCTCCTCTGTTAGAAGATTCAAATTCATATTCCAGAATGATTGTAGAAGGTTTACCAAGCTAAATTACAAAATAATTAAAAATCTCAATATTTAAAATAACTCACAATATTGTTTATACATCTTTTAAAAAGAGATCACTCATACTTTAAAGAAATCGAACTGAAGTTATTTGCAAAACATTTTCTGAACATAGCTATTGTTTTAGTATAAAACAAATATAATGTAACATGTCCTTAAAATACCTAAAATCTATTACTCTTAAAATGTATAAAGTAAAGTGTAATTCAAACAGAATAGCAGTAATATGCAAGTAAGTAAATTATCTACATACCAACCAATTTGCATACACAAATATTATTAATGAACATTCCTGGTGGTTTATCTTCATGGTGAAAATTGCCCTGTAGCAGACCAGCATCTGATACAAAAACCAGTTTAAAATTAACACCAGTTCTGTGCAAGGGACAAATTGTTCTTCCAGTCCCTCAAAGTTAACAAAGCACATTCCCATCCCTTCCCCAGCTACTTTGAACTTTTATAATGAGTCGTCTCGTCTTCATGCCTTAAGCTCAAAGTGGACAGCAGACCCTTTTATCCTTTAGAATACTTGGTTTTATATGTAAGTTGTAAATTTACAAAAGAAGCCCAATTTCAAGAAAATCACTTTCTGATCTATTCTATCAGTGGAAAGGAGTTTGCCTGCAGAGCGTTTTTGGAAATCAAAGAGATAGAGTATTCTTAGAGCGCCCTATTTTGAGATTTTCAAGGAGAATGTATTTATGTCCTGCAATCTAAAACAATCGATCATATTGGATGTTTGGAGTATGCATCTTTTGAAACAACTCAGATTTCTACATTTACCTATTCTGACAACTCGCAGCATTTTATCATACTAAAGCTCAATGAATTATAGTTTCCATCATTCTAGCCGCATTCTTTTAACTGGTCGTAAGGATTAGTATATCTGGGTAGCTAACCCGAATATATGTAAATTAATATCATAATTTGAACTTTGTAATATTTAAAAGACAAACCAAGCATACAGGGTTTCTTCCCAAATCATTATGCATCCTTTAAACATTTTATTGAACTATTTATTCAAGGTCTAATAGAATGAATTTGAATCAACAATTGAGAAAGTTTGCAATGCCTATAACACAGAATTGATAACAAAACAAAATAAACTTGATTAAAGTTATAGGGAATTTTCGAAGTAGAAACTAACAGCAATAATAAAACATTTTATAACTTTTAGGGGGCTCTGCCTCTTGCACACCAAACCCAGGTGATTGCTACGCAATCCTATGCCTAAAGCCAGTTAGAAGATGTAGTCTTTCCTCTCTGCGATGAAAAATGTGTACACTATTGCGAAATTATACTTTTCATAGCATCAAATTTATTTACGAACCATTTTTAAAAATAATTATACCTTAAGTAAGAGTGGTAAGTAACCTTAACTAAGGTTTCCAGTGATGTTTTCAAATTAAAAAACTAATAGTGTAAAGCCATAGATATGACAGTTTTAACAAAAAAGTAACAAAAAGGTCCCAATTTTTCCCGAATAAAAAAAAATATTATCAGGAACTACATTGAAATTTCTAAAAAACTCAGCGAGCTGCAAAAATTCACGTTTTGAGATACTCTATAAAAATCTTGCAGCTGAAGACTGAAAATTTGTACATGATTTGCTCACTCGCGTTAGAAATTTCGCTTTTTTCAACTTTGACCCTTAATGCAACCTAAGCTAATAGCTGCATTGGAAAAAAAATCTTCTCCGTCTTGTTCCATGTACAATTTTGAACAAACCATGTTAATTTCATAATTTTCTGATCCGTACTTTCTCGGGAAACCGTCTAACAATCAAGCGAAAAAAGCATGTTTTCAATCCTGCACCTGAAACTTTTTTTAATATAGAGATTTAAAACCAATTGCTGAATTCAAATTTTGCAGCTTATCATGTAGTACTAACCTATCATGTATTAATTTCATTTTATTTCAATCACTTAGAATAGCTATAATAAATAATAGGATTAATACGATATAAAATCTGAGAGAACAGAATGTAAATTCTTATGTACTAGCTAAAACTAATAAATAAATCATTAAAAACATAAAATTCAATCTAGTGACCTGATAATTCACATAATGGTGAATTAGGACTACAGTAAAAAGCATGACAGTTAGAAACCTATTTTTTCTTAGAAAGTGGAAAATAATTTTGAATAAATTTCATAACAGCTTGTTTAGTCAAAGACTGATATTTTTAAAAAAATGCAAAAACTCCTTAAAAGTGCTTTCTATAAGATTTTTCTGAAAGTCTGATAGGACAAAACAAAATAATGGCAAGACTTGGATAATGTAACTGTTGCTCTTAGCACATACACAAGATGCTTTTATTTTACATCCTTCTATTTATTACTTAATCATAGACAAACTGAACATTTTCATTCTGTGCTCTAATTAGCCTCATGAGTGACAGCATTTTTGAAATCTTTATCAGTGGTCTTACAATTTAGCATTAATTGACTAATAGGTAAGCACTATTAAATCATCTTAATAGAAATGATTATGTCAAAATTTTCCCAATTTTAACAAGTTAGCTTCTCACTATTTTTGAGATATGCTAATTTGCATAAGTGCATTTTTTCCTGCATGTTACATGCGTCTGCATTTCTACTTAATTACTATCTCACTGACCACATTCTAAAAATCATGGTTGATTTTAGGTTTTACAGAAGGGTACGGATATATGGAAATACTGTTCTAAGAAAAAAAAATGTGAAATTCTAAACAAATATCAGAATGAAAAATATACTAGATATATCAAGCTGAAAAAAAATCATTAAGCATTTTCAAAATAATTAATAAGGTAAACAGTGTAGATGCAAGTGCAGAAAGTACAGCATTTGAGAACTGACTAGATAAATCACAATAAAGTAAATAACAGAACACAGTACTTGTGTTATAAAAGAATATCTACATTTAAAGCTTTTATATTAAACACCTACCAGCAAATACAGTTCACCAAATGTAAGGAAACCAGATTCTTCAACAGTCCAGCCATTTCTAACAGTTTTGTAATAAATACTCTCACTGTTGCAAGGGGAATCCTCACCATTCAATGGAACTTCAGACGTACATTTTTCTCCATCAGGTGAAGAATTTATAGAAGTATAATCACTCTTTGCATTTGTACAAAGAAAGTCTCCACGATGAATGTCAGAGCTTTCATTAATCTGATTTGAGTCTATTTCTCGTTCATGTCCTACAACTGATTGCACATCCCTTTTATTTTCCTCTACAATTTTAGAAGACTTGCTTTCAAAAGTCTTAAAATTTAGTTCAGATGAGGCATCTTGGTTTTTTTCTGGTGCCTCATCAGCAGAAAGGAAGATGTTTCTTCTATTTGATGCATCTACTACAGATGTAAATAGAGAAACTGGCCTTTGCATATCACATATATTTACATCGGATGATTCAGGGACAGATTTTGGAGGAGTTAAAACATTGATGTAACCAGTATCTTCAACAGTGTTTTTATTGCCTACCCTTAGACTTAATTCTTGTAAATCTGAATGAGAATAAGTATCAGTACAATCAGAAGCATTATCTGAAGTAGAAATTTTTTCAAGCACTGTTTCACTATTATCATTTTGTTTGTCACTCATTATTTTTTGATTCAAACAAAGGGATTTTTTAGTTTTGCTAATATCTTTACAAAGAGTCTTATGAGAAAGTTTCATATATTTTTCAAGGCACACATCAGAGCTCGAAGCTACATCCATAGCAGATAGTGAGAGAGGATAAATCTTAGCATCTCTTGCTGGCTTGACTCGTAGTAAAGGTGGATTATCACATGGCATTTCTTGAGATGAAGAATTTGGAAGACTAGATAAAAGTTGCTCCTTCTAAAATGTAAAATGAGATTATCAGATTATATATTCAAAAATTAATAATTAACAACTTTAATTTTTAGTCTTGTATAAAAAGCTAAAAATTGCAACCAACTATTTTTCATTTATTTAATTTTAGTGAATTAAAAGAACCTCCAAGACTGGTTGTGGCAAGTATTTTAGCTGGTGTTTCATGAAAGTATTCAAAGTGGCTGTTTTGTAAGTCAATTTCTTTAATAAAATATGTTTTAGGCAAACTTTTAAATGACTAAATACAATTTCAAGTTATGTTCGCAAAAGATAATTTTAAAATTGATTTTTATTTTTCAGTCAAGACAGTGTATAGACTAGTGATTTTATAATTAAAAATATAATTCAATAATTTTTACAACTGTGGGAGAATATCTTTTCATAAAAAGGAAAAAGTTTGTTAAATAAATAAATCTGACATGCAGTCAATGGCAGTATTTTAAGTTTGTGATTTAGGATTACAAGTTGTCACATGCTTCATTTATTAAAATTAGAAGGCCACATAACAATCTAGCCTTTCAGTCAATGTTAAGTTGGTTGCTTGTTCTTTAGATATTTTTTTCCCTATCCAGGCAATTATTATTGTTTTCTTTTAAATTTTGCACTAGTTAGATAAAATCATCAAAAGTGGAGAAAGATTATAACTTGAATTTTGGGCAATGGCTTGTTTTAAAACAACCTTAATTTTTAGGTGAAAAATACACACAAAATTCGAGCCTGGAAAGTTTTACAAAATATCAACATTATTGTGGTTTTCTTCCTAATTTGTAATCTTTCAAGAATAAAAATGATAGAATTATATCAATCAATAACTTCTCATAAATAAAAATATATTGAACATTTATTAGTGAAATCATTTTATAAAAAGACAAGTATCAAAAACAATAATTACACAACTTTACAAAAGTAATATTTGTTGATATAACCTGGTGTTTACATCTAACATAACTTATAGAATGGCACCCAGTGGAAGAAATTATTTTAATCATCCTGATGTATTTTGCTACATATGTAGTGAGTACACCCTGAAAGAGAACAGAAAAGCCATTTCTGATTTCGTTAAAAGATGTTACTTTGGCATTAGGCTTGGTGACCAAGATAAAGTTTGGACTTCACATTAGTGTAAAATTTGTATAGAACACCTATAACAGTGGACTGATGGAGTCTAAAATGTGGTGTCCTAATGGTTTGGAGGGTACCCCCAAACCCCTTTGATGACTGTTATTTTTGTGTTGTGAATATTAGTGGTATAAACCAAAATAACTGCAGCAAGTGGATATATCCTGATTTATCCTCTACAAGATGGCCTGTTCCTCACTCAGACTTAAAATGGTTAATTTTCTCCAGGTCAGCAAGGGGGTACACGAAATATACTTGCTTCTTGTGCCCATGGGATAGCAGAGCCAAACAATACCACTGGATAAGAAAAGAGAGGCCAACGAGAGAAAACATGGTTATTGGAGAAAGAAATGTCATTTGGTGAATCCCGAGTCAGAAATGACAGAACATTTTGCTTCTGCTGCATACAAAGCTAGGGTTAATGAAACAGTTCATGAAAGCTCTTGATCAGGATAGCCCTTGCTTTGCATACATAGAACAAAAAATGCCTGGAACACGTACAGAAAAAATTAAAATTGTAATTTTTGATGATCCTCAAATCAGACAAATAAACGTTTCCCCATTTTGTGGATTACATGAATGCTACAGAGCGAAAAGCGTGGATCTCATTTGTACTTGTTGTCAAGAACTTTCTGGGCAACCACAAGGCTGAAACTATATTGAACTAGTAACAGCATGCTTACCAACTTCAGAGATCTTGGAATATGATCATAAAGGTTCATTAATTGCACAGCCATTTAGACTGTTTCCCTGAAAACCTTGGTGATACTAGCAAAGTACAAGGTGAACGATTTCACCAAGGCATAAAAACATTGGAGGACTGATACCAGGGCAGATGGGATACTTATATATAATTTCAGATTACTGTTAAAATCTGCAAAAAAAATGTGTAAACAAAATAAACTTGTGCTCTTATTTGATTCTTCAGGTTATCTACCAAATTTTGGAAACTTAATTTCGTGACATTTTCATGACCTGGTACTAACAAATTTCATGACCTTAACTTTTAATTACGTGCATTTATCTAAGAATTGGAAACATTTTTAAATAATCATTTACAAACCTAATATTTAACAAAAAATTCATTTTCGTATAGTTGGCCTTTTACTGACAAATATTCAGTGCTTGCATATCTCCAAAGCTATGCATATATTTCACATTTAAACATATACAATAAAATTTAAATAACACGCACTAAGTAACAGAAATGTATAAACTACTACATAAAAAAAAACATGTACAACATTAATCTTTGCACTTTTCCTATATTTTAATAAAACCAAACCTGTCCTACACGCTGCTACAAATCTGATCTCATGACCAATCACAAAAAAAAAAAAAAAAATGAATACAACAGTTTATGTTGATTTTAATAAAAAAGTTAGTTTTTCTTTAACACTTGGATTTTTACAAATTGTGGAGAAGGTTTTTTTGATACTGTCTGCTTCAATGAAAGTAATATGATTTTTTGCAGGAAGCTTCAATGCCAATGTGAAACTATTAAATTTAATGGCATTTCCTAGCACTATTGAAGGAGACAATCACGACACTCCTTGACAATACGGTTATGCAATACAGGGCTTATAACAGGTTTTAAGGTGTAAAAAAAAGTGACTAATCGAACAAAAAAGTGACAAATAAAAATAATGCTGAATATATTCAAGTATAAAGATAGAAAATAAAAGGATATTCCCCAGTCAACCCAATCTTTTTCAAATACAAATATTGACGACCAGGCTCAAGCCCAACAAGGCTGGTCCTATGTTTATGAATTCCACAATTCCCACTGACAATCCAATTGTGTCTTAAATTCGTACACTCCCGTTCAATTTTTTTTAAAAACTATATTTTCTGGCAACACGTTCCATTGGTCTATTACCTTATTAAAGTAGTAGTTTTTCCTTAAATCCCGATTAAAATGTGTCTTATACAATTTATACAAATGGCCCCTTGTTCTGTTATCCCTATTGAAATTTAAGCCCTCTGCGTCACCTTGTTTTACGAACTTGAAAAGCTGAATCAAATCCCCCTTCCATCTTCTTTTTTCCAGTGTATACATGTTTAGCTTACTTAAACGTTCATCATAGTCGAGATTTGCTATCCCCTTTATTATTTTTGTAGCTCTGTGCTGAACCCTTTCAATTAATTCTATATCCTTTCTCATATATGGAGCCCAGAATTGTACAGCATAGATGTGGTCTTACTAAGCCATAACGGCAAGATTATATTCTTATCCCTTGAAGTTACAGTCTTTTTAATATACCCCAATAACCTATTAACCTTTCTACCCGCAGCTGAACATTGGTGACCCATTTTAAAATCCCTGTGAATTATCACCCCAAGATGCTTGAATGTTTCTCCTTCCTTTACCTTTACTCCCTGCAGACAGTTCTCGGTTCCACTGTTCATGTAACCCATATGCAGAACTTGACATTTCCCTATATTAAATGAAATACCCCATTTTACAGCCCATTCGGATATCTTATCAAAATCCCCTTGTAAATTCTCTATCTGTAACTTGGTTTCCACTGTCCCCCATATTTTTAAGTCATCTGCAAACATACTGATTCTATTCTTAATCCCCTGACCTATACCATCTATGAAAATTATAAATAAAATTGGTCCCAAAACTGATACCTGAGGCACCCCACTTATAACTTCTGTCCACTGTGAATAATTTCCTTTTACCTGCACTCTCTGCTTTCTACCCAATAACCAATTCTTTATCCATATCAATGCTTTCCACTGAATCCTCAGCCTTTCCAATTTAAACAGTAATGCCTCATGAGGTACTTTATCAAAAGCATTTTGAAAATCTATGTACATGATACCTACACTGCTCTTATTATCCAGCTCCTCAGTAATTTTTTTTATCGAACTTCAAAAGGTTTGTAGAGCAGGATCTGCCCTTCCTAAACCCATACTGATTATCTGATAACAGTCCCACTCCTCCAAGTATAACATATGCTTTTTTAACAGAGATTCAAATATTTTGCAAATTACTGATGTTAGACTTACTGGTCTATAGTTGCCCGGATCACTTTGTTTTCCCTTTTTGAAAATTGGACTTATGTAGGCCAACTTCCAATCCATTGGTATCCAACCCATGCTATATGCAGGCATGAGAATGCAAAATTTCAAAAAAGAGGAAAACCAAAATATGAAATGAAATACACGCGAGTCAGGTCTGTATGCACAGGATTTCGCAACAGTAAAAATTAAAATTAACTCGCGACAAATTTTAATTGTGTACAACAATTTGGCCATCCAACATGCTTTAGGTGAGGCTCCTGTACTATTGGGAAAGTCTAGGTACAATGGCCAAAGCTTTATGAACTCCACATAGTCATCTCTGTTTTTTTCTGAATCGATGGCAGATGTTGCTGTCTGGATTGCATTGTCTCCAAGACCATCAACTATGCTTCTCACATCTCGCTTGTACATTCACTGACTTTGAGTCAAAAGGTTCCAATTCACTATCAAAATATTCAAGGTGATCAAAATTGCCACGAAATCGTTTGAACAAGGTTACATCTGGTGACTTGGAAGCCTCGATCTTTAAGTCATCAAACATGTGGGATAAAAAGACTTCTCCAACATGATGGCGGCAAGCTGACCAAAGCGCACGTCCCAATTTCTTTAGCACACTGACACAGGCAGCAGTAACATGGCCTGTGTGTAGGAAGAAGTTGAGTCAAATGTCATGTTCACAATTGTATGTGTGCATTGCCAAGAGGTGAGCTGCTCATATATTAAATCAGCAATGATTGGGCCACATTTACGATCAGTTCCTTGGGAATATACTGGCGTATCAAGAATCTTTTGCTGGGGTGAACGTTTCCAACGATAATGGTGAGACGTTCTTCAGCTTTGTACTTATTGGACAATGATGTTGAAAGTTTTGAATCCAAATGCAGTTGTATATTTAGGAAAGCACCACTCTTCCTTGCAGGTAGTTGAAATCTTCATTGCAACTTGCCTTCTTGATCTATCTGCTGTTGCATAAGATGCTGCAATAGTAGATGTCTCTCCTCTTAGTTATGTAATTAATGCTTTTGTATATACTGCTTGTTGTGCTGGACTCTTGTTTAAATGTGTTGCTAGTGAAACAAGATTAGTTTTCATCATAATGTCGTGTGGAATGAATAATGTCGGTCCTGTTCTTTTATTTTGATGACAACTTTGAGTACTTGTTGATTGTCCTTCAAAAGGGAAATTTTCCACATAATTTGTATCACTTTGTTCATCACAATCATCATCGATAGAGCTGAGAATATCATGTAATATTAAGTTGGAACTCATTTCTCTATTCACTTTTTCCCTTCTTATTTGTTGTAGCTGTAGAAGCTGTTATTTTCGTTTGAATTTTTCCGCAAGACATTAGTCATGTGATCTAAATGTTGCCAAACGGTCACTTTGCATTTACTGAAGGAAGGCAAGGTCTTCTTTGTTCTGTATTTGCTTTTCTACATTTACAGACCATTAAAAAAATGTTAATGCTAGTTTATATTCCATCTGTTTTAACTTGTCTATAGTATTTGGTGCAGATCTTCGATTAAGGTGTATCCCTCTTAATTTTGAGCTCATCAAGAAGTTTTATAAGTTTTTCACAAACTTTTTGTTCACTGATTATTGGGATATTTGCTTTTTCATGAAACAGCTTTGCTTGGGAAAGGAATAGTTTTGCAGACTTCCATTTAGTTCTATTTCTTGGACACCTTCTTCAATATGATACATCATACACCTCAAAACTTGCAAATTAGTTGGAAGTTAGAAGCCATTTATTTTTGAATCATCACAACTATCTTACTTAAGACCAAAAATATTTGAAGTCAGTCTGGTTTCCATAGGGAAATCAGAACAAAAAGTTCAGTTAAAGTTAAACCAGTGTACACTGTCCAAATCAGAATCAAACTAGCAATAAACAAAAGTTGAAAATCAGTTCATATTGAAAACCACAAGTTGAAATAAACAGGAAATGTATTGTTAACAAAGTTAAAGCTGCAGTCACTAGTCAAGCCAGTGTTACCACATGGTTTTGGCAACAACTTTGTCTTGGTTGTAATTGATGATGATGCTGATACAGAAAATATAAAATTTCAAAGTTGTCGTGGACCCCCTAAAACTGTTTGAAAAAAGAAAAAGAATTGGTATGGTAACTTTTTAAGGGTAATGGAACATTTTGAGATTGGGGACAAACTGATTTGTTTCTAGAGGGGCGTTTGATGCACCCAAATATATGTGTGCGTGTGTTTCCCCCACACACCATATATGCTCAAGTAGAGATTCAAAATTAGCTTTTAAGAAAAACTTCAGCATAAATAGAAATAAAGGAGCATTTGATTCCTCTAAGTAATGATGTCAGCATATATGACCTAGATTGCCACAGAAGTTCGCAACAAAAAAGGATGCAAACGGATTGATTGTAACATCAAGAAACAAGAATTGGTTTTTGGAATTCAACTTAAAATGTGTAAAATCATTTTAGTTTAAATTATACTGAATTTCAATTTCGCTAAAAAAAATAATAATTTGGAATCGAAAGTCATCTTTAGGACACAAATGACTTTCAGAAATTCCACATTAATTTGGCTCTGAGCGATAACATCGCGTCATCGGAAAACCGTGAGATCGTGAAAAATCGCGATGTCACGATGACCGCGAGATCTGCGCTAGCTAAGGGATGACGCGAGATCTGCTCTAGCTAAGGGATGCCTGTGTGAGATCGGAAAAAATCGCGATGTCACGATGCATCGCAATCGTGAAACCGATGTGGTTGTCGTCCTCACACCGTCTTTCGCGATGTATCGTTACATCGCTAGGCCTAGCAACTAGTACATAAAAACGTCAGTAGGACATCCGGTTCTTCAAAGCTTGAAATATATTCTCATTGGCTAGAAACACTAATGATGTCATGTTCTTAAAAACGGCCAAAATCACGTTAGAAAAACGCGGAAAATTACTAAAAAACGGAAAAACATGAAAAAATCCTAAAAAAGCGGAAACGCGGAAGATTCTCATGCCTGTATATGTTGAATTATATATCACGTGAATTACGTCCAATTCTTCCGCGCAATCCACTAGTGCTCTCGAATATATATCGTCTGTCCCTAGTGCTTTAGATGGCTTAATTCTTTTCAACTGATGTACTATTTCTTCCCTGTTAAATTTGCATTCTTTAATTGTACCCCCTGCAAAGGCTCCATCCTTGGGATCCTTTTTTAATTTATAGTTACCATTGAAAACCCCCAGAAAAAAGTCATTTAACACGTTTGCCATTCCCACCTCGTCTTGAATTAATTCACCTCCCCTCCAACGGGCCCAGTGTAGAACTCAATTTATTTTTACCACTTGCATATTCAAAAAATTATTTTGGGTTTATATTTATTTCCCTTGCTAGTTTTTCCTCCAAGGACACACTTTGCTTCCGACTAATATTTTAAAACTCTTTCCTGGCTTTCAGATATGCCTCCTTGTCCCTGTCGTTACCAGTGCTTTTATATACCCTGTATGTTATTTGTTTTAATTTTAAAACTTTGTGTGTTTCCCCTGAAAACCACATAGGGAGCAAGTTTCTAGATTTTCCTTTTTTTCTGAACGTAACATGTTTTTTTATCACCCTGTCTAACTTATTCTTGAATTCCTCCCATTGTTCAGAATGATGCGGTGCTATTAATCCCCCTTTGAATGTCTCCTTTAATTCTTCCCATATCCTATGAAAATTTACCTTTCTGAGATTTGGAATTATCCTACTATTGATTGTGTATGCTGACTGAAAATTTATAGTTAATCTGATACTTCTATGATCACTTTCTCCCAGTGGCTCACCTATAACCAAATCCTGCACCTTATCCTCATCATTGCAGAAAATCAAATCCAATATTGCATTGTCCCTAGTATCCTCATACACCATCCGGTACAAATAACAATCCTGTATCACTTCCAAAAATTCTGCCCCTTTCCCATTTGTAGCTAGATTGTTTGTCCAGTCAATATTAGAATCATTATAGTCCCCCATTAAAATTAATTCTCCTTTTTGACATGCTTCGTTTATCAGATTGCACATACCCTTTCCTGCTCTTCACTGCAAACAGGTCTATATAAACACTGGTGTAAGAAATTAAGAGAATTTCCAGACTTGGTCGATTATCTCTAGAACTACTATACCGATTTTAATGAAATTTGATATGAAAATGCATTGATACAATACAAAACAAATAACCATTCAATAATTGTAATACACAAGCATGATTGTGCGTAACACTCATTGGAATCGGAAGGTATGAAACAGCGGTTGCAGAATAAACAAAAAAATGGGTTAATAGGGGGTATGGTCCCCTCTTACAGATATACAGGTCTTGCAGCGTGATTTCATACTTGAAATAAGGCAGTTTATCATTTCCTGTGGCAATTGGTACCATGCGTTCAGAACCGCTGTTTTCATTCCCTGGATGGTTCTCGGAGGGGGGGTTGCGAATTGCAATTGCCCTCCCCAGAACATCCCAGACATGCTCTATAGGGTTACGGTCTGTATATCTGGCTGGCCAATCCATCCGGCGAATATCCTCACTCTCTAGAAATTCGGCGACCAGAAGAGCTCTATGTGGCCTTGCGTTATCGTCCATTAAAATGAACTCAGGGCCAACTGCACCCCTGAAAAAGCGAACATAGGGCTCCAAGATCTCATCCCTATACCTCACAGCAGTCACACTGCCTCTTTCAAAGACATGGAGAGGTGTGCGGCCATCCAACATGATGCCTGCCCAGACCATTAAACCTCCTCCACCATAATAGTCCATTTCGCGGACTTGGAGGGTAGGTAGCTGGTCCATGGTTCTCTCCATATGAACGTACGGCAATAATCAGTGTTTAGGCTGAACCTGGACTCATCAGTGAAGAGAACGGTCGTCCATTGATCCATACTCTAATCTCTATGCTCTCTGCACCATGATAAACAGATTCTCCTGTTCGTAGAAGTGAGCGGGGCGCAAACAGCAGGTCTTCTTGCGAACAACCCTCTCTCATGAAGTCTTTTGGAAACAGTCACCCTTGATACACGGGTTCCTGTGGCTGCATACAAGTCACGAGAGAGCTGAGAAGCTGTAGCACTCCTGTTATGCCTGGCTATAATCGACAAATGGCGATCTTCTCTGACAGTCGTGACTCTTGGACGACCTTGACCAGGCCTTCTCTCGATGGATCCGGTATCCTGGAACCGTTTCCATAAGTTAAACACGATGCTGGGCATTAAATTGAACTCTCCAAAAATATGGACTTGATTGGCCTGCTTCTAGCCTCCCCACAATTCGCCACCTCGTTCCATCATCTAAACGTTGCAGGTTACTCATTTTTACTGTTACAATTTGAAATTAAGCGATTGCTGCAAAATAACACAAAGAAATTTGCCAAGGTGTGCTAGCGAACGAAATGAGTCTTAACTTACGCGCGCTTATAAAGCCTGTTTCTCAACTGGCTCTGTCTACACACATGTGTACGCTTGCGTATTTGACGTACAAGATTTGCATTTTTGTCTAGAAGCAGTGGTTTTACATTCAGTTCAGTTCTTTTCATGAAATTCAATAAAATATGCAAATTCTCTTCATTTATTTTAACAGTGTATTACCCAGAATTAGTCCTTAGCCTTTTTCTGTATTCAGTTTCACCCAGACTGATTCCTAAGTTTTACTATTTAACTTTATTTCCGTACAGTTTAAGAATTCTCTCACATAAATCAAAACCCCACCCCCTTTCCTATTCACTCTGTCCCTCTTAAACATTGTGAATCCACTCAATTCTAAAATTTATGCATCTTCACTGCTTGCCCAACTTTCATTATCCAATGATATCTACATTCTCTGCTTGTGCAATTCCCCTGAGCTCATAAATTTTATTTCTCACACTGCAAGCATTACAATTAAATACTTTTAGCTTATTTTTCACCCTTATAAAACAGTATTTAGTGTAAACATTATTTAAAACAATTTAACCAAATAATGATAAAAAAGTACTTTAATTAAAAACTCACTCTTTTTAAGCGATATGGCTTCCATCTTCTTTGCAAATATTCTATCACACACCTTAAGCGTTTCTGTAGACACACTTTAGTGCGCACTCTAGGATTTTGAGCTAAATTTTGCACATGAAGCCAGGCAGTGTTGGAGACAGGTCTGAATTCCACTAAAATATCTTTTGGCAATTTATCAGTCTCAGGTTCTTTCGTATCTAAAAATAGAATATTTTAAAATAATCAATAGATAAGTTACTGCATTATTCATAAAACATCTTTATTTGTAAAAATATGATTATACAGTTCCAAGTTTAAAAAAAATATAAGAAGAATTGAAGAAACTAACATTGAAATGGTTTTTGTGTAGCCCATACAAAAATTTTCACAACATAAAAGTTAATGCCGTTTAAATCTAGTGTACATAGAATATTTTTACACAAGAGCTTAGAAAATATACAATAAACATGACAACTGACATATGAATGAAATCAAAATGTCTTTTTGGCCAAACATGTCCATATGGATTTTATAATGGACACAAGATCTTTTTTGCTACAGTGCAATTGGAACTCGCTTATTTTTATATGGAAGATTAATTAAACCCAGAACGCAAATTGGAAAAGGATTACTTAAAAATGAGATTGCGGTAAATTAAAATAATTCAAATGTTTTATTTGTACTACTAATACTTGATGACTTTTAATGTTAACATCCTAGGTAGGTTAATTAACATTACACTGAAGCAACACACAATTTTGAATCAGTCAGATGATGAGGTCAACACATGAGCTGGCATCTCTCTCCAAACTTCTGAACACTGCCAACATGAGGACTTTTGAGGCCATGACAGATTTAACAAGTACCAGGCCCTACAACATGCCAGTCTTTGGTTGAATCAAATTTCAGACTTGCAAACCTCTGGTTGCTACTTCCCAACAATCAACAGGGCCCCAAGCTGAACACAGAAAGACCCACATGTTAACTAAATTACCTAATTAAAAGCATTAACACTATATGGTAGCTCTTGTAAATGTTAAAATACATCATACTATCAAAGTTTAATAGGTTGGTTGGTTTGGGTTTTACGGTGTAAGGTCCCCAGACAAACAAGCTGTGCCAACGAAGTTCAATAGGACACTACTGAAAATAATTTAAACAAATTACTACTGAAAAATAAAACATTATACAAACATCAATAGTACCATCAGCAATTATAGAAAAAATGGAGTCTAGAACTTGAGGTATAAAATTCAATTCAATTCAGAGGCAGGCACAATTAAATACAAATTTGAAAATAAAATATAAGTGAAAGAGAATAGTTGAAACAATATAATTTTAACAAACTTACCTGCAACATTATTTATTTTCTTCAAAGCTCTACAAACAGGTGTTTTAATTCTTAACTTCTTCCCTTTATGTTTCACAGTTGTAACTCTTAAAAATAATTAAGGATGTATGAATTTTAATGGTTGTTGAAAACAATTAAAGAAATATTAATTTTAGAATAGAACATATAACAAACTTATTCAAACATGAAAGCATTAAAATGAGCTCTTAACTATTTCATGCCTACTTGATATTATTGCAAGTGTTATTTAATAGGTGAATTTAATATTTTAAAGGGATTATTAATTTTTTATGGGAAATATTGAGACTGATAACACTAAAATAAAAATTACAATAAAATTTAATGTAATTACATATGTGAGAATAAGAATCTTCTGAAATATGTTTCATAAAAATTATATTGAAGCAAAAAATAATATTTTTTTAGTCACTGAAAAAAAACAAGATTTGAATCACTACATTTGAGAAGTATAGTTTTGAGTTACATTTGAGTACTATTTTTTGCTGATTAACTCATGTTTAATATTGCTAGTTGTACATTGCTTATAAGTGCAGGTCAGAAGATAACTTGGGAGGTTTACGTATTAGATTTAGACAAGCTTGAAAAGCCTTGTATCCATGAATGAAGGTGAAATCTGATGTGACTGCCCACTAGTCTATTATTTTTTTTAATTACGTCCTCCAATCGTCTTCTCAGACATGAGGAGTCTTGCAGTCCAATATAGCAGAGAGGTGGCCCCAGGAAGGTCAAGAGCTCCAAGTCATGGGCATAGTATTGCAGAGTGGAGAATCGGCAAGTCCAATCCTAAACAGATGGGCTTGCAAGTAATCATGTCCGGTGATGACTCTAGGGAGGAGGAAAAGTTTCGTGCGCTTCTGTTATCAAATAGATTAGTCCAAGACTTTCCATCTGTCAACTCTCTAAGAGTAGAAACTTTTTTGTGTCAGATATTGCTTCTGAGAAGTCGCTTCCTTCAATGGCTAGAAATCCATTGAAGGACGACCTCTCTTCCAGTACCGAGAATTGAGTCGATACGCAGTTTACATTCAAACTCGATTTCGGATGGGTATAGACTATAGTCAGTAAATAGCATGTATTGCAGCCTGAGTCAATGAGGAGGACAATGTTTCATGAGGGATTTCACCAGTAGCTCTAAGGGCTATATATATTGCAAATATTTTGCCGTTGAAATTATCCGACCAGGCACTTAAAGTGTTCTCTAAGTTTGATAAACATGGAGTAAGCACCAGCTCCAGCCCTACAGGTGGAAGTTTTACTTCTAAACTTTTCTTTTTGGTTGTTGTTCGTCTTGTGTAATAAATTATTGTGTTGTATTTCTTGGAGTATTAATTGCACCCCAACCTACTTCTTAAGAGTTAAAATAAAACTATATTTTTGCTAAGGCTTCAGACATTAAACTAGCGACACTATTTTTGCATTACTCTGACATGAGTATTAAACTTACGAACAATTTAGCTAAAAGAAATCTGTACGTAACTAAAATCTAACACATTTGGATATTGATGTTAGGTACATTGAAATGGATTGTACATTGAATTTTGATATTGAAATGCAAGCAAAGGGAAAGCACATACTTATACACTGACTACCAATAAGTATTTGGACACCCATGCAAATGATGATATCTGCGGTCCTGATATACGTCACGCCCTCCAATGTTAAATATCATGTAGGAAACATTGGCATTAGTCGCATGCAAGATGCCACAAAGTGCAGAGTTATCTGATTTCGAGAAGTGGAAGGTGAGCTGTGATTGTCGGAATGTGCCCCAAGTTGGCAGACCCATGAAACTGTGTGATTAAGACCAACAGGTGCTGTCCAGAGAAATTCGGAAGAACCACACCCAACCGATGACCCACATACTCCAGGAGTTTCAACAGGCATCAGGGAGTGTTGTTTCGATTAATACCATCTGTAATGAAGCACATCTGCTTGGTTTACATGGTCATGCGGCCGCCCATAATCCTTTGATCGCAAAGTCCAACCACACTGCTCGGTTAATATGGTAGAAAAACATTGAAAGTGGACAGTAGATCTGTGGAAACGGGTTCTCAGGTGCGACAAATTAAGGTTCACCCTCTACCGTTCGGATGGCAGGGTCTGGTGTTTGCCTGGAGAACGCTTCCTATCAGAATGCATTCTGCCCACAGTAAAGTTTGGTGGACATTAATTATGGTCTGGAGGTGTTTCTCCTGGTATGGACTAGGACCCTTGGTCCAAATTCATGGTAGCTCAATGCTAAGGAGTACTGCACTATTTTGGATGACAGTGTGCTTCCTATGTTGTGGCAGTTTTATGGATTGGACCCATGTTACTTCCAGGACGACAACGCCAGCTGTCATGTTGTGAGGTATACCATGGATTGGTGGGATGAAAATGGGGTTAACCGAATGGGCTGGCCAGTCCAGAGCTAAACCTTATCGAGAAACTCTGGGACGAGTTGGATCGCTGAATTAAAGGGTGCAACAATCGTCCAAAATTGGTGAAGGAACTACTTACACGTCTTTTCCGATCCGAGTGGAAGAAAATACTACTAGCCATCATACAAGGACTTGTCGAAACCATGGCGGGTTGAGGCTGTAATTGCCTCTTGTTGAGGCTCTACCAACTATTGAATATGAATATATTTTGTTTTTCATTTAAAAAACACAGGTGTCCAAATACTTATTGGTAGGTAGTGTATACATGAAAATTACAGGAGTAATGGGATTTTAGGTAATGAAGAGTGTGCAAAGGGTAACAACTTACCCACTAAAAACTAGTTCATTGAGTTTCTGACGATTTTTCTCATTTAAACCTAAATAAAATTAGAAAATAGATCAGAACACAATAAAGTTAATTAACAAAAACCAAAAACCTTTAAATTCTACAATAAAACTTTATTTTCTTATAGCAGCATATTCCAAACTACCATTTGACAAAATATTAAGAACTTTAATATCTTGAGATTGAGACTTGGCTATGAGAAATAGTTTAGGGAAAAAATCTTTCTTGCTAAAAATAGATATGCATAGATAGTTTATAAAGTAGGTTAAAGCCTCATCATAAATAAGTCTGATTATTCAGCAATCTAACCACTCATCTCTACATGAAATGTGTGTTCTGTAGTTGAATTTTTCATTAGGCAAAAAATAAATGGTCAAGTTTGAATTGCATTTATCAAGCACAGATAGTTCAAAATGCAGCATTGTTAGTATTTATCAAGATACACACCCTAAATTTTAAAATGCCACATTACTAGATCTGGATAGTATCATTCTTATATTCAACGGTAGTATCATTCTTATATTCAAAAAATCACCTTTGAAAAAAATTGCTGTATAATTTGTTTCGAAAATATGTTTATTCTATCTTAAAAATTATATCCAATGTTTGTGTTCAAAGTCAAGAAATAATAAAATTTACACCATAAACTTTTAGGATAGAAAATATGCAAATTTGCATTCATGTCAAACACATTGAAATCCAAATAGTTTTTTTAAAAATTAGATTTGATTAAAAAAAAAATTCTTAAGTTTGATTTAAATCGCAATTTAAAAAAAAAATCAGTTCATTCTAATTGTGATTTAAATCAAGTTGATTTAATCTGGCAAAACCTGATTGAAATACATGATCTTCTAGTTCATAATTAAATAAATTTTGATTTTTAAACTATATTTCTATTTGAAATTTAGTTGCTATGTAAAAAGTTTCCTGCTTTTTCTAAAATTTTACATTAAAATATCAAATCAATAGAAAATAAGGAATATTAAGGATTGAATATTGCTGACTTTTTCTGAAATTTTTAATAATTTACAATTAAATAAAACTAAAGCCAACTTGAAAACAGCCAATTCGATAAGATGAATACTTTTGCAAATGGTATATTAAACAATAAATATACAGTTGCAGAAGAAAAAAAACGAACCACCTTCTTTACTTTGAGCACTATTCATACTAGAGCAAATTCAAAGTTATCATACAATAGGGAATAACGTCCTCTACAAATTTTGAGATATCATACAATAGGGAATAACATCCTCTATAAATTCAAATCCAAAACAACGGCATAAAAAGCGTCTTCATATCAAAATTTGCAAACAAAATTTCTAAAGGAAACACCATGTTTTGATGTCATAATCAGATTCTGCATCATTAAATTAGTCTAAATCTAAAATTTTATGATTTTGCTACCTTTATATCTCGAGATATTAAATCTTAAAATTTGTGCAAATTTCAGGGATCATCTCGAAATAGAAAGTCGCTACTTGTAGATCTAATTTAATTGTAGTTATAGCTACCTGAATTTCAAATTTGAATACTATTTCAAACTTATATATTTTAACGATCCAAGAATTAATACATTTATTACACAAGTGCAAACGATTTGAGAATTGCATTACTATATTAACTATGCGTTTTTATTACATTAACTATGCAAGTTCAAATGATCTGAGAAATTATTATGTGTCGTTTATCAACGTTTATTAAACTTTTTGTTGCTCACTAAAATCGCAATGAGGAAAGTTTAATGTAGCACATAAAATAATTATCGTAATTATCTGAAATTTTGCATGATCATATCAGAAGTTTTTCTGAATCGATTTCCATCATATTATAAGGTCTCAATTCATAACTTTTTCACAAATATTACTTTAATAATTACTATTGCATACTAAAATCTACTTTTAAAATAAAATATTAAGTGGATTTTGTTTGGGTAGTTTAACAGTAATATGGTACAGAATATCAGCACTATATTATTTAGGAAGATATCCATAAAATAGTCTAAGAAACTGATTTAGCATTAGGAGCTCCAATCTTTCTGAACTCTTAACTTCAAAACAATAAGACTTAATGACATGAAATTTGGTATCTGAAGTTAAATTTTGATATAGATTCGAAATTACATGCCCAAATAGGGGATTGCTATTGGTAATTATGAAGTTGGTGCTTAATTTAATATGAGGACAGCCCCTTACGCAAATTTTATGAATTTGAATTTTTAGATGTTAGTTTTCTGTCAAGCGCTCTTTTCCAAACGCATTCCAAAAGCGAATTTTCTCTAATGTTAAAATTGCCCGAAGGAAGAGGGGTGGTTTGAGTTTTTATTCAGTGTTTGTGTGTCTGAGGTCCAGATGAATATATAGCATTTAGTCACGAAATTTGGCACACAGGTAGTCCTAATGGTGACTGAATGGACCTTGAAGTCCTTAGCTTTTTTCCCTGTGTGGATCTTCTTTTGGATGTGTTCAAGTTTCCACTTCGTTATTTTTTCCTTTCATTTTTGTAACAGATTTTCTTTTAGAATGAGCTAGGTTTGGACTCTGCGGCAGAGCATAAATAATGTCATTTTCCTCTGATTTCATCGTTTCTTTTATTTTTTCCTCATAATGGATGGTAAATTGTTAATTTTTAACTCTGTAGTGGTGCATAAATGATGTCACTGATTTTTCTTCGATTTCATTGTTTCGTACATTTTTTTTAATTGATTGTAAATTGTAAGAATTAATGTTGTTTGATTTGGGTCTCAAGTCCAGTGCACACTTCAGGTTGCATTGTTTCTTTTATTTTCAAAAGCATAACTTATTTCTGTTTAATTTGGTTCTGATTTACGTTGTTTGTCCGAATCAGTGAGGTTTAATATTAATATTTTTAAGAACATAACTTATTTTTAAATTTGTATAATTTCTGTAATTTTATTGTTTCTTGTGTTTTTCTTTATCTTTATAACTTTTTGAAAGTATAGCTAATTACTGTTTAATCTAGTTTAGAGTTATGACTTTTTTTGGAAAGCATAACTTATTACTGTTTAACTCAGTTTTGATTTACGTTGTTTGTTGGAATCTGAGGTTCAGCGTTAAGACTTTTTGAAAGTATAGCAATATTTAATTTTTATCATTTGTGCAATTTTTTGTCTATTACTGTTTAATTTGGTTTTGTCAGAATCAGTGAAGCAGACTTTTTAGGCTTTAGTAAAAGCATAACCTGTCATGGGCAAATGCCATACAGGTACTGCTAGTAGTAAATAAAATAGAGTATAATGTTAGTAAAAGGGTATCCTCTGTACAATTTCATTACCACTAATCTAAAGAAAATCAGATTACTTTTGGGCAATTTATCATCCTGAATCTAAATTTACAGGATCCTCTAGCAAATGATCAGAATTAAATTCGAAAGTATAAAAGTACAAATCGGAATAAAAAACATTTTAACTGATCCCCAATAAAAAATACATTATACCATCGAACGTCACAAGAATTATAGATAGTATAGTATTGCTTTTACACTATAACACACATTTAAGAACAAAATAACATCTATTGGTTGAAAGATAATCATAGGAAAGATTCTGTCAAGGTCAAAACATGTTAACAGCAGGGCTGGCTTTCTGTGCAGGCAGAAACTGGTTTTGCCAGGTCGGTGGCAGAAACTGGATGTAACCAGTTTGAACCAGCAGAAAATGGCAATAACTGGCAGAAACTACAAGACAAATTTTTACAATAGCAAAAACGGAACGTGGCAGCATAGGCGGAGTCAGAAGTTTCTATGTGTGTGTGTGGGGGGGGGGCACAGACCCCCCAACTATTTATACCCCCCAACTTTATTAATTTATATTTTCTAATTAAAAATGAGTTGAGGAGAGTAGAGAAAAGAACCCCCAAAATTTTACCTCCTTTGGTCAGCCCCCCCAAGGATTCCCCTCTCTCCGCCTATAGTTTGGCAGTACTAATTAATTATTAATAAAAATAAAAATATATTACAATAATTAAGGAATACCCAAATGCTGTAATGCCGCAAATACATTGCAAGACACGGTGGAACAGACAGGTAGATTGCTTGGAATCATTCATATATTACTTACAAATAATTGAATATCATGAAGACGATTACATGACAAAGGGGTTTTTCAAGTCATAAATAATCAGATGATTAATAAAGAAGTAAAAAACTTATTGTAGCTATTAAAACCTATTGCGGTCGCCCTAGATAAGTTGCAAAAAGATGACTGTTCTATTGCAGATGCTTGTGAAATTTGGTAAACACTAACGGCTGATGATAATCTCACGGAAACTAACCAAAGAAAGGTTAAAAGTAGATTTAATCAGGCAGTAACTCAACATCATATGCTAGCTTATATGCTTCACGCAAAGTACATGGGATCTAAATTGTCACATGACCAGGAAGAAAGTGCTAGGGAATTACATAATGACATCAACCCAAATTTTCTGCCATACATCATAGAATTTCAAGCAAAATCAGCTCCTTTTCCTGAAACATATTACTACAATGAAGCCTTAGAAAATGTTTCAGCTTCGACATGGTCTAGTTTAAAGAAAACAATTGTAAATGAAGATTTCATAACTCTTGTTTGTACAATGATGATATTGCCAGTAAGTTCTGTCGAGAATGAAAGAATATTCTCAAACTTTTCGTTTATTCACAACGCATTAAGGAATTGTTTGTGTTTGGAAAAAGCAGCAAAATTGGTCTTTTACTATAGACTACTTTGTGGAAAAGGTGAACTCGAATGGTGAATTTGCTGTGATGTAACTTTGAATAAATATAAATACTATAAATATTACAACTGAATTTGTTTTACTTTAAAATGCATTCCTCTGCTATTTGTGGCACTTGAATAAGTTTTTATCACATGGAATAGCATGCCAGTTATAACCAGTGGTTTAAACCACCTTGGCAGAAACTTGCCAACCCTGGTAATCAGTCACATAGACTGCAGAACACCATGCATGTGTGAATGCCCTTCAGGGTTGAATATACATGTGGCAATAAAATATATGGATTTAATATTCCATGACCAGTGGTGGCAGACAAAACTGAATTTTGTGAAAATATTTGCAACCATACTAAGGGTGTACTGTGGTAGTTGTAAACTGTATTATGCAATTTTTATAGAACATTTAACCCTCTGAATCCGGAGGCAGCCGAAAGCTCGGTACAGTTGTGTCCTGGGGTTTGTTTACTAACGAGTCTGTGAAATGGACTGGCCCGTTTTCATCACTTTCATGGGTGGTCCTTGAAGCATCAATGGTCTATTGTGGTTCGAGTGTCAATTTGAATCGCTCCACCCCAAAGCAAGGGGGAAGCATAGAGAAGGGCAGAAGATGCAAGCTAGGGCGAAAGGAAAGGGGGTATATTGCGTATGATTGGGTTGTTTCTTATATAGGGTTATTTTCCAAAGGTTGTTACCGCTTTTCGAAACTCTTTTGTGCCCGTTAAAGAGTGGTGAATTACAATGAGAACAATACAACCTGTTTCCTGTGTGTTGAATCCCAGGTACGAATACATACAAGCATTTGACTTAAAGGAACTCTGATCACCTAAAGATTCCTCACAGGTGGAATTTAGTTTCTCACGCTTTGCCTAAAACATTTATTACATCGTATAGAAAGCGGGAAGCTCTTGAAACTTCAAACGCGTATTGTGCGAGTTTCACTAATGCTTGTACTTCAGACTTTACTATGGACACAGTATACCTTCTTGCTAACTTGGTCTGTGGGATTTAACATAATATCCCCTCCGCTACGACAATAGTAGAATGGCTTACAACACATCCCACGGCAATTGGACTCGAGAGGGTTATTTGTGACCATAGGGAAAATGTTTTTCTTTTCTAATGTTAAATCTTTCGTTGCTACGTATTTTATTTAACAATACTTTTTCCCTAAGTTTTCGTCTTAAAATACTCTTTTACAACTTTGGGGATTCAATGAGTAATTTTGGCACGATTATAAGGTTCTCACGTTTACTACCTGAAGATCTGTTCTTATTGTTATAACCGCTTATTAAGGAATCGTTATAGCACTTTTACTTACGAACTTTACTCACCACTTACGTTTGATACTTTTGAATTGTTTGCGCTAGTTTCAATCTTCTTATTTTCAGTCGGTCTAATGTCTAATAAGCCTTTGTGATATAAAAAATTAACCTACAGAGACGAATCAAAGTATTATACTTTCAGTGATATATATTGAGTAGTAGTTTACAGATATTAAATCCGCTTATTGTTTGCAATATCATATCTAATAGTTATTGACCTAAATTGTAGGTTTCAACTGTTTCCATAAATTTAGACTTTCAATTTAACTAGACTTTTACAAGTAATAAATGTTGATAATCGCTATTCGATGCAAATTTTTCCAATAACTTTTAATATTTTACTCTAAGAATTACAAATTTTGTACTGGCTAATTTTTATCTGATTTACTTAAGAGAATCGATCAAATATTGAGAAATCTTTTATTTTCTATGTATATAGAACATTAAAATTGCAGCATTCACGTTTCTTTAATCTTAATGAAGCCTTAACTCTTCACAGTCAAAACAAAATGGTAGAATGGAACGATGTTTTATTTATATATAATTAGTCTAAAATTATACGAGAGAAATATTCCAATAATTTATTTTAACAAGCTTGATTGTAAACAATCTTTCACTAATAGATTTAGACAGACAAGTGAATTTCTATGTTATTGGGCCAAAAACTCTTTATCCTCAGATAGCCATGTTTTAAGTTCAGAATACGATAAGGCCAACATAAAAACCTTTAGCGGTATAACAAAGTCTTGGGCGTCAGGTGATGAAGAGGGATTCAGTTAAAGTTGATGCTGTTAGAGAAGACCCTACAATGGCCATAGACAAGCCTATCATTTCAGTAAGATCTTAGAAAATACCAGAGTTCAAAATATCAGTGACTACGGAGTTTAAAAACGAACAAGAATTTAAAAAGTTAGAAGGTTTTTTTAAATTGCATGGCTTTCTAAACAAGAATTAGGAAAAGAAAAATTGTAAAACATAATAGATTAGATATCAAAGATATATATTTTAATTATTATTTACATTTTTAGCACGTTAAGAATAGTTGTTGGTCTGTGTTTGTTACTAGTCATATCTGGCGATTTGCGCTACAGCTGAAATTTTATTCCGATGGAGAGATCAGGAAAAGTTTAACTTCTAGTTTTGAATCATCTTTCGACGCATGACCGATGACATCATCAATGTTTATGGGGAGTAAATATTCATATAGAAATTTATTATTTACAGTAACCAAAATGATTTTCTAAAATCCAATAGGAACTACACTTTTATGCGAATACTAAAAGTGGGTAAAAAAAATATTAGAGACTAGTGATATTAACCTCACTTCATAAAAAAAAATACCAGGGTTAGTTAATGTCTTCCTCTTATCTATTATAGAATCCTAAAACTGTGATATTTAAAATTAATTAAAATATTGGCAGCAAGAAAAACAACAACCTATGTAACAAGTACTTTCTCTACAAGAATAATTTCCAATATGTTTCGTAAGGATTGACAGGAGTTTTATTCAGTTCAAAATATTACGAAAGCGGTAATGGTAATATTAGTTAATGTCGTACCAGAGCAACACAACGGGCTATTGACAACAGTCCGGGATCAATTCCTTATGGAAAAGAACCGAGGACAACACCTCGTAATTTTGAACCACAGTCAGATGAAGAAGCAACACCTGAGCTGGCACCCCACTCTCCGAACTTCCACACAAATCCAACGTGAGAAATTTCGGCCACGACAGATTTAAGGTGCACCAGCCGCCTCTACACCATACGCTTACAAACATCCATGCCCGGACCCGGATTCGAAACAGGAACCTTCCGATCTAGAGGCTAACATCTTAACCACTAATATCGGTTGGTCGGATTTTTGAAAGCGGAGTATTAAGATTTTTTTCATAATGTAATGAGCCTATTGAATTGTGTCGGTAAAGCAAATATTCATTTCTCACAAAGAATGCAAGACAAAAATATTCATAAATTGTTATATTCGCAGAAGTCTGAGTTGCATGCTGATGAATATTCAGGACATACTTTTACTACAAAAAAAAGATTTCAGATATTAGAAGTTAAGTAAAATTATACAGTTTTCAGAAATATGTTCTAGAAAACACGTATTTTCCAAAAAATTATGTTATGAATGTTGGTCTTATAATTTTTTCTATCATTCTTACTACTTTAAACATCCACCAATTTGAAAATAGAAGTGTGAAAGAATTTTTTCAGAATCGGTACTTCCACACTTTGAATGACTTCCCCAAATGCAAAAGGCACCGCCGCCTTTGTCGATGTTGTCCATTAAAACTATCCTCAAGCAACTTCACTACATCACTGTCAAGTGTCAATGGATTACCTTTGACCTTGAACCGCTCCCCGAAGGAACTGCAAGAGATCCCTCGCCTAACTACCTACTTCACTACTATGAAAGACAACCGCCCGACTAAGCGCCTCTCAGGACTCTGTCGAAGAATCTCTTTGGGTACGGATTGAGGCGGTTCAGGATTCAGAGGGTTAAAATTAGAACTTTTTTGAAGAGTGTTAGGAAGAAAGGCTAAGGTACATAAACAAGTTTTGATAAAGTTTCTTGTAAAATCAATTCATAAGAAATTCCTAGCAGTGTATCAGGATGAATGTTTTAAAGCCTGAGAGTTTAAATGTTTTCTGCAATTCAAGGTTAGGCATGAGTTTATCAAAAAATGAAAGTATAGTCATACCTTCCCACACTGATGATACCGTGGGACATGTGAAAACAGCAATAACTCTAAACCAGGAAATCTACTCTTCAAGCAAAAAGAAAATTAGGGACATTTTAAGGCAATTTTTCATTTTGGAAGGCTATATTTTTCACAGATCATAACCCTTGACTCAACATGTATTATGTTTCTATCTCATAGATATAGTTTTAAAAACATCTTGAGCTAACCTATAAATATGTCAATTGTTTTATGAGACTTGACCTTGGATGAGCATTATCGACTTTGGTTTTTGAAAAGGATTGAAGAAATATGCAGTTTTCATGTACAAATTGAGGTTCTTTAATAACTTATATGGATTTTCAGAAAATAATACGTTGTTTAAGGCTCTTAAAATTTAAAATGGAAAGACAGGCTGTGGAACCTCCGTAACTGCTCATTAGTCTTCAGTCATTGTATGAAGCTGAAGTTAATCATTCACATCTATTTTACGTGAGAAAAAGTACATGAAAATTGTTTTCATTTGTTAACTGGTGGTTAAATATTTGTCAATCTGTAAAGATAATTTGAAAAGCATTACTTTACTCTGAGACAAAAACAGTTGCACCTGGAAGAAGTAGGTCCAAAAGACCTGGTGTCAAGATTTGGGGTGCAATTGCATATGATGCCAAATCACCATTGGCATTCGTTACAGGCTCTTTGATAGGCCAGCATTATGTACAAGAAATTTTACAGCCAGTTACGCTCCCATTCCTGAACTCCCAGGTTCACACGCTTTTTTAACAAAACAATGCACGACCCCGTATTGCTGCCTCCTTTAGAGCTTGTCTACGACACAAGGATAACTTACCATGATCCGCATACTAAACGGACCTGTCCCCGAACGAGAATGTATGGGATGCCATTGGACGAGATGTCACCACTCTACCTGTACCGCGTAATCTGCTGGAACTATGTGATAGGGTTCAAGCAACATGAGATAGACTGTAGCAGGACCATAAAGAGATTGTATGACTCACTACCAAGGCATTGGTATGCTGCTTTAGGATAATGACAGTCATACGCTATACTAAACAATACCACATTTAATAATTTTTCTCAATAAAGTTTGCAAATTTCAGTCTCAAATTTGATAAAAGGTATAACATTTCCTTCTAGGTGCATCTTTTTTTTTGTCTTGGAGTGTATTTCAACATACACCATACCTCAATACTTGTCACATATTTTTACTATTTTTAGGTTGAAAGAACCAACAAAAGGCCATCAATTTGAATCGAAAAACTATTAACAATGTCACAATGGCTGGTTTGAAAGATTTTTGCAAATACATTTAATTATGGCATAAAAGTGGCATGAGTGAAAACGCTGAAAAATTTATTGTATACTTAGAAATATACAGTTTATAATTCAAACAAGGTAGATGTAGATAGATGAAAAGGGAAAAATATTATTTTAAAATATGCAATATATATATTAATATATAAAAAAGGGAAGATATGCTGAAACTCTAAAACAATATTTGTCAACAAGTTAAGAAAAAAGTATATAAGAAACTTGAAATCAATAAACTTGAATAGTATAAATTTGAATGGATTAAAAAAAGAATAATAAGGTGAAGCATAAACGAATATACAGTTAACACTTTGACATCACTTTTGGGGAACAAGATAAAATGTTATATATGGAAGGGAGTTATAAAACTATGTTGCCATTCCTATCTTTATAATTGGTGAAATGTGGTTTTAGTACTGGGATTTACTACCAAAAAAGGTGGGTTGTTTTGGCATTTTATGGCACAAGGGCTAACAAGCTGAACCAAACACAAGACAACACTACAGAAAAAGGAAATTGCCTAGATATTACAAACCAAAGGTACTGAAGTTAACTTATTTTCCAATGGCGGGCACTGTTTGATTTGTAATCATTTGCCACAATAAGGCCAGAAGTGATGGCCACTTGTAAAGGAGCACCTAATGGGCAACCATCATAACCCTTATAAAGGACAGCACAATTTACATCCATGCCACGACCCCAGATTCGAACCAGGAACCTTCTGATCTAAAGGTCAACACCTTAACCACTAGACCGGTTGGTCGGCTGAACTAAGAATACAGAAGACACTAAGCTATTTGAGAAATTTTAACAAGAAAAAATTGTACCGTATTTTAGTGTTTGTACATTTTATTACAATAGGAGCAATATGACTATTCTTTGAGTGAAATTCATTGTATTTATCTAAGGGATTTTTAAAATTCATTACTCTTCATAATTGAAAACGAACAAGAATTTGTACAACACACACGTGCATGTATTACGAGATTGAAAACAAATTATTTACCGAAGTTAACTAAACTAGGTGCCTGTAATCAAAACTCTTTGTAATAAGTATCAAGCTGAAGGATCTTATGGATCACACTTAATGGATATTTTCAATGTCTAAATTTGTGTTTTATGTTTGAAAATTCATTTATACTATTTCAATACCCTATTGGATATTATATTGAGAATCATTCAACTTTTATTCAACAAAGTATAAATGTGGGGCATCATGCAGCAAAGGTTAAGAAGCACTAATTATATAAGTACTTTTTTAACCTAACGTTTAACACCTCAGAAGATATGACCATCACAGATACTGAATTTTGTACACGGATTTTACATCAATTTTGTAATTTACCATTAAAAGCAGTCACTAATGGGAACATTAAGAATGAATGAAATCCCTGAAATAGGTTTTCTGATTTAAGAAAGTAATAAAAAATATTAATGCAAGACACGTTTTCAATAACATGGAAGTAATGCACCAGCAAAATAAGAACAAATTGTATCATATTACAAGCACTGTACTGTTGTTTTTCAAATTTCTATTTACCAGTGGTTTAAAGTGGCTTGGTTTATTTTAAATTGTTTTTAATACTGATACTAGTTAATTCTTAAGTTTACTAGCATCCGAAATAAAAATCTCAGGTTTACAAGATATCACAGAAAAATAATCATGCAATACTCACACCCTCCAATCTTTTTTCTTAATTCAGCATAGTTGATTAATCCATAAAGTTCCTGAGTTTGCTTCCTAACACCTAAAATAAATAAACCATATGAACCATCAAATGTAAATATTTTATTATTTTCACTAAGTTTTTGTTTGTAGAAGGTAAAATGACAATAATTTCTTACTATGTATCTAACAATTTTCTTTGTATATTAAATAATGCAATTAATTGAAAATCAGCTTCAATTTAACACTTATTCTTTTTAAAAAGCAGATCTGTTTTAAAATCAGTTTGATAAAAGCTAGATACTGAAGTTTTTATTTAATAAATTAAATTTTTATCATGCTCTATTAAAATGTGTTTTTAATGGAAGCTTTAGATTTTTTTTCTGTTATGATGAAAACATAAATGTGAAAACAGATTTCATTTGAATACTTTGAAACTAACTCATGCTGAGATGCAAATCAAGAAAATTATATGAATAATATTATTACTATGAAGTGCTTCACAAGACAACAATTAAGATTGCAATAAAAAATCAATTCTAAAATGCATACTTACACTCACTAATTTCTAAGAATTTTGATATTTTATGCCAAGTTCTGTAATAAAAATGTCGCACTTGATCTTTGTTTTTTATCATATTAGCAGCAATACCTTTCTTCTTGCTTCGCTGTGCTATGTGACTCTGAATATTTTCGAAATCTTTTCCATACTAAAATATTAAATAATTTTCATAAGAATTCTTTATATTTCAAATATTGTAAACAAAACACATTTTACTGTGATGCATGCAATTTATTTAAGAATTTTTTCTTGTTTTAAAGCTAAAACAGAATTACTCTCACTAGAGAAAATAAAATGATCCTCTAACACCTTAATATCAAAAGGTATTACAAAAAATGAAGCAAATTAAGTCCAAATGCAAAATCAAGTTATACTACCTCCTGTTTATTTTATAAAAAAAGTTCAGAGAAGTATTCTAATTTTTTATAAGCTTATTTTCAATTCGAAATAGACTTTTATGCATAAATTAACTTCACCTTAACTGATGACACCTATCAGAGTAAACTTATTATGTTGTACTGTTATTGATTAGATTATCTGACTAATAGTTTTATGCTTGCACGATAAAAAAAAATCAACAAAAGTTTATCTGCTGTCTTTTATTATAAGTTCCAGTATTTAATGATTCTAGAACTTTTGGTAGACATGTATTTGGACAATTTCAAAATATTCAAGACCTTATAGAATATCTAACTATAAAACATATAAGGAACTTTGTAGTTGTATAATATATTTGCTAAATTGCTAGCAATATTGAATTTAAAGAATAATGCTAGGATTGTCAAAGCACTTGTGAAATAGTAGCATAAATTTTAAATTTTCCTTTTAAACCCTATTTTAGTAGCAATTTTGTTGGTAGAAGATCTTGCCATAAATTTTAGTACAAAATTGTTTTTTTTTTTTTTCAGGTTTTCATGACAATCTAACAACTACAGATTCTGATGGTTTTTCTTATCGTGATCATGACTTGACAGCAAAGAAATTGGCAACCACTTGGAAAATTTTCTCAAAAGAAAAATATGAAGAATATTTTTTCTGTCCACTATTAGTTAAAAAAGGGACTAAATTATCCTTGTAATTAAAACGTTCAAAATGTCGAAATTTCCAAAGTTGCCAAAAATTTGAAAACAGGAGCTATGAATACGATTTTATTTAAAAAGATACTCCTAGTCACCAAGGTTGAAAAATAGCAGCAAAAAGTCGCCTGTGAAAGCCCTGTAATGTATACACTGATATAGTAATGCCGTACTTTACTATATGATGAAAACAATTGCATGTCTAGGTTTTAATTACTGAGATCAAAATTAAATACACTGAAGTGCCAATAGTCATGAGAGAGCTCCTAATATCATGCAGGACCTCCTTTTACCTGGCCAAGTCTAGCAACTCAACGTGGCATTCCCTCAACAAGTCATTGGAAGTCCTCTAAAGAAATATTCAGCCATGCTGCCTCTACAACCATCCATAATTGCCAAAAGTGTTGCCGGTGCAGTATTTGTAAACGAACTGGACTTTCCGATCATGTCCCATATATGTTCAATGTGATTTATGTCTGGCAATCTAGGTGGGCAAATTATTCACTAGAATTGTTCAGAATGTTCCACAAACCAATCACGAACAATTTTGGCCCTGTGGCATGGCGAATTCTCATCCTGGAATATTCCATCGTTGTTTGGGTAGCCGGTCTCCAAGTAGCTGAACATAACTATTTCCAATCGATGATTGGTTCAGTTTGACCAAAGGAGACCCAATCAATGCCATGTAAAATCAGCCCACACCATTATGTAGCCACCAACCAGCTTGCCCAGTGCCTTGTTGACAACTTGGGTCCATGTGGGATCTTGCACCATACTCGAACCCTTCCATCAGCTCTTAACAATTGGAATCCTGACTCATCTGATTAAGCAACGTTTATATAGTCATTTAGGGTACAACCAATATGTTCACGAGTCCAGCAGAGGCGCTGCAGCCGAAGGTGTATTTTAGTAAGGGTACTCGAGTCGGTCTTCTGCTGCCATATCCAATCAACACCAAATTTTGCTGCACTGTCCTCATGGACATGTCTGTAGTACGTCCCACATTGATTGTTGCTGTTATATGATGCAGTGTTGCTTGTCTGTTAACACTGACTATTCTACACACATGTTGCTGGGCTTGGTCATTAAGTACAAGTGGACAGCCACTGTATTGTCCATGGTGGGTGGCAATGCCTGAAAATATATTTTCTTGGCACACTATTGACACTGTGGATTGAGGAATGTTGAATTTCCAAACAATTTCCGAAATGGAATGCTTCATGCATTTAGCTCCAACTACAATTCCGCGTTCAAATTCTGTTAATTCCCATTGTGCACCCATAATCCATCAGAAAAATTTTCACATGAATTAATTCAGTACAAATGAAAGCCCTGACAGTGCACTGCCCATTTAAACATTTCATATGTGATGCTACACCCATCTGTATACACTCAAAGCCAAAAGTTAAGCACAGAGAGAAAAAGGTTAATTTCAAGAAGCCAATCTGAATTTAAGAGGCCGCAATTTGCTGCAGAGGTAGATGGAAGTATGCAAATGTGTTATGTAACATCTAATTACGGTTTCGTGTTGAGAATTATGCAAAAAAGGCAGTTGTATAAGCCAGCATTGTGAAGGGTTAGATGAGTTGTATGTAAGTGCTGATAAAAAGTGTTTAGAACGTTCGTGCTATTAGTTTTCAAGACAGACGTGTTTCTATGGCTTCCAGAGGACGAATGGCAGATAGTGAGTGCTGCCGTTCTGTGTGACGTGTTGAAGCACTGCAATCAATCACTGATATTGCTCTTTTCTTCGGCATTCACCACTCCGTCATTACACGATCATGGAAACAATTACAAACAATCTAAACAGTTGTCCGAAAACCTGTTGCTGGCCGACCAATGGTTATGAACCCTGCGGAAGATCGATATATTGCTGTCGTAGCAAAGCGGAATCGAAGAGCGACCTCCAAACATGTGAGATCAATGGTTGCAGCATCCATTGGTAATACGATATCTGCCACTACTGTGCGCCGAAGGCTACACATGAAGGAAATGTATGCCCAGGTACCCACAAGTTTGTGTTCTTCTATCTGTCCAATCCAGAGGGGCACTATTAAAATGGTGTCTGCAACATGTGAATTGGACTGTGTCTGATTGGGCTAACGTTATGTTCACGGATGAGTCGAGATTTGCCCTGGAGCCAGATGACAAATGTGTAAGGGTTTGGAGAGAACAAGGCACATGCATTCGGCCCCAGAACATCATCGAGCATCACGCATTCCGAGGTGGAAGCATCATGGTGTGGGCTAGGATTTCGTTGGGATAACGCACCAACCTGCAGATATATAGACAGTGTTCTGTGACGGCAGTCCGGTATCGGAATGAAATCCTAGAACCCACTGTGAGATTGTGCACTGCAGCAATTGGTCTTTCGATGATAATGTGCGTCCCCATAGAGCTGGCAACGTCGACGACTACCTGGAGAGTGAGGGGATTGAGCGTATGGTTTAGCCGGCGAATGAGTCGATATTTGACTTGGAGTCAGATGACAAACGTGTAAGGGTTTGGAGAGAACAAGACACGCAATCAGCCCCAGAACTTCATTGAGCATCACACATTCTGAGGCGAGAGCATCATAGTGTGGGCATTGATTTCATTGGAATATCCCACCAAATTGCACATCTATAGACAGGGTTCTGTGATGACTGTACAGTATCGGGATAAAGTCTTAGAACCCACTGTGAAATTGTACGCAGTAAAGCAGTTGGTCCTTTTTTCGTTTCAATGGATGATAATGCGCGTCCCTATAGAGCTGGCATTGTCAACGACTACCCGGAGAGTGAGGGGATTGCGCATATGGTTTGGTCGACGTACTCGCCAGACCTTTATCCCATTGAAAATCTTTGGGATGCCCTCAGCCGTGCTGTGTCTGCACGTTTCCCACCCTACAGGAGGAATGGCGATTATTTGACTCAGGGGTGATTGATCACCTCACAGAAATCATGGTCACATGCTGTAAACTTTGTATGAGGATGAAGGATGGTCACATACTCTATTAATATCGGTTTTGTTTATTTGTTTTGGATTTATATAAATATTATTCTGTTAATGACTCCATCTTATAATTTTTGAAAATTCAATATTGTTTTCATCTTTGTATTTAATTATTTGTTTTGTGCATAAACCTATTTGCTATTTTCTTGCAGCATTTTGTGTCAATCAAAGCTGTACTCGTCGTTTTTTTCACATTTTACCTTCTGTGCTTAACTTTCGGCAGTGAGTGTATTTGCATATTGCTATCCTATGACTTTTGACACTTTAGTGTATAACATTTTCAGTTATTCAAAAATATATTTTGCACAGATTAAATTTCTCTGTATATTAATTGGAATGGATACAAACTAACTTACTTCACAGAGGGCTTCAAAAAAAGCATCTTTGTCCTCAACACTCCATAGCTCCCATGGTCGTCGTGTTTTTGATCCAACAGAAGTTGTAGCTGCTTTGGGAATAGCTGGAGAGAAATATACAAAAACTGTACATGTAATTTTTATACGTAATTTTATATAAAAGGAAGCCAGAAGAAAATAAATTTTTGGGACAAATTATTTGTCTTTTAGGTATGCATCAATCAAAGTGCTATCACCCAGAGATTAAAACATGATCTAGAAGGCAAATTTTAGTGAAAGAACACTGGTGCCCCCCATATAAGTAATAAATAATTATGTAAAGGGGTTTTCTAAAATATTTGGTGATGAATTACTGAAAATGCATTGGCAGGTTAGGATCACGCATGCAAAATCAAAGTAATTTATGTTTTGTACCAAATTTGTCATTGCAGAGGATTATGAAAAATTATGGTTATACACTGAGTGGGGAAATAAAGACGACAAAAGGCTCTGCATACCTGCTTATTTCTCAATGATTTGAACATTTTTATCAATGCGTCACAAAGACATAAATGGATTAAATTACACTGAAGGTACAGTAATTATTGTGTGATCTGTATGCTGGAGACTATGTAACTGACATGACATGACTGGAACAAATCAAGTCATTGCTTAAAGACTGATGTAGATTGATCTATAGGACACTTTTATAGCCAAACTGTAGCAGGGTGAATCAGATATAACAGTATAGAAGAGTGTTAGAAAGTAAAGAATGCATAGGGTTGCAAGAAGTGGTCAGGGGCCAAATGACAGGCAACAACTTGGATACCTGGTCTTAAGAATAAGTCTATATTATCAATAAAGTACAAATAAAAAATTGGTAGTACAGAAGACAAAAACAGCATTCTAGGTGAACTTTTATAAAGAAATATTGAACTTGGTAACTGAACAAGTGAAAGTTGCCAATGAAAACTAAGCAGAATCAAATAATTAATTGGTTCACATTTTTTCATTATCAAAATATTCATCAAAAGGTTGATATTTTTTGATAAACAAATCTTTAAAAGTATGTTCTGATTTTCTTCTGATCCTTAAACAGAAACAAAATTACTGTCAAAAATGTAAAATCGTGTGATGAAATGTTCTGTATCTAAGGGCCAAATTCAACTTCCTTCAGTAAATTTGTTTAAAATTTGAAAGGCTTACTAAACTTGTTTTCTTCACTTTTGACTAAGCTATTCACCAATCCCCCTTATTTACAATTATTCACTGAATAACTTAACTTTGACTTGCATAAAAAATATGAAAACAATACCCAATTGTAATAATTAAAAATAATATGTCATTCAAAAATACTAGTGTTTATACAATTTTTTAACACGATGCACTTATCAGTTGATAGAGAAAATCAGGAATTATATTGTACATTTAATGGGCTTTTATAAATTATATTAATTGTGAAAAACTATTAATTTCAACTATTTAAAGTGAAAAACTCAACATTATTAAAGTATAAATATTTGTCATATAAATACAAATGTCACTTGAATCACTTTTCTGAATCTCAACAGAAAATAGTGTTTCTTGCTTCAATTGAGTTTCTAATGTATTGCACAAGTATAAAACGTTTGTCGTTTTAGGTGATATCTTCTTCCAAAAGACTATAGAAAACATAACTAATGAAGAAAACACCTCCAAACATTAGCCAAGTTTTAACATGAACACAACATAAAATATGACTGATTTGCAGGGTGAAATGGAGATGAAAGTTTTCAAATTAAAAGGCTGGGTGATAGTTCAATAGGAATGTTGACACTTAGCACTGCCCATTTGAAATTTCAAGAAACGTTCAAATCTTTCTATAATTGAATGTGGCCCTAAAGTTTATTTCAACTTAAATAGTTTATTGATTCCTGAAAATTTTAAATTTTGTATTATGTTTTATAATTTCTATCAAATAATATTTATAGTCTAGAAAAATGTATTTGTCAACTTTATGGAAACAATGAATAATTCACTGTGTACTCCATGCAGATAAACATGTTTTGAAAGTTTTTTGTACAAAAATTGAAAACTTACGTAGGTAATATAAAAAGTGAATAAAATTAGTTACAATAATTATTGAGAATTGTCACACAAGTTATGTTAAATTCTAATTACAGCCAAAATATGTTGAAATAGCAAACTAGCATTAGAAAAGGTCTTTACCTGATTTTTTAACAGTAGAATCAACTGGACTAGGATCCTGTTTCAACCGTTTTGTTAGTCTGTTGCTACACCTTTGGTTATTGATTAGTTTATTAGATTTGTCATTAGTACCAGATGCTGGATCATTTTCTAAGATGTCTGGAGTTTCTTTACAAGTAGATCGTGACAAATGTTGTCTAGTTTTAGACAAGTTAGTTTGTTGAGCATCTGATTCTATATCATTGTCCGCAGCATCTTCTCCTCCACCAGGCATTCTATATAGAGGTGATGATATAAATAAAAACCTGGAGAGGAAAGAAATTTTGATTGATTAGTTATACAATAACACCCATTTAGAACATAAAAAATATATAACTTAACTCATGTGTGAGATGTATATGATAGCATGAGACAGAATACACTAGTTTTGTCATACCCTTTGGTTCCAAAAAGTATCTTTTGGATTGTGTATTTTGCCTAACATCTTTTTCTCAAAGATTCATTCAAATCATCTTTCTTGAACTTCTGAAAAATGACTGGGGTGGTATGTAGTATCCTATATGTTACAACTTATGGCGATTTATAGCCAAATGTGGTAACCTTCCAGTTTTCAGGCAACCCTTCGTATTTATGCCATTTTTTGCTTTGTTATTTTTTTACATTAGTTGTGTCTGTGGTTGCTTCGTCCGTTGCTCGTTTTTCTTTGTTGATTCTTTCAAGTAAGTTGCACTTTTATTTTGCTTTAATAGGGTTTACCCCTCGCAAACTTTGCTTTTGTGAGAAATATAAATAGGATTATTTTTTAAAAACGAAAAACATTTTTATTAATACAATGGAGCAAATTTTAATTGCAAATCTTCTAATTTTTCTGTATGGTATTTACTCTAAACATGTGCGTTTTTTTTTTTTTTTGCGTTGTTTCATCAATTAAGTCCAGGTTCAACTCCTTAATTTTTAAAAATTGTCGGAAAAACACAAAAAAATTGAGAAAAAAAACCTGCCTGTTAGCAAAACGTCCGGATTTTGGACTTTTTACTGTACAACTAATCGTATTAATTCTTATTTTTGTGCAAAATGTTTGATGATAGTATACATTTGGAACCTGTAAAGATGTTTTTCAGAATTTATATAAAAACTCTGGATGGTCTTTGTGTAGGAAATTCTCAAAATGTACAATCCAGAGGAACCAAAAAGTGGTTATACACATGGAAGCCAATAGTGATTGTGTCTCGCTGGCAGGCGCGGATCTTGCGTTAAACGCAGTAACTTATCTACATAGAACTTCCTCCCTGTAGTGTTTTATACGCATGGAAGCCAACTGTGATTGTGTCTCGCAGGCAGGCATGGGTTGTGTGTTATACACTGTGACTTGTTAACAAAAAATTCCTCCTGGTAGTGGTTTATATGCATTGTAGCCAACGGTGAAAGGTTCTCGCCAGCAGGCGGGGGTCGCACATTATACGCTGTGATTTAGCTATTATCGCTGGTATATACAATGATGCTCTTTAAAAGACATCATTGCATGTATATTGATTTCTGTTTTTTTCAGTAGGGAGTTAGTCACATATCACAAATTGGATGAGCAAAAGTGGGGTTTGTTACAAATTGCAACAAAAAAAGGTTGATAGAAAGTTTGTTTACATTATGGGAAGTAAGGGAAACATAGCAAAAGGAGTTTGTTTACTTATTAAGAATGGCTCTGGTTTTTGTTTTCAGTGAGATTGTGGTCATATGTGGGGACGTGCTGAATAGAACAATTATCAATAGTTTCAAGTTAATTGTAGAATTTAAGGTCAGTTTTGGAAAAGAAGCTTTTAAGCTCAGGGACTTTAAGGTTTTCTCTAATTTTAATATTTCTGTAAAATCAGGGGTAGCCACTGATTAAACGTAGAGTGGAATAGTTTCAAGTTTTTTAACATGAGATTCTGCTGCATATCCCCAGACATGACTGGCATAGCTGATGACTCGTCTGAGCATGGTTTTGTATAGTAGCAACTTGTTATCAAGGGACAATTGAAAATTTGTAGAAATTAAGGGATAAATGGTACACCTAGCCACTAGGAATTTATTTCTGAGGGAGGTAATGTGATCATTCCAAGTCAGACGGGAGTGTGACTAGGTGACCAGGGGATATCATTCCCAAAGAATTTTAGGGGTGGTGGTTGATTTCTTTTTCTGGTAAATATTGTTGCTTGGCATTTGTCCACATTGCTTTTGATTTTCCATGCAGTAAGCTAAGACTCAAGTGTATGGAAGTAATTTGTTAGTGTGAGCATGATATTGGCACCAATATAGACAAGGATCTCTGAGGGTCTGGCTGGTTCAATGTTATCAGTGGGTGGGTTTTTAAGAAAGTAATTAATTGTGCTGTTTACAATACTGGTTGTGTTTGGGTTGTGAGTGTCATTCTCGCGAAACTGATTTTCAAGGCAGTCAGCAAGTGTTTCGTCTTTGTCCATGTCAGTCCGTCAGAATGAGTGTGCAGGTTTTCTTGTATCTTTTAACAGCTTCTAAAATACATTTGTCACTATTTGTCATACAATATTTATTTGGTAAATTTCGTTTTGAGAAACATATTTTTATAATTTAATGTTAAAACCATAACCTGTGTGAAATTTTCAATCAGGAATCTCTTATATGTACCATAATTCAATTCTAGACATTGCACTGTCTTGGCGCTCTCCTAATAGCGAGTAATGACAGGTTAAGGTAACCAATGTGCATTACGGTTATTGCAGATTTTAATACCACCTCGGTAAGCGGAAATTTTACAAGTTTCATTTTGAATATTCCAGAAAGTTCTTTTAAAATCCAATACACTGTCGAGGTTCATTTGAAATAATTAATTCCTTGGCAATTTCAGAAGTGCGCCAAAAAAAGCGCCAAGGCCATTGCCACCGCTAAAAACGTAGACTGAAGCTGTAGCCCTGTAGTAAATAAAATATAAATTTTCATTCGTTCATTGAAAATATCATTCAATTCTAAAGAAAAATTTTTAGAAAAAGCAAAACTTCTCAGAAGAAGAAAAAACGGAAATCCGCGTAAACGTGAAAGGTTTTTACTCGTCTTTAGAATTCATTGGTAGCAGCTAGCTAGATTTATTAATTCAATTTGTTGTTTGTTATGCTTTCTTACAAAATTGAATAAACTCATTTAGCAAATTATTATTTATATTTATTATGTTACTTATTTTTCAATAAACATTGTAAAGATAGACCAAATGTCTGGAAGTTCCTTTTTTAATTTTAAATAAGTAATTTTTCTTTGCCCCTTCACTTAAAATCAAATTATACCACTGTTACAATATGTAATATGGTTAACTAATTTTTCTTAACAGCTAGATGTTACTTGAATAGCATTTCATTCTAGTGTGGTCTCAAATGAGGTGAAATCAAAATTAAATTATGGACTTAAATTTAATAAACTATTGATGTAACATATTTAGACATTTGAAGAAAAAAGTACAATATTCATGAAAATGACTGTTTCCATAACAAAACAAATATTATACAATACACGAGTTTTAAGATGCAGAAAAACTAATCAATT
Source organism: Metellina segmentata (assembly GCA_947359465.1). Lineage (NCBI taxonomy): Eukaryota > Metazoa > Arthropoda > Arachnida > Araneae > Tetragnathidae > Metellina > Metellina segmentata. Next base: position 6,401,282 of record OX375884.1, on the reverse strand, counting down.
ACAAGCATTACTTGCCTTTCTGGGCATTCACAGGTCTCCTAGCAACATAGCACTTCACTCAGGATGCCTTCAAATGGTAACTGGCAAAAATGACTCTGAAATCCTTTATGGCTTCAAAGGACATTCTAGAAAACATCAGTTATAAGTTAGTTATTTATAATTCACTTAAAAAAGATTTACAGGTTTTAATTATTTATATACTTAATGCAATATTTCTTAGTACAAAGATGAAATAAAGCATGCAGATCAAATTTGTAATGTAATGAACTTGAAAATAAAATTGTTTGATACATGTTTTTAAATTATTGATTTTCTCTTTGAAAAACAATGCATTACCCAAGATGACCTACAATTTACTCCATCTACCAACTTAACCATTATTTACAAATTTAAGAAATTTTACATGGTAGTTTACTTGAATAAACCACATTACTTCTTAAATTTAACATTATAAAGATCCACATATAAAACATCTCAACTTTTTGCAAACTTAATAGAAGTAGGTCATTGTTTTAATAAGTAGCTACTAATAAATTATAGAAATTTTGTTTTCTGGATTACTTAAAAACAATGAAAATATGAGAGCAGGCTAATTAAAATCAACATCTAACTGAGCTAAAGAACAAATCTTTGATTGGAAGTTTCACCTTGAAAGCTATTGTAATTTTAAATGAACACTTCTAATTTTTAGGTATTTTTAAATATATAAGCTAATGCATAATATTTACAACATTTTTACTCAATTTTAAAGATAGATTAAGTTTTATTGTTTTATCTCTGAATCAAAAAATCTAGGTACAAGTTGAATTAACGAAATACTGTCACAGGGCTTTTTGCCTAGATAAATAAACTTTAATCAGATAATTATTTGAGAGGCAATACTGACAATAGTAGTTACAGGAATTTCCAAAACTTTAAATCATAACTTTTTTTGCAATCTAACTAAAGGAGTAGTAGACTGCATGATTTAATTGCTTTTAGTGTTCCAAGAAATATACTGAACCATTGAACTAAATATTTCAGCCATTAAATTTAAACAAGGAATAAAAGGAAAATAAATTTTAGATGAAACTTCTCTGTGATCTCTCAAAATAGAATGAGATAAATGTAATGTCACATTGTGTTTTCTCAAACACAAGTAAGGAACTGTAAAACAGTAGACTTTGAAAGAAAACCTGCAACTGAAGAAGGAGGCACAAATCCTTTACAGGAAAACTCAAAACTTGTAATCAAAGCATGAAAAATCAGATTTTTATGCTTTTAATTCATCCTTTCCAGATAGTTTTTATTTATTTTATACATTGATATTTACAATATATAACATAAAAAATTAGGAAATATAGCAAGGTAAATTTTTGAAAGATTCAAATGCCATATATGAAATAGCAAAATTAATCACATGATAGAGTAAATAGAAACAGAACAACAAATGACATGCATAAGCAATGTTTTCTCATCTAGTTTAGATTAGTTTGATTTTAACACATAACCAGTGACATGAAACCTTTAGACTGGATCACAATAGCACCATATTATAAATTTGTGTAGTAAAATTAATAAAAAAATCAAAACATTTTTTTTTTTGCATTATGTATTTATCATAGATGAATAAAATGTACGACAATTTCTTTTGAATTGCTGAAAAAATTGTACTTTTCATTAATTAACTTGCAAAAAGTACGTATTTGTGAAAAAATGTTATTTTTAAGAAAATGGTAAATGTTGTTTTGAAGCAATTGAAATAAAATATGCCTATTTTTTAAATATCCTGAGCATTGATAAGTATTTTAAAGTGGTAGTTCAAGCACACAAAAAGGGTTTATATATAACATGCAAGAAATTTAAGCTTTTTTCCTATAGAATAAGTGATGTAAACTGTGTAGAATTTTGAGCTTGCAATAAAAAAATTATTAAAATAGCTTTCTACTTCAATCCATAATCTATTTTGTATACATTAACATACTCACTCAACTATAAGATGGGCAAATTACCTTTTACGCTTCAAATTTCAATATATTTGATAAATACATAAGTTATACTAGCTATATAAAGAATTCTTATTGATCAATGCATAAAATTTCCAAATTAAATTGAAACAACATATTGCACAAAATAAAAGCAATATAATTCCTAATTATAAAGATTAACTTGCAAGAGTGAAATGCTTTTGTGATACTGCAGAAAACATTTTCATTATGACTACGTGTCCCTCTCTATTTTTATTCATAAACAGATTACTTAACATATTTGATGTAGGTTTTAACTTATTTAAATAAAGTAACATGCATCTTGTTTATAGTTATTTCATTTTTAATATTAATCAACTCAACAAGAAAGGAAAACAAAGTTTAAAATTTTGATTTTAAAAAATTACTCTATTTAAATCGGCATACCCTGCTTGGAACCCTTTTACATTTTTATGACAGAACCCAGGACCCCAAAGATAAGGAATAAATATGCAAATATGAGTAACCAAATATGCAGTTCTTTTATCTGTCTTAGGTTGCTAATCAGAAGGATCACTAAGTTCCAGAGACTCTAAACTCCAGAGTCGTAATATTTTTATATTTGGGGCCCTGCCCAATCTCCAACAAGAGATGACTATGATATTGATAATGAGATATACATAAAATATACTGATAGCATTGGTAGATTTATATAAACAAAATAAAGAGTTCCAAAATATTTATAATGATGCAAATAATTTCTCCAAATTGGAACCCCATGCATCCCAATTATCTTTAGTGTCCTCAAATTAGTGTCAGTTTTTAAAAGGATCAATCTGGCATGTTATTGAGACGCAAACTTTTAATTGATTTGCCCACTTTCAACATTATTAAACATTAAAAAAAATTAGTGATTTAAACAAAAGATTTAAAAAAAATAAAAATCTCAATTTAAATTGGCATATACTGCCTGGAATTACAGCAAACTCATTTTTGGAGCAAGCAGAGGGTAGGGCTAAATTAATGTCATGCTGAACTAATACAATGGGCTTTTGGCAACAGTCTGGGATCAATCCCAAAGGGAAAAAAACGAGGACAATACCTCGTACTTTTGAACAATGGTCAGATGATGAGTGAATGATTTGAAGTAAAACTTGTTATCCATATAATGTTAATCTTAATTGTATACATTGAAGTTAAGAAATATTTTCATTTGGTTTTGCCCTTACTATGATAATCAACAAGAGCGCATGTTTTGAGACAAGTCTGTGTTTTAAGTTAAAGCAAAAATATTTACACATATTTTACAAAATTCTTACTAGGATTGCTCTATTGTGTTAACAAAATAATTAAAATTTGTATGGATACAACACATAAAGAGGTTAATTTACATTTCTGTGTAAGCAGTAATAAATGTTGGAAAATTATAACACATGATGAAACAGGAATTGTTTGTGTATTCAATGTTGGAATCCTGACATTTCGTGTGAAAATGTAAACTACTCCTTGCGAATATTAGCACTGGAATATCTAATACATAAAACACAAAATAAATAATTCTATTTTCAAAACTTTCACAATAACATTTGATCTTGGGACAAAACAACGTCATGACATAATATGCGATAATAAATACTATTCATCCATACATTTGCAATAACTTGCAGGGAAATGCCCACTTCAGGACAATCTACATACAAATCAAGCATCTCATTTCCAAAGTGCATTGCCCTTTGAGAAGTTTAAACATCACTCAATTAAAACTGTGTGTTTTACACCGCATGTAAAATAACTTCTTCTCTACATCTTTGAACGGTAGCAAAAGCCTCACTTTATGTGAGGGACCAACAAACAAAACAAACTGAGATACACAAGATGGGGGAATCGTTTCAGTAGTGAAACGCTCAGTCGGTCTGCTCTGATATTACAAATTCAGGTCACTCAAATTTTTAAAACGTTGAGAACTATATTCATGAAGTAACATAAGGTTCACATTTCATAAAATATGATGAATTTTATTGAAAATATTTCAAAACAATCATTGTGACACATGCTATAATTTCAAACTCGAGTTTTAAGTCACACATACACAAATAACTTATTTTGTTGCCAGATCCACAGTGCACACTCCAAACAGGTGTGGCAAGAAACTTTTTCAATCTGAAGTTTGAAAAAGATGTTTTCAAACCTAAAAGCTAAAACACAACTATAAACAAGGTATTCACCGAGCGAACTGAGCCGACCAACCGGTATAGTGGTTAAGGTGTTAGCCTCTAGATCGGAAGGTTCCTGGTTCGAATCCGGGTCCGGGCATGGATGTTTGTAAGCGTATGGTGTAGAGGCGGCTGGTGCGCCTTAAGTCTGTCGTGGCCGAAAGTCCTCACGTTGGATTGGTGTGGAAGTTTGGAAAGTGGGATGCCAGCTCAGATGTTGCTTCGTCATCTGACCGTGGTTCAAAATTACGAGGTGTTGTCCTCGGATCTTTCCCTTAAGGGACTGATCCCGGACTGTCGTCAATAGCCCGTTGTGTTGCTCTAGTACGACGTTAACTAAAATATACCATTTTTTACCGAGCGAAATGAACGTTGTTATGTTCTCTTTTGCATCAAATAACATCCATGCCATGATTTTTTTCATAATTTATAAAAAATATTATTACGTTATAAGCGTGTGTGGTAAATACTAATGTAATTTGATATGGTAATTTTTAACGTCATACTAGAACAACAATGAGTTATTGACGACGGTCCAGGATCAAGATACGAGGAAAACAACACGTCATTTTGAACCATGGTCAGATGACGAAGCAATACCTGAGCTGGCACCCAACTCTCCAAACAAAACAAAAAGATTCGGCCACTCTTTCATCGCTTGCCCTGGCAAAGAGACCTTCGCAAAATGCTCAAGTACAGAACACAAGACCGATGTATGTACGTCATCATCCCTTAGCTCTGTGTTTTGCAAAGGTGACCATCCAGCTTATTCCAAGTTTTGCCCAAAGTTTCATACCGAAAAAGAAATACAGACAGTTAAAGTACAACAAAACATTTCATTTCCGGAGGCCCGAATAATTGTTGCACGTCCGAATAATTGTCCCGATTGCACCCCAAAAACCTGGAATATCTTACTCTTCAAAAGTAAGGAAACCTACAAAACTAATGGAACTCAATTTGGTAATTTAATTGGTAATTTTTTAGTTAATGTCGTACCAGAGCAACACAACGGGCTATTTACGACAGTCCGGGATCAGTCCCTTAAGGGAAAGATCCGAGGACAACACCTCGTAATTTTGAACCACGGTCAGATGACGAAGCAATACCTGAGCTGGCACCCAACTCTCCAAACTTCCACGGCAACCCAATGTGCGGACTTTCGGCAAGAACAGATACAGGTATACAAGTCGCCTCTACACCATACGCTTACAAAGATCCATGCACTTACCCGGATTTGAACCAGGAACCTTACGGCAGTTTGATATGAGAGGCTTTTGCTAGGTAGGTATTTTAATTAATGTCCCACTGCAGCAACACAACGGGCTATTGACGCCGATCCGAGATCCAACCCGAAATAAATTATTCCAGGACAACACCTCGTAATTTTGAACCATGGTCAAATAACGAGGTCATACTTGAGCTGGCACCCCACTCTCCAAACTTCCACACAATGTGATGTTTTTGAGTCCACGAGAGATTTAACGTGCACCAGCCCTTTTTGTGTGCGACTGTCCTTTGGTTAGATCTGAACTCGCAACTAACTGGTTCCGGAGTGCCGACTGAAGTGTGACTTCGTCATCTGACCGTGGTTAAAAATTACGTGATGTTGTCCACGGTTCTTTGCCTTAAGGACATCCCGGACCGTCGTCAATAGCCCGTTGTGTTGCTCTAGTAGGACGTTAACTAAAAATTACCATTACCATTTTACCCGAATTGTCACCCATTGCCCGCTGTGTTGCTCCAGTGTGAAGTTAATTAAAAATGCCAAAATACCATATACCGGTTCCAAATCTGAAACTCTACCACTGAACTGCCAATGCTACGGGTTTTTCTATCTAGGTAGGCCTGGATTGGCCTCTAGATTGGAAGGTTCCTGGTTCGAATCCGTGTCCGGGCATGGATGTTTGTAAGCGTATGGTGTATAGGCGGCTGGTGCACCTTATATCTTTTGTGGCCGAAAGTCCTCACGTTGGGATGGTGTGGAAGTTTGGAGAGTGGGGTGCCAGCTCAAGTGTTGCTTCGTCATATGGCCATGGTTCAAAATAACGAGGTGTTGTTCTCGAATCTTTCCCTTAAGGGATTGATCCCGGACCGTAGTCAATAGCCCGTTGTTTTGCTCTAGTAGGACGTTAACAAAAATTACCATTACCTATCTAGGTAGGTATTTTAATTAACGTCATATTGGACCAACCAACGGGCTATTGAAGACGGTCCGGGATGAATCCCAACGGTAAAGCAGGTTTTCTAAGAATTTTTTTTTAAAGCTTAATATGTAAATGGCTGCGATATTTTTTCCCCTGTGCAATGGGCTTCCTGAGATACGAGAGGGATTTTCAGTGTAAGCACACAAACCAGGCGAAAATTTTACTTACTGCTTCCTAAATGTTCACGGTAATTGGTAATTTTAGTTAACGTCGTACTAGAGCAACACAACGGGCTATTGACGACGGTCCGGGATCAGTCCCTTAAGAGAAAGATCCGAGGACAACACCTCGTAATTTTGAACCACGGTCAGATGACGAAGCAACACCTGAGCAGGCACCCCACTCTCCAAACTTCCACACCAACCCAACGTGAGGACTTTCGGCCACGACAGATTTAAGGTGCACCAGCCGCTTCTACACCATTCGCTTAGAAACATCCATGCCCGGACCCGGATTCGAACCAGGAACCTTCCGATCTAGAGGCTAACACCTTAACCACTATACCTGTACCTAAATGTTCACGAACCCTCGTCAATAGTTGTGTTGCTCTAGTACAGTGATGGCGAACCTTTAGAGTTAGGAATGGAATGAATATGGTTTTGTGGCATTGAGAGAGGTTTGTAGTTTTTTTTTTATGGTAATGGTAATTTTAGTTAACGTCATATTAGAGCAACACAACGGGCTATTGACGACGGTCTGGGACCAATCCCTTAGGGAAATAATCGAGGACAACATTTGTAATTTTGAACCATGGTCAGATGACGGTTTTTTTATGGTTTTGTAGCATATTATGCCAAACTCAAGATAAGAAAATCAGATATATAATATAATAATAAAATGAAATGAGTCATGTCATAATAAAATGAATACTATATAAAATTATATGTGACGGATGAACCCAATGTCATGTAAAAAGCTAAAAATATTTGTATGAGGATTCTCTCCAACCATGTCTTCTAAAGCCAAGGTATATGAACTAAAATGTTTAAGTCGTTGACTATTCAAATGAGAACATTCTATTAAAATGTGTTATACGGTTAGTGGGCAATTGCAGTAATTGCAAATAGGATGTTCTTCTCCGAGGAGGTGGTGTCTATGGGTTATCCGAGTATGTCCAATATGGAGACGTGTTAGGATTACATTCTGTCTTCTTAAAGGTAGTAACTTCCATTGAGTTACGTATATTTGGCTTAATAGAGTGAAGTTTGTTTTCCGTTTGTTCATTCCATTCGTTCTGCCATTTTTCCTCCAAAAATTTGTAAATGCTAGATTTTAAGTCACGATAAAGGATGGTAAGGTTAATATTATTTACCGCCGATTTGGCTGCTTTGTCAACTATTTAATTTCCTAATATCCCAACGTGAGATGGGATCCAACAAAATACCAAGTTAAAGGTTTTGGAAGAAATATGATAATTTTTTTTTTCAGTGACTCCTAAACAATAGGATGACTGGCATGATCAGGACATTTCAATGATTGTAAAACACTTAATGAATATGTGAAAATTATACATTTTTTATGACAATGGTAAGATATATTTTCTAATGCTTTATATATGGCCATTATTTCAGCATTAAAAACAGAACATGAAGAGTGAAGTTTAAAACTGTGAAGGGAATCATGGTGAATCCGACATAATGTGCCTTTTTAGATCCGTCCGTGTAAATTTGTATAAAATTATAATATTTTCCCACATGCTTTTGAAAGAGTTGTTTGACTATAATATCAGAGGTATCTGCTTTATAGAAATTTTGGAACGGGTTTTGAAATTCAAAATCATGATTAAACCAGGGTGAGAAAGCAAAGTTTTTCTGGGTGGCGTCAAGTGAAGAAATTGGGATCCGTTCCTCAAATCCAGCATTTTTAAGTGGAATATAGGGATGAAGGATGTTTTGGCTTGATAAAGGCGTTTTAAATATGAACTGTGATGAATGGTTTGCAATGGGTGATGAGGGGTTGAGGTAATTCTAAAATAATATTCTAGGGTCAACAACTGTCGCCTAAAGTCCAGGTAAGGTTCAAAAGAGTCTACATATAAGCTGGTTACGGGTGAAGTTCTAAAGGCACCAGAACATAAACGTAAAGCTGTGTGGTGGATAGTATTCAGAGTTTGTAGTACAGATTTTCTGGCTGAACCATACACCACGCAGCCGTAATCTAATTTTGATCGTATTAAGGCTCTATACATTTTAAAATACAAGTGCAATTAAATCCCCATGATAACTTTGATAAAATTCGTAATATGTTAAGAGCCTTTTCGCAACGTTAGCGTAAATTTAAAATATCCGGTTGAAAAGCCAACTTCTTGTCAAATATAACACCTAAAAATTTCACACTGTCCACAACATTAATTAAAATTTCTTTGTAGAATATTTCTGGGTCAAGATGAAAATTTCGCTTTCTGTAAAAATGAACACAAGCGGTTTTAGAAGGTGAAAAACTGAAACCATTTTGGTTTGTTGAAGTTGTCTTTCTATTAAACGAATGTCTTTTGCTGCGCATGAAATTTGCAGATCGTCAACGTAAATAAGACCTTTAACTGATGGAGGCAATTGAGAAACAATATTATTAAATTTTAAAATAAATAAAGTTACATTTTAAAACACTGTCCGGTGGTACTCCCTCCTCTTGAATAAAAACATGTGAGAAAATCGATCCAATCCTTATATTACAATATCTTTTCTCTAAAAATGTTTTGATAAAAATTGGCAGATTTTTCTCTTTTATCATTTTTAAAAATGTCCTTTAAAATTCCATGTCTCCATGTTCGATCGTAAGCTTTTTCGATATCGAAAAAAATCGATACGAGATGTTTATTTTGAACAAATGCATTTCTTATTTCAGTCTCTAGAGCGACTAGATTATCAATAGTGCATCGATTTTTTCTGAAACCAATTTGAGAGATGCGGAGAGAGACATTTATCTTTTTTAAAATATACATTAACCTCGCGTTGATCACCTTTTCTAAAATTTTGCATAAGCAGCTTGTCAAGGTTATTGGGGGGTAGTTCGAAGGGTTCTCGGAGTCTTTATTCTGTTTCAGTATCGGTATTATCTAAGCATATCTCCATGACTGCGGAAAAGTGTGCTCGTTCCAAATTCTGTTGTAAAATTTCAGATGATTTAGGTTGATGATGAAGAGTTCTTGGAGTCTTTATTCTGTTTCAGTATCGGTACTATATAAGCATATCTCCATGACTGCGGAAAAGTGTGCTCGTTCCAAATTCTGTTGTAAAATTTCAGATGATTTAGAGAACTATTTGATAGATGTTTGAGCAAGACGTAACTAATATTATCTGGGCCAGGAGATGATTTGTGAACTGAGGATAAAGCCTTTATCAATTCGGAAAAAGTGAGGTCACAATTATATGATAACAAGCCACTGCGTGGCTAGCCCGGCGTTGCCCGTGCCACTTGCTTTTGTGGGGTTATTGGTTTGCTTCGCAAATCAAATAGGAGTTCGTAGCCTATTGGATAACAATTGCCCGTGGTGTTGGTTTGCTTCGCAAACCAAATGGGCTTTGCCCGTGACAGTTCTTTCCATGGAGGTCACTTTGCCCGTGTGGTGGTTTGCTTTGCAAACCAAAAAATATAAATATTTATTTTAAAAATTATTTATTAAAACAAAATAAAATTCAAAGAGATCTAATCGGCGTAACGTCACGATCTCTTACGAAAATAAAAAATATTTAATTGAAAAATTTTAAAAGAAAATCAAGGTATCTATAGAGAAGAAAATTTCCACAGATTTCAAATTCGTTGGAATATTCAATCTTTCTTTAATGATCCCGATTTTACAAAAAATAACTAAATGCCAGTCCAAATGTTCACTGTGGAATCCTTTGAGCGGAGACTACGCATTCCCATTTAATTGAGAGCGTTAGGTTAAAATACTGGTATGGTTTCAAAGGCTGACGTCAATTGTGACGTGACGTCATGGAAGAAAGGACTAAATAATGATATTTTCCCTTAATTGCCGGAGCGGGACGAAAAAAAGATCCAAAGGAGAAAAAACTATTATATTCATTTTAAAATGTTCTAGATTAAATTTTAAAATTCGGGCTTGACTATAAAATTGCAAACAATTCGGACTACCTGTGTGCCAAATTTCCTTATTGTAAGTGTCATAGATTTGTCAGGACACGGCGAACACGCACACACAAAAACTTCATTTTAAAATAGTTGAGATATACGGTTTGAAGTAAAATTAACTTTATTTTTTTCAAATGCAATTTTAATTTTTTTAAAACTTTCAGAGTAGTTATTAGAGCTGGATATTTCGGAAAGGCATGAAGCAATTGTGTTTGCTGTGTCTTTGGGTACCGATAGTATTTGGTTATTATGTTCTAGAATAGGAATTTGTCTATCGGGGTAAACACCGGAAATTCTTTTAATCCTGTTCCATAATTGTTTACTTGTCTCTATCCATGAAAAAGGGTTGCCAGAGCCTCGGAAGAGGTTGGACTTCTGCCTGTTGGTCCGCGGAGAGTATTTTATTTAGAAAGTAAAAAAAAAAGCAAAATAGCTTGAAACTACACTTGTGAACTCATTGCCATTCAAAAAGCCCTAGAGGAGTATATAAATCTTGAAGAAAATGAAAGAGCCAAAGGGTTAATCATCTTCAGTTACTGCAAAGCTGCTCTTCAGGCAATTCAAAAGGGTTCTTCGGGGCTCATTATAAATATTCACCGCACACTTTGTAACATCTTCCATTTGGGGAAACAGTGCACCATGCAGTGGATTCCCGCGCATGTTGGCATTGATGAAAACGAGTTGGCTAATGCCCTAGCAAAAGAAGCAAGACTTTTAAACCCGAACAAGGTTACTCATGTCACTCTCAGCGATATCAATTCAGTGGCTAGGGCAAAACTCAACGATAGGAAAATCAAAATCAAACACCAAATCCCCGAAATCAGTACCAGTAGAACTCTCGCCAGCACACTAACAAGACTCCGGACGGGACACTTTAGGGGGATGAAGATTAATAAAGACGGGACAAGGACTTACTGCCTCTGCAAAAACTACCCAGACATAGAACTAACTCCCAAACATCTTTTCACCTGTCCCGCTATTTTGGCGCAATTGCAGCAAATAAGTGACAATCCGCGGGAGGACTTATATGAAGAAAATTGCCTTCAAATCGCAGATGCTGTATATGGGACCATTGGTCCTATTTAAATTTATTTTCTATCCATGACACGACACCAACCAAGCAATTGTTTACTTGTGTTCTTACTATTTATACTGTTTACATAATTCATCCAAGAATCCTCTTACTACGTCGTTGTATTTTTCGAAATGCCGCTTTTGTTTTTTTTTATAAATAATATAGTTTTTACTTGTTGGATATCTATTGAAGATATTCCAGGCATTCCTCTGTTTGAGATAAACATCGCTACATTCCTCATTCCACCAAGGTTTCTTTTGTTTTATAGGCGAATTAATGATTTTTTTAATGGAAGTGTCAGCACTTGCTATAATTATGTCTGTTATTTTTGAAGTGACTTCATCGATGTCACCAATTTCTACCGTGTTAGAAATATCAGCAAGGCTAGTAAAAAGTGGCCAGTTGGCAGTTTCAAAAATATAGTTGGTATGGCTTGAGAGTGTTGGGTTGGTATTGGCCAGCATATTTTAGTTTTATAGGATAATGGTCACTATTGTAAAGGCAAGGATCCACAGAAAAATTCCAAAATGGTAAAATTGAAGGAGAGAAAATTGCCAGATCTATTGAATGGTAAGTAAGTGAAGGTGAGTGAAAGTAAGTAGGTTGGCCTTTATTCATAATACATAAATCATTGTCCGTTATTAATTTTTCAATTTGTTCGCCTCTATGATTAATGTCTGAACTGCCCCAAAGAATATGATGGACATTTAGGTCACAAAGTATGATGAATGGTTGCGGAAGTTGATCTATCAAATTATTTAAGTCAAAAGTGACGATATGGGTGTTAGGAGGTTATTTATAAATTACATATTGTTATTTAAATATTGACATGAAGTCTTACAGCAACAGCTTGGATATTTGTTTTTAGGTTAATTTGAGTGACTGGTAGGTCATGGGAGGTAAGCAATACAACACATCCACATGCTCTTTGGCCATCATCGTAATCTTTTCTGAATATTGTGAAGTAACGAATTTTGGTGGTGTCATTGTTTCTTAAATAGGTCTCCTGAAAGTCGAATGCAGCTGGCTTGTGTTTGTTTAGATGTCTTTAACATCAACAAATTTTTTACGAAAACTCCGGCAGTTCCAGGAAAGAAAGAAAGCCATAAAAATAAAATATAAAGGAAAATAAAAAACTACTTGCGTTTTCTCGTCCTAGGACGAGGTTTGTCCTTCTTGGACTTGGGTGGCGAATTCTCCAAGTCATCACCTTCTAAAGAGGAAATATTACTTTCGGTGTTATAAAGGTTTATAAGGTCACTGGTAGAAGGACCACTTATTACGTTCCTGGATGAAACATCAGGCTGTAACTGACCCATTGGTTGGGCTGACCCAATGGTGCTAGATCCAGGTCCAGGCAAAAGAGAGGTTTGAGAAGAATTTCTTACTATTTTGATATTATTCTGCTCAAGTGATATGGTTCTTTTTAAAGAAGTATTTATAGATCGATTTAGTTTGTTTATGTTTTTTGTATGTGATGAGAGGTTATAGCTGATGCTTTAGAAAAACAAGGCGTTATAGGTTGGTTCGTTGAAGTTTTATGTTGGTCAGATGGCTTAAACATATTTACATCGGTTTGAGTTCCATTAGCCGACCAACCGGTATAGTGGTTAAGGTGTTAGCCTCTAGATAGGAAGGTTCTTGGTTCGAATCCGGGCCCGGGCATGGATGTTTGTAAACGTATGGTGTAGAGGCGGCTGGTGCAACTTAAATCTGTCGTGGCCGAAAGTCCTCACGTTGGGTTGGCGTGGAAGTTTGGAGAGTTGGGTGCCAGCTCAGGTATTGCTTCGTCATCTGACCGTGGTTCAAAATTACGAGGTGTTGTCCTCGGATCTTTCCCTTAAGGGACTGATCCCGGACTGTCGTAAATAGCCCGTTGTGTTGCTCTGGTACGACATTAACTAAAAAATTACCAATTAAATTACCAAATTGAGTTCCATTAGTTTTGTAGGTTTCCTTACTTTTGAAGAGTAAGATATTCCAGGTTTTTGGGGTGCGATCAGTAACAATTTTTCGAGCCTCCGGAAATGAAATGTTTTGTTGTACTTTAACTGTCTGTATTTCTTTTTCGGTATGAAACTTTGGGCAAGACTTGGAATAAGCTGGATGGTCACCTTTGCAAAACACAGAGCTAAGGGATGATGACGTACAGACATCGGTCTTGTGTTCTGTACTTGAGCATTTTGCGAAGGTCTCTTTGCCACGGCAAGCGATGAAAGAGTGGCCGAATCTTTGGCATTTAAAACAACGAACTGGATTAGGTATAAAAGGTCTAACTGGGGCAATTCATATAGGCTATTTTAACGTGTTTTGGTATACTTGGTGTATTGAAAGTTAATATTATGTGTTTGGTGAGTATTCTTTGACCATTTCTTGAAATAATGATTATTTTGACATTTATTACATATTGTTCGGACAGGGTTTCTAAGATGTCTTGTCCAGTACCATGAACTAAATCGGATTCAAAAATTACATCTCTTGATGAATTTAAAATTTTATGGGTGTAACAGTTACTTCTATTGAACTGACGGATTAATTTTTTGGATGTTTAAAGCCTGTGATCTATTTGAAACTTCTATAAGTACATCTCCTGCTAGTGTTTTTTTAATGTTTTTTGTCTCTCCAGCCATTCCCAATATAGTTTTGTGAAGTAAAACTACTGATATGTTTTTAAGATTTCTTTCATTACTTTTCATTATAAAAAAATTGTGTTCAGGTAAATTGTTTTCATTTTTTTACTATGTATTTGCTCCACTGAAGGAGAAGTTGAGTTTTGGTTTTCCATGTTTGTGATGTAAATGTTCAGTCCCCGGCGGCACCAATCACCATGGAGTCCAACGAGGGGGTACAGGTTCCTGTACCAGTGCTAACCATGGACTATATGAACCCAAGTCACCTCTATGAGTACCCTAAGGAGCTAGTTGGTGAGCAGGTCCTTAGTCCTAGCAGGATATACCTACCAGGCCGATTAATGTACTGGGACCAAAGTACACCTCCTGTTTATTCGAAGCAATGTATTGGGGCGTTATTTTGGCCCTCAGTCACCAGGATCACCTTTTCCGAAGACACAGGTTTCCACGCACGGCAAACACGTGGGTGATCCAGTGGCGAAAAGCTTCTCAAGGGGAGCCTCCGAAGAGGCAACCACATTGAGGGAGGAAGAAAAAGCAAAAAGCAGAAGGATAGAGGAGAGGAAAAATGAAAGGAAGGGAAGATCACTCAGGTACCCCGGGGTTATGGAGCCCGTACAAACCTAAAGAAGGAATGCCCCTGGGGGAGAACCTTTAGAGTTAGGTAATTGGAGAATTTTAATTAACGTAGCACTTTAGCAACACAACGGGTTATTGACGACGGTCCGGGATCAATCCCCTAAGGGAAAGATTCGAGAACACCACCACGTAATTTTGAACCAAGGATAGATTACTCCTTTAGAGTTAGGTGTGTCAAAAACCGGAAAAACCTGACTAAACTCGGGTGCCGTGTCACATCTATAAATAGTCATATTTTCTGATATTTACAGACCTAGTAAAAAATGTTATACTTTTGTTACATTTATTTACTAAAAAAATTAGGCGGGAGACTGGAAAAAAACCCGACTGTGACACGTACCTTTGACCATCCACTTGGCAGCCTCGTGATCTAACCATTACACGACGACGGCTTGGACACAGCAAGGTTTTAATTATCTATGAAAAAATACAAAAACTTAATAACACCGAAAATTACCAAATATTTAGACCTTCCAACCTGCAAGATCTAAAAATCGTTAGTTATCGTTAACGTGGCTGTGCAACTGGAAAAGAGCTACTGTCAGCCCTACTCTTATATGGTTAGATAGGGAAAACTTAGCAAAAAAGTTAATACTGTTATTCATTATTGTCTGACTAAACAAAATATGAAAAAAAAATCACCCATTGTTGAGTTTGCTTTTTGTATGCGCAACGTCTCAATTGAAGGTTGGTATTTCGTGCACTTCAAGACCAAGCGAGCGATACTAACATCATTTGCCAGTCGGTTTCTTGGTTGATTTTAATACTAGCTGTATATCCCGGCGCGCGCGCTACTCGGGTTTAAAATATGACCGCGACATTTCCCTGTGTTAACTCAAATACACAAGCCCTGTAGAACGTGTTTCCTTGTCCATGTCCATTTATTGCAGTAAAACAAACTTTAGATTTTAAATTGGGGCTTTTAGTGGCACTTTTAGGACTATTTGTGTGTCAATTTTCATGGCTACAGATTGGTCTGAAGACAGGAAAGAAATAGCGTATGTTTTCCGCAGTGTTCTAAAGTATAAGTTAACAAAATTTGGTGCGGATTGGTACAATGGCGTAGATGTGTGTGTGTATTCAGGTGTAGATGTGTGTGAGGGATCAGTTGATAGAAGTATTACCAAGAACAACTAAGAGATCCAATGAACAACATTTATTCATATCATGTCGGGATCTTATAGATGGGCAGTTGAGGTTCATGGATGTCAGGCGTAAACCGCGTCCACTGCATAGCTTCTCTCCGAATGACCGAGGAGGCCCGCTTGGGTTCAAGCGAGATTAGGGCTCACAGAAGTAAAGGTACGGCCGCATGACGCGACGTTGTCTTTGGGTTTTTTTAACATATGGTGGTTTCTGTTAGGGACGGTTAGCTCGTGGTAAGGTTACTCGGGGAGGTAACCAGGTATTGTTATTACATATCCCCCCTTCTAGAAGAGGCTTGCCTGGAGTGCTGCACTGCAAGCAAGACTCACCACAAAGAAGGCAAACCAGGAACAAGGAACACCACCACGGAGTCTTTACATCACTTCCATTGACGCATATTCAAATTACAATTATATGCTAAACATCAACACACAATACTAGAATATATAGAGTACTTATGCCATAAAAGCAGATGTAGATTATTTTACATTTTCATTTGTCAAAATAATACACACTGTGTAACCATACAATTTAAGATAACTAAATATTCTCACACCTTTTCAACTATAAGAATGAACACAGTATATAACAATATTTTTATACAATCGTGCATGAAAACATTCATTCATACGAATAAAGTAAGTATAATTTATATACAAAGCCACACGATCTGTGATCTCCTTCAGTCTCTGAATTGTCCATTCTTGACAATAGTTCATGCCTTTTTATTTTATTATTATCTATCAGGTTAATTAACCTTTATAAGGGTGAAAAACATTTCAGTTTTTTCACAATGATACTTTGAGTAGAACTCACTGCTTATTTCAACATAGCAGATATTATCATGAGAACTCTCTTGAGATATTTATTTCTCAGAATATTAATGAAAGGAATTTTTATATACAACGTACACAAATTGGAAAAATGGATATAAATATGCATTGAATGTTTTTTTTATTCACCTTAGAAACTATCTTTGAAAGATAGAAAAATAAACACCGATTCTTATACATCTATAGAGGTTACAAAGGAAATGATACCAAGAATTGGGGGAGGAACACGTTAAATCCGAGATAAATTCGGCTTCGAAATATAACCCTTCCCCTTTGCTTAAGTTAATCATTTCTTCAAACTATCATTGTGTAATTAATATACATGAAATAGTCTGAAATTCTCAGGAGGGTAAAAATACCTGAATTTACAAGCATGCACAATTTCAGATGACTTTCTGGTTTGAAGATTGGGTCGATTAATTTCAAAATTTACATTAGAAATTTTCTTAAGAATGGTGTAAGGTCCAGAATATGGTGGAGGTAATTTACGCGTATTAGAATAATGAAACTCATTATATTTAACAATATCACCCGGGTTAAAAGGAACTGGGAGAAAACGTGCGTCATAATAGATTTTGTTTTTTTTTGTGAAAATCTATAGTTCTCGTCATTGCCAATTTCCTAGCCTATTCAAGAGCTGTGTAATATTCCTCACCTTCCAAAGGCGGATTGTAGGGTAATATTCCATACATCTGCAGACAAGCAGGAGAAAATTGATTGACTGAGTGGGGTGTATTGTTATATTCCAATGTTACTTGTTCTAGTAATTTAGTCCAGGGAATTTTGGTTGAAGTAGCATTAAGTCTAGTGACAATAGATTGACTAACGCGTTCCGTTTTCCCATTGGTTTGATGGTGATGAGAAGAAGTTAAAAGTTGTTTGATGTCATAATTTCTAAGAAATTTTCTGAATCTCGAGGAAGTGAAGGCACCATTTCTATCACTGAGTAATTTCTTAGGTGTTTGAACATAAAAGACTTGTTTTAAACAGTTAGTGTAAGTTTCAGTATTTTCATTTTTGGACTCAAAAGTCCAAATGTAACGAGTGACATGATCTATGACAATGTGCATATATTTTTTTGTTGAATTATAATAGTTAAACCCACCAACCGTATCTATTGAAACTATATCAAAAGGGTTTTCAACGGGAGGAAAAGAAGATAATAATCCATATCTATTTTGATGACTGTTCTTATTAAGCTGAAATGTTTCACAATGTTTAACAAACTTGGTAATATCCAACGTAATATCTGGCCAATAATTGTAGAGTGGTGTGTGTTGGTTGTGTGTATCTTCCAATATTTTCCTTCTTAAATTTGTTGGTACAACGATTTTTTTAAACCCCCTTTTGTATATTATAATAAAATTATTTTCTTCTTTATATCTTTTATCATTGTATACCTCGTCTTGCTGATGCTCTTTTATGATCTTTTAGTCTAATAAATGAGAGATCTGAACATTATGATGAAAGAAGTGGGAAATAGGGTTTCTGGATAGCATGTCAGCTTCTACATTGGCGGAGACTTTCAGATATTTTATTGAACTATAATACATGCTAAGCTTGAGAGACCATCTGAACAGTCTTCCTGTAAGATGCTTCACATTTTTAAGCTATACTAAAGCAGCATGATCAGTATGAATTGTAAATTTGGAACCATGGACATAATGGTGGAATTTATCCAGAGAATCTACAATGGCTAAACATTCAAACTCTGTGATCGCATAATTTTTTTCGTAATCTCTTAATTGTCTGGAATGAAAGAACACTGGGTGAAGCATACCATCTGGCCCTTCTTGTTTAAGAATCGCACCAATTGCTTCGGTCGAGGCATCAACAAACACATGGCATGGGTAATTATGATTAAACAATTTTAAAATAGGTTTGAATATTAAGACAACTTTTAACATTTGGAATGCTTCTTGACAGTCCTTAGTCCAATTCCACACTGTCTTTTTTTCAATAATTTGTTTAGAGGAACTCTGATTCGAGCATAATTTTCTATGAATTCATTGTATACATTTATTTACTACCCAAGAATCTCTGCTGTTCTTTTACATTCCCAGGAAGTTGTACGTTTTTAATGACTTCAACATTTGTGTTATCTGGTCTAATTTGACCACCTTGAATCTTAGCCCAGAAAATTTATTTTATTTTGTACAAAAGTACATTTTGCAAATTTTAATTTTAATCCTTCTTGTTCGCATATTTGAAAGAGTGTTCTGAGATGGATTAAATGTTCTCCTTTAGAGGCAGAAAAAAAATATCATCGAAATAATTTAAGGCGAAGTCTACTTTATGTTTTGCCAAAATTCTACGAATTGTTCTTTGAAACACACTTGGTGCATTTTTCCAACCAAAAGGTTGACGGCACCATTCATTAAGTTCAAAGTTAGTGGCGAAAGCTAATTTTTCGGTGTCATTAAGTATGGGTACATGCCAATAGCCTGAAGCAAGGTCTAAAGTTGAAAACACTTTAGCGGAACTTAGTTTATCTAAAATTACATCGATTCTTGGAAGGGGTACTTTAATCATTTTTTGTAATACAGGGTGCATTATGAAAGTACTGCGCATTTTCTGGGAAAAATAGATTTATTGATCCGATTGGTACAAATGGTTAAAATTATTCAAAATAGTCCCCTTGTGCATCAATACACTTGCGAAGACGATTCTGCCACGCCTGGAAGGCACCCTGGAACTCCTAGACTGGAATGCCTCTCAGAAACCTTGTAACACGATGTTGGATGTTCTCCACCGACTCCCAGTGCTTTCCCTTCAGCTCTCTTTTCAGTTGGGGGAACAAAAAAAAAAGTCGCACGGAGCCAAGTCAGGACTGTAAGGAGGCTGGGGCATTGTCGTGGTGGAGCTTGAAGACGTCTTTGATGTCAGGCGTGACTCGCGTGACCCGTCGTAACAGTCTCTTGAGCACCTCCAGGTAAAAAGCTGCTATGACAAATTGTCCTTGCGGTACAAACACAAAATGGACGATTCCTCGGATGTCAACGAAGACAATCAGCATTGTTTTTATGCGAGACTTGCTCATGCGCGCTTTTTTTGGGTTTGAGAGAAGATTGTGTGTGCCTCTTTAAAGGCCTCTTTAACCATTTGATAAGTTTCCGTTGCATTCTTCCCAAGCCGCACACAAAACTTTATCGCGTACCGCTGTTCCAGCGAACACTCCATCGTGCCGTGACACAATCGAAAAAAAGACTTTGTACGAATACACGGCCTACAGCTCCTATTGCAATCACAATAAAATCATATATCCTCATAATATCCTCACAATAAAATCATGCGCATTACTTTCATAATACACCCTGTATTTAATTTTTGAAAATCTTTGCACAAACGAGTTTTCCCTTCGTTTTTCTTAAGTGCTAATGTTACAGGTGCGGAGTAAGGACTGAAACTTTCCTTAATGATATTTGCTTTTAAAAGTTGTTTTATTTGGCGTTTGATTTCATTTTCTTCCTCTGCGTAAACTCTATATGGTCTAAGGGAAGGAATTCAGAATTTAATATGATTCTTTGAGGTTCCATTCGTATACAACTAACATCATATTTATTGGCAGATAAAACGTGTTGAAATTCTCTTAGTAATTTTGGTAAAACACTTCCTGTCTCATTATTTTTTTATTTATATTATTAATATGTAGAGATAAATACTGTGAATTCGAATAATGCTTATAGCTAAGCCAAGTATCATCTTGAAAAACTCTTTTGCAGATTGTATCAATGTGCAATTGAAAGGAAGTACAATCATCGAGTTTTACGCAACCGGTTATAATTAACTGTTATACATGGTTTATATTTTCAATAGCTGCATCTGTTTCCCTGGGTATTTCTTGTGTGCTATTGAGAGATGTTGTATACTTGTTCGCTTACGTTTCTTTAAGAGCATATCTGTTCTCAATGAAAAGCATTGAATATCCCTCTATTCTCACAAATTCTACAAGGGAATTAGGGAAGCCGGCTCTGAAAATGGAGGGTCTGTGAAATCTAGCCGGACGATTAAATCTAAAATTGTGTGATCTATAATTATGTTGACTCGGCCTATAATAATTAGTTTGATTTGGTCTATACAAATTAGGCTGTCTTGACCTATAATAGTTAGGATGACTTTGTGTTGAGTCATCTGGAGTGGTGTTGCGAATTGTCTTTTCATGGGATTTACTTAATTTTACTGCTAAGTTAAGCCATTCTGTAGGATTGTCCGGGGATTAATTATCATCAATTGTTTCATGTCGGAATGGAGACCAACCGTCAATCCTTCCAACAACATTTGACTCGATAGACCTATACTCCTTCCACATTCAAGCTTTTTATGAAAATACTTGGTTATGTTTTCTTTTGGGTCGTATAAAATTTTGTAAATTCCTTTAGTGATGAATAGGTCGGTTCTAAAAATTTCTCCTCCAGTATGTAACACAATTCCTCCCAATTCCTAATGCTCAAACAGGAGTTTATATATTCCGTTATTGCAATACCCTTTAAATATTTATGCATATTGTTAACTTTCCATAAGTCTTCTTTATGACTTTCGTCACATTTTTGATTGAAATGTATCAACCAGGAATTGCATTTCATGCCTCCCTCGGGGTCAAAATTAATTATGAAAGGTTCTGTTGGGACAAGAAGCTTCGGCTCTACCCTCTCCAATCTGTTTCTTACAATTTCTGTGTTATGCTGCTGCTCGTTGACAACTTCAACACTATTTTCCCTATTTGAATCGGACATTTTTCCTGATCTTAGTATCATGAAAATTTGTTAACCAAGGTATACACAGTTAAACACAATCAAATCAAAATGTGTACATAACTTATCTTAATTCTGATTCTTCATCTTAATACTGATTAACCACAGCAATTTATCCTTCACAAAATATACTAAAAGCTATCACACACTATAAGACCATAATAATCAAAAGTGAAAATAACACTTTAATTGGGAAAATTGAATAAAAGATATAACTTTCCATATACGATTCAGTACACACAAATACGGGCAATATGAACATATCAGATCTCTGATGGATCAATAGACACAGAAAAAAAATTATTCACCTTTCTTATAGATGGAACATGATTTTACCTTGCTCATATCAAGATATATTCCTTGTTATGTTCATCTCATCAGCTTTCGATGTTGACACGATTGCACGTCGCACACTACGGCAGTTACTGCCTCCTTGATCGGTTGAAGAAAGGAAAGGAATACGTGTCGCAACTGGTTCTTCAGGGCTGACTTTTAAGCCAAGAGCTGGAAGGTTAGGCTTAGACTTAGATAATCCTCGAAGTAGGCAATTTTGTCCTGCCGGCTTTTGTAGTAGACTCGGAACTTAGGGATCAGTCCATATAAGTATTACTAAGAACAATTAAGAGATCCAATGAACAGCATTTATTCATATCATGTCGGGATCTTATACAGGAGCAGTTGAGGTTCATTTATGTCAGACGTAAACCGCGTCCACTGCACAACTTCCCTCCGAATTTCTTGGGTGAACTTACAGCCGTATTCACAAGTCCGAGTTAACTCGAGGATCTACTATAATCCCCGAGTTATCGAAAAAGACTATATCGAACCATAAAAGACAGTGGGAAATAAAGACTGCTTTTCGTCATACCTAGGTCCATGAGCAAAAGTACTGTAGTCAAGTTTCACGTCCTAATCGGACATTTTTCAGTTGACAGAACTGTGAGTAAAATTAAAGAACTGTATTGGTTCCCAAGAATGAATCGCTACGTGAAGAAACGCATATCGATGTGCTTAGAATGTTTAGTGAACAAGGTTCCCGGGGGTAAACAACAAGGACTGTTAACTCCCTATTGAGCCTGGAAAGAGACTATTCTTCATAATTCACATCAATCACTTGGGTCCATTTGTAACAAGTTCCAGAGTATCATATTCGAGGCTGAAATGATTGCCAGGAAAGGCCGAGTGAAAGCTGCTAAATTATTAATTGTCACGAGAGGTCGCCACTATGAAATGGCATGTATATAAGTTTTTTTGTCAGTTGCGAGTTATATATGAATATGCAAAGACGGTCTGGGACCGTCGTCGTAAATGTAATTACGAAGGACCATTGGGGTCGATTGATATGTGAAATAGGCACAGGGTGTCATGCTTGTTTATAAACTGTAAATAAAGTTGTACATATGTAAATGGTATTATAGTGAATTTCGTATTACCATATACAGTCAGTATCGGTTATATGGTCATCTCAGCGGTCTATATACAGTCAGTATCGGCTATATGGTCACCCGCTTATAAGGTCACCCCGCTTATATGGTCAGTTTTCTAAAGTCCCGTCTAACTTAATGGGGAACTTGTGTTAAAGCGCACCCCTTACATAGTCATTTTATTTTCCTGGTTATCTGTTATGTGATCCTTTTTTTCCCCAATCAGGTTATCGTTTTTTTTTTTTTTTAAATAGTAATTGTTGCAACATTTCTTGAGGCAGGGAACAACACAGGAGGAATGACCAAAAGAAAAAAAAGTCTTTGCCACCCCGGAGAAGATCTGAATTTACGCCTTTACTTCCCTCCCTTCCCCCATTTCTCTTTTGCGTTGAATCATCGTCGGCGTTACCTTCCCCCCACTCAATTCTCTTAATCCCCAAGCACAACAGGTGGACATTTGTCTGTTCCTCTGCGGTGGACATTTGGACGTTCCTACAACAGGTAGGCATTTGGACGTTCCTCTGCGAAAAATAAAAACAGAAACGAAAAAAAAAATTTAGAATCTGCGATCTTTTATGCTGTTGCCATTCCAAAGAAAACAATAATAATTAAATTCCATTAAATTCATTAAAAAATGTTCTAGATTGCATTTTAAAATTCGCCACGACCCAAAAATTGCAAAAAATTCGGATTATCTTTGTGCCAAATCCCATTATTGTAAGTGCCGCAGATTCGTCAGGACTGTGGGATAACAAAATACTGAAAAACAAAAACTTCCTTTTATAATAGTATAGATCAGTGCATTGAATATAGATTCACGTACGTATGCGTACTATACTTAGACTGGTAAGGTAAGCTAATAAATTTCACTAAAAAAATATTGCACATTTGTTACTGTAGTTTTAGTATTTTTAACAATAATGAGCGTTTATACCCTTTTACTTGCAAATTTTTTCGTTCTTTTTTACTAAGAGAAGGTATTAGGCTTGTTCGCGAAAAAAAGTCAGTGTCAGATAAAAAAAGAGTGTCATACGCTTTACCAATTATTTAGTACTAGCCACTGCGTGGCTAGCCCGCATTGCCCGTGCCCGTGGTGTTGACTTGCGAAGCAAACCAACACCACGGGCATCGCCTTGATGTAAGGTATTAATCTGGTGTAACATTTCCCACAGATTTCAAACACGTGACGTCACAATCTCTTGCGAAAATATAAAATAAAAAAAGAAAATCAAACGTAAAAGTTATCCATCTGACGTAAAATTTTCCGCAGTTTTCAAATCCTTTAAATTTTGATTCTTCCTTTAACAATCGCTGAGATAGAAAAAATAGTCTTGTAACATATATGTTTTAAGCACCCAACTGTTGGTTTCGAAAGAGACCAATAGATGGCGCCTGGGAGGTTCCTCCTCCAATGCGCAGTTAAGTTGCGCAGATGTATTTTTCAAGGGAACCCCGGATGTACGAAAAGTAAAGTGTGATGTGACGCTTTGATGTGAAAAAGACGCGATCCGACTCAGTCGCGGCCTTCATGTATATAGAGTCAATGATTGCTGTTAATAAATCGCAGTAATTACGACCAGGCAGTCCTGTCGATTTATTTAATCCACCACCCACACACATATTCGTAAGTTGCCCGGCGCTCGAGTTGAATAATGCTGGAAAAGGTTCCTTCAGCCCAGCCGAGAATTTACATTGGCGCCCAACCAGTGGCCGGATTGATGAATTGACGGAAATGGTGCCTGGAAATCGCTGGTAGTGTTCCGCAGAAGCAACACTTTACAGTCTGGAGATCGCGGCAAATCGGGAAAAGCGTTCGCTTGGATTTGCCTACACGTGGAATTGACGGGAAGCGGTCGCTTGGAGTCGTCGCACGTGGAAAGAGAGCCATTCTACAGGAAAGTGATAATCCGGAACATCGTCTTTCTTGGACCCAGATAAGAAATTTGATTGATTTTTCAAGTTGTCTAACTTTGTGAATTTAGTGTGATTCAAGTTTCGATTTAACTTTAACTTGTATAACTTTGTAAAGTTAGTGTGTTTCAAGTTTCGATTTAACTTCAACTTGAAAATTTATCGATTTAGAGTGATTCAAGTTTCGATTTAACTTCAGCTTGAAGAAATTTATCGATTTAGTGTGATTCAAGTTTTGATTTAACTTCAACTTGCATAAATTGGTAATTAGAAGTGCTGCATCGCATATGAATCGGAATTGGTTTTGAATTATATGAGTTAAAATTGCTTCATGATATATGAGAGACTAGGGAGTAAGATTTATAGTGTTAATATTTTTGTGTTCTCTCTTTAATTAGAAATGCTGCATCGCATAGGAATCTCAATTATTGTGTTTCAAGTTTCGATTTAACTTCAGCTTGAAAAACTTTATCGATTTAGTGTGATTCAAGTTTCGATTTAACTTCAGCTTGAAAATTTATCGATTTAGTGTGATTCAAGTTTCGATTTAACTTCAACTTGCATAAATTGGTAGTTAGAAATGCTGCATCGCATATGAATCGGAATTCGTTTTGAATTATTTGAGTTAAAATTGCTTCATGATATATGAGAGACTAGGGAGTAAGATTTATAGTGTTAATATTTTTGTGTTCTCTCTTTAATTAGAAATGCTGCATCGCATATAAATCGCAATTATTTTGAATTATATGAGTTATAATGGTTACATGATATATGAGGCTAAGGTATAAGATTTAGTGCATATGTATTGTGTGTTCTATCTTTTAGGGTATAAGATTTAGTGCTAGTATTGTGTGTTCTCTTTTAGAGTATAGGATTTATTGCATATATTTTTGTCGTTCATATATATTGTATGAAATCTAGTACTTTCAGTTAGTCATTTAAAAATCTATTTTCAAAATTCATTGTAAGAGGAACCTCTAATTGGTTAAAAGCTGGTTTTGAAAACAAAAATGACATTTTTGGCTAAAGGTAGACGGGAGGATCTTAGGATCCTAGCAGAGGAACTAGGGGAGGTCTTAAGAGAAAATCTGAAAATCTTTGAGCTAAAGGATATTATTGTCAATTCAGAGCATTATGAAGAAACATTCGCAAAAGAACTCCTGAAAACAATCATAGAGAACAGAGAATCTGAAAGGGAAAGAACTTTTGAACTGGAGAAAGCCGAAAAGGAAAGAACTTTTGAACTGGAGAAAGCCGAAAAGGAAAGAGCTTTTGAACTGGAGAAAGCCGAAAAGAAAAGAGCTTTTGAACTGGAGAAAGCCGAAAAGGAAAGAGTTTTTGAACTCGAAAAGCTAAAGATGCAACTTGAAGCTCAGTCTATGAATTTGACCACAGAAACTGGGCTCAAGGGAGACTGGTTTTTCGGCGATAGTCCTCGCCACAAATACCCATTTGCAGAACAAATGAAATCTGTGTCATATAAGAAATTCGGAAACGAGATTAAAATTAATTCGTGTTCACTTCGAGAGGTGGAAGGCCTTGCCCTTACGTCAACTCAGCGTGAAACGATGAACTGTCTCCTTAACGAGTATGAAGGGTCTTTTCATCCAGGGGGAGAGGCTACCCCTTTCATTGAACACCGGATAGACACTATGGACCATCCACCTGTTGCAGTACCTCCGTACAGAGTTTCCCCAGTAAAGAAAAGTATAATGAAAAACGAGATAGAGAGAATGTTGGAAGAAGGCATAATTGAGGACTGCGAGTCACCATATGCGGCTCCTGTGGTTCTGATCCCAAAACCAAATGGAATCTACAGATTTTGCGTTGATTATCGCAAACTGAATGCCATTACGAAGACTGATACCTATCCTCTTCCACTCATTGACGACTTGCTCCACGAAGCAAAGCATACATCCTACATGTCAACGATTGACTTGCGAGCGGGTTACCATCAAGTTAACGTGGCAGTTACAGACCGTGACAAGACTGCTTTCACCTGTCCATTTGGCTCTTACCGTTTTATCAGGATGCCTTTCGGGCTGAAAAACGCACCAGCAACCTTCCAAAGACAAGACCAGAGAAAAGCCTGTGCGGATAAGGGAAGAAGTTCAGGACCGAGCTTTTCTCCGGGCGATTCTGTTTGGGTGACACTCCACCCTGTTAGTAATGCCAAAAAGAAACGAACAAGCAAGTTCATGCCTCGGAGGGACGGTCCCTATGTCATTCTCACTCAGCGATCACCTACTACTTATCAAATTGCCAATCCAGACTCTCCTGAAGTCTCAATGGGAGTTTATCACTCATCGGCTTTAAGACCTTGCCTTGATTCCGATGCTCGGCCTTTGACGCCCTTACGAAAGCGTGGGCGTCCAAAGCGAAAGCATGCTGGTTCCTTGCCGGGACGTCGGCGAAACCAGAGGGGGAGTATGTAACATATATGTTTTAAGCACCCAACTGTTGGTTTCGAAAGAGACCAATAGATGGCGCCTGGGAGGTTCCTCCTCCAATGCGCAGTTAAGTTGCGCAGATGTATTTTTCAAGGGAACCCCGGATGTACGAAAAGTAAAGTGTGATGTGACGCTTTGATGTGAAAAAGACGCGATCCGACTCAGTCGCGGCCTTCATGTATATAGAGTCAATGATTGCTGTTAATAAATCGCAGTAATTACGACCAGGCAGTCCTGTCGATTTATTTAATCCACCACCCACACACATATTCGTAAGTTGCCCGGCGCTCGAGTTGAATAATGCTGGAAAAGGTTCCTTCACCCCAGCCGAGCACTTACAGTCTGCTTTTTTTTTCTTCACTGTAATCCGTTTCGCAGGAAATCAAAATGAATGAATCTCGAAACAAACGAAGGTCATTCGAATGTGTTCTCTCCCATTCTAGAGACGGGAGATGAAAAAAATTGACATGGTTCCAAAAGCTGACGTCAAGGTGACGTGAAGTCAAAAAGTCTTTATTTTGATGTTTCGTCATTTCGCGTAAGAACGCGAGAAAAGGAAGAATGGTGAAAAAACTATTAAATTCATTTTAAAATGTCCTAAATTGAATTTTAAAATTCGCCTTGACCCTAAAATTGCAAAAATTCGGACTACCTGTTTGCAAATTTTATTACTGTAAGTGCCATATATTTGTCAGGACTTTGAGTCCAAGAAAGCAAACAAACACTTCCTTCTCTACTATTATAAAAGGAAGTGTTTGTCTGTTTGTTTGTTTGTTTCTTGTCCGTGAAGTCCCGACGAATCTGGCATTTACAATAATGGGATTTGGCACACATGTAGTCCAAATTTTTTGCAATTTTAGGGTCGAGGCAAATTTATAAAATTCAATCTAGAACATTTTAGAATGAATTTAATAGTTTTTTTTCACCATTCTTCATTCTATATATATATATATATATATATATATATATAACGCGGTAATTCCGAGGAATGAAGAAACATTAAACTTTAGACTTTTCGCCCTCACGTGTCACCTTGACGTCAGCCTTTGGAATCATTTCAAGTTTTTTTCATCTCCAGGGAGAGAACACATTCGAATGACCTTCGTTTGTTTCGAGATTCATTCATTTTGATTTGCTGCGAAACGGATTCCAATAAAGCAAAAGATAAAGTTCTTCAGAGCTTTTTTCTGTCTCAGCGATCGTTAAAGGTAGAATAAAAATTTTAACGGATTTGAAATTTGCGGAAAATTTTACAACAGATAAATATTTTATTCGTTTGAGTTTTTTGTAATCTTTTATATTTTGGCAAGAGATTACGACGTCACGTAAACGTTAGCTTTCCAAAAATAAACAGATTGCATTTTTTGCCCTACGCGTTGAAATAAAAATGAAAACAGATTTTCATTTTAGCGAAGGAGAGCAAAGAAATAAAAACATTTTGACTGGGACTGTTAAGTTCTTTTTTTCGTATAATCGGAATCGTTAAAGACAGATTGAAAATTTTAACGGATTTGAAATCTTCTTAAAATTTTACACCAGATAAAAACCAAACATCACGGCGTTGCAACGCCAGATGTTCGGTTTGGTAACTCCGGGTTAGCCACGCAATGGCTAGTTTTTAATATTAGAAATTATCGCCGAGAATATAGTCTCAACGAAGTGCGTAGAGGGAAAGGTTGTGCCATCGCTAGATTTTTTGGATGCTAAAAGTATCCGGTAATGGTTCCAAGCACTCCAAATTTCCTGTTCGCAGTGGCACTCTTCTTCATTTTCCAAAAGCTTTCTTTCCACATTTACAAGTTTGGACCTGAAGTCGACATACACCAGAGAAAAGTTGATATTTAATTCTGCAAGTTGCGTCCATTGGAAACCATTCAGTTCCAAAGTAATGTAGACTACTACATCCGGATACTTAATTATTTTAATTGTCTGTTCCAGGCTTCTAAATTGATTAAATCTTTCTTCGAATTGGTCAAGTAACGAATTTACAATATGGTGGGACTTTTTATGCATGGGCTCCATTTCATTTTGTACAGTTGTGTTGGACTTCTCGAAATACTTTTATACTTGAAAAAAAAGTTTTAGTCTCTAAATCTCGTTAAAAAAATTTTAAGACTACCTTCCGTAAACGATGCGTGTCACCAAAAATGTATTGGCGTGTCATAGGTTCGCTATCACTGCTCTAGTAAGACATTAAGTAAAAATACCCTACCATCCTAAATGTCCTTTTCGGGCGGTGATCCCAGACTTTCGCAAATTACCCGCTGTGTTATTCCAGTGTGTCGTTACCTAAATATCCTTGCATATCAAGGATATGCCCGTGTCATGAAGGGTGGCGTTGGGACTGATTCCTTTAATAATTTCTTTTTCTCTCCTTCAGGGAAGGAATGAGGTGACATGCCCGTGTCATGTTGGGTGGTGGTGGGACTGATTCCATAAATAATATATTTTCTCTCTTAGGGAAAGAATGAGGCGACATTCGCGCGTCATGTTGGGTGGTGATGGGACTTATTTCTTAGTTTCTTTTTTTTTCTCCAATAGGGAAAGAACGGAACGGACGTATCAATTACGGAGTACCTTGCAGAAAACTGTAAACCTCCACATCAGAATTAATAGAGAATTTAATGGTTGGAAACTTAAAAAAGAGGGAAGAAAGTTAAAGGTAGTGACAATGCACAATGAAAAAGGAAAATAATTTAGATTGATGATAGAATTTAGTAATTGATACAATTAAGAGTCTCAGGGAAAGAATGAGGCGACATGCCTGTGTCATGTTGGGTGGTGGTGGGGACTTTTTCCTTAGAATTAGAACTTGTGCATCAAGCAAGCCTTTATTTCTCGTGTTGGTTTGCGAAGCCAAGACACATTCACACCTGACCCTCACCAAGACGCATGCGAAGAAAACCAAATGGGATTGCGTAGCGATCACCGGGGTCAGCGAGCTGTGAACGAATCCCCCTAGTACGTAAAAATCTCGAAACGTCAAAATTGGTATGATTACAATACCTCTCTTATAATATGTGTTATGACGATTGGTAATAAAACAATAATTATAATAATAATAATAATAATAATAATAAAATTAGTTGTGATCAGAACAGAATCGACCGCAGTTAGAGAGAACAAAAAATAAAATTTAAGTTTGTCGAAATTTCACAGCACCTCTATTTTCTAACGTCGGTCGGTTAAAAGAATCATAAACAAATAATCATAGTAAATATGTAAGTTCTTACCTCTGTATCAAATAGTTATTACAACAACAATATATTTTCAATAAGTGATCCACGTAAGTTATCGTTTGAATGTGATCTGTAGATACCGCATAGAAATTTTACGTTCAGTTCGAAACAAAATCTGGTATGGATAAAACCCCCACGTGTTTATAATAATGTTTAAGTAACCTATCAAAACATGCATAGATTCGATAATCGAGTGTTGGTTTGCGAAATAAACCAAATGGGACTATCACCGGGTGTAGACGAGAGTGTGCGAGCAGATGGCTGACCCCCTAGTGCAGGCCTCGAAATAGATTTTTTAATACATGTGCACCTTGTGCACCTAAGTTTTTAAATTAGGTGCACAGAATATATTTTAGGTGCATATTTAAAAAAAACGTAATATAAGAGCATTCATGTAATGAAAACTACTTTATTAGTTGAGAATGTTTGGATATGTTTCAAGTAGATAGTAAATAAAAATATTTAAAATTTTTTCTATCTGCGAAATCATTACTTACAAGTATTCAGTCATCATCAAACATTGGTGGGCAATCAGAAACGTCTACGTTTTTGGCAGATCTTTACCCATAAGGTTTAGTGTCCAACCTTCTTTTTGTATTTTTCCTTCATTGCAACATAGCATTTTCTGGATTAAAGTTTTCGCATAGTGCGTATTTAGTAATTTTAATTACGTTTCTTTAGAGCGAGAGAGGTCGATACTAATATTTTGTTCAGACATCAAAATAACATAAAATATGTTTCCCCGTTTTTTTTTAAAGATAGGTGCACGTGCACCTAGAGGGAAAAAATTAGGTGCACAATTTTATTTTCATGTGCACAGTGCACCTGTGCACCCGGGTATTTCGAGCCCTGCCCTAGTGTTATAGATTTTAACAAAACTATTAGTTTAGATAATAAGGCAAGTTTATAGAAGTTTTTTACGATGATACTCTGGAGGCGTCTACTTGCGATAAAATGCAATGTTGTTTTAAACAGCAATAATTCTCATTAATAATTTTTATAGGTAGATGTTCGCTGTTACATCTAATTATTTTGGCAAAAAAATAAATAACCGTAAAGCGATAAAAACCATCCTCGCGTCTTACTAAATTAGATATAGATGGAATTTATTTGACTTAATACCTAACTATGCGAGATGAAATGACAATTACAACAGGCATCACTCTTCGCAATTGGTCGTAGGCAATTTTTCAGTGCTGAAAAAAACATCGCCATAATGCAAAGTTTCTATCATAATTGAAATTTTACTGGCAAAAACGAGTTTTGTCATAATAAATTGTAAATTTTGCACTTTAGAGAGTTCTAAGGACAAAGCACATATCAATTTGTTTAGCTAATTAACCAATTAGATAATAGAACATAAGAAATTAGATTTGACCACAAGAGTTCTTTTAAATGTCAGGTCCATATTTTAAAATAGAATTTAAACGAGCGAGGGTTGACAAAATAGTTATATTTTCACTACAGAAAAATTCCAATTTAAAATCTAGGATAGTAGACTGATTATAATTCTTTAAAGCAGACTGTAACACTGCATCAGGATTTTTTAAGCGTTGTTCCTCTGAGTTGGTAAAAAATTAATAGTGCCTTTTTACAATGTTCAAACTAAACTTCATGGAAGCAAAATTCAATTTTACATATTTGCATGCAATCCAATGCAAAGATTTACCTGAGATATTGCAATATTGCAATTTTCAGTAGAAACTAGCTTTAGTGCTGGAAAAAACGAGCATCAGGAGTACATGCTGTCAATGCAAAATTCATTTGAGAAATTTCGTTAGTCCTCTAACTAACTAGGATTATTCTCCACACTAACTCACTCCTTTATTTTGAAGTCCTGAATTCTTGTATGGTCTAATTTACAATAAATGACCTTGAAACAACCAACCAGGCTTTTGACAGGACAGCCTTTAACTTGATCTACCATTGTTGTCAAAAAAAAAATCCCAAATTTGCATTAATACTCTGTTTTCTTACTCCTAAATCATCATCACCACAGCTCATGCATTTTGCCACTCTTTTCGGTACTGATTGCTCGCCCCTCCTAATTGTCTCCCCCCCCTTTGGAACGTGAATTGGACTCCTAATTGTATCAATTATTAAACTCTATCGTCTATCTAAATTATCTATCTTTTTCATAGTGTATTGTCACTACCTTTAACTTTCTTCCCTTATTTTTAAGTTTACAAACAATAAATTCTTCATTAATTCTGGTGTGGAGGTTCGCAGTTCTCTGCAAGGTACTCCGTAATTGATACGTCCGTTCCGTTGCTCTGTTTTCACGTCAATTCAGCTGAAGCAGTCACGTTACAATTCACCCCTATAACGGAACGGTACGAACGTATTATTTACGGAGTACCTTGCAGAAAACTGCGAACCTCCGCATCAGAATTAATAGAAAGTTTATTGATTATAAAAGAGCAATGGGAAACAGTTAAAGGAAGTGGGTTTTGGCGTTAATTCAATTCGTATTTTTATTGTTTTTCGGTTGGGTAGTGACAAACAATATATGAGATATAAAACAGACATGTTATGACGCCATCATTCGTCGTCGTGATAATGAAACCCGTGATTCTGGTCTTCCAGTTTGCGTCAGTTATTGATAAATAAATGAAATATTAAAAAGATAACAATAGATTTTTTCTATCCCAATATGTATTTTTAAGGCTGTTTGACTTTCGATATTGTTGAGACTAAAGCCGCGTCCACACCGGAGAAGCAGAGCAAAACATGGATGATTGATTAACCCCGGAGACAGGTTTGGTGAATCAATCTCTCTGGTTTTTCTGGTTTGACAGCTCGGACACAAAATGTTCCATGTGCTCGCGATCAATCTGGTTGGTTGTGTGTTGAAGTTAAACTGCAAACTTATTGTTTGAAGCAAATGGTTTTAAGGTCCCGTTCTTTACGAAGTCGGCGTATAATCGCGAGTGCAGCGTATATTATCATTAAAGATTTATTAAAGAGGAATACGAAGAAAAGTTCCCAAAAAAGGCGACATTTGGTGACACCCGTAATGGAAAATATTCTCAGCAGCCAAAAGACTGAAAATGTATGTCTTTTGCTCACACGCAGTAGAAATTACGCTTTTCCTACTGGGACACTTAATAAACCCTAAACTAATAGCCGCCTCGGAAAATAATCCACTTCATCGTTAACCCTGTACAATTTTGAACAAACCGTGTTTTCAATCCTGCGACGGCGGCTGCGGCAACCACTTTATTAATATATATATATATATATATATATATATATATATATATATATATTATATTATATATATAATATAATATAATTATATATATATATATATATATAATTATATACAGGGTGGTCCCGAATTCATGGTACAAACTTTAATGGTAGGTACAGGACATTGTAACAATGATTTATTGTATAGGAATGTATAGTCGCAAGTGACGCGGTGAGGCGAAAACAGGGGAAATAACGGCCGAAAGGAAAAACAAAGATTTTATTGAAAGCGTTGTTGACAAGTGTCATGTTTACAGTAATTGTTCAAAATTGCGTCCACCAGTATCGATACATGCTTGACAGCGTCGGTGGAGCGATTGGCGTACACGTTCAAAGATGCCTGGTATTTCACGCACACCTGCAGCAGCTACAGATAAGCGAGCGACGAGATCCTCATCTGAGTCAACTGGAGTCTCATAAACAAGATGCTTTAGATGTCCCCATAAAAAGTAATCGAGGCTCGATAAATCGGGAGATCGGGGTGGCCAAGGGACTGGTCCACCACGCCCAATCCATCGAGTACCAAACGTGGCATTCAGGTAATTCCGTACATCAATGCTGAAGTGTGCTGGCGCCCCATCGTGCTGAAACCACATGCGGTTACGAATGGCGATCGGAACATCATGCAACAGTTGTGGT
Source organism: Metellina segmentata (assembly GCA_947359465.1). Lineage (NCBI taxonomy): Eukaryota > Metazoa > Arthropoda > Arachnida > Araneae > Tetragnathidae > Metellina > Metellina segmentata. The sequence goes on along the minus strand of OX375884.1, from coordinate 6,366,838 downwards.
AACACTTCTTTCAGAAAAATAAGATAGCTTCCGCCAGTGAGCCGCGTGGGTAGTAAGTATGGGCCAATCAAAAAGTCGTTCACAATACCAGCCCACACATTAATACTGAAACGTTGTTGAAACGCATGTCGACGCGTTGCATGTGGATTATCGGTTGCCCACACATGGGAATTGTGCGCATTAAAGACACCATCGCGTGAAAATGTCGCTTCATCTGTAAATAGCACATAATCTACGAAATCCGGCTGCAACGCACATTGCTGCATCACCCACAGGCAGAAGTTCACGCGGCGTGGATAATCTGCCGGATTCAATGCTTGTACTTTCTGAAAATGGAAGGGGTGTAAGCGATTTTTGTTTAACACTCTGCATACAGTCTGATGACTCACACCTACATCACGCGCAACAGTTCTTGTGCTTGACTCGGGTCTATCAGCCACAATGTTCAAGATGCTTTCTTCCAGCCTTGGAGTGCGTACAGCTCTTACTCGACCAGCGCCATGTCTGTTGACGTCGAACGCACCTGTTTCACAAAGTTGACGATGTAACCGTTGAAAAATTCTATGATCCGGCATTCGTCGATCAGGATACTCCGCGCGATACATTCGTAACGCAGCTCTGCCGTTACCATTTGCACGGCCGTACATGTAATGCATGTCTGCTTTTTCTGCATACGTAAAGTCACCCATCGTCTACGGCAGCACAATTGTGAATGGCGCTTTTCCCTACTGCGATGCATCATGTTCAACAGCGGCTAGACATCTACTGCCCTCTACCGGCAATGATACCAACCGATCACTCCATTTCTCTTTCCTTTTATTTCCCCTGTTTACGCCTCACCGCGTCACTTGCGACTATACATTCCTATACAATAAATCATTGTTACAATGTCCTGTACCTACCATTAAAGTTTGTACCATGAATTCGGGACCACCCTGTATATATATATTAAGAAATAAAAATTTCTTACTGAATATTTCACTCATATGTTCCAACATATTGAATGTCTCTTTCAATTCGGCATTTTTCGGTAAAACGTATTAATATTGCAGTGCAACAATTTTAAATTTTCTTTGATTGCAAAAAAGTTTAAATACATTTTAAATATCCACCTCTTATTTATCTTAAACTAGCCACTGCGTGGTGATTGCTAAGAATTCCCATTTGGTTTGCGAAGCTTATTGGATAACAAAAATCATGCCATTGGTTTGCCTCACAAACCAAATGGAAATTCGTAGCCTATTGGAATGGATTCCCAGCAAATTCTAATTTGATTTGCTTCGCAAACTAAATTATGAATTTTATGAACTATGATTTGCTTCGCAAACAAACACCTCGGGCAACGCCGTAATGACCTCGTCATTGCCAAATTCGAATTGCGAAGAGATCCAATCGGCGTGACGTCACAATCTCTTGCGAAAATATAAATATTTAATTGAAAAATTATTTATTAAAAGAAAATCAAATGAAAGGTAGAGATTTAGGGGTTTAGATTTTATTCAGATTTCAAATCTGTTAGAAATTTTCATCTGTCTTTAACGATCCCGATTTTACAAAAAAGTACTTAACAATGCCAGTCAATATATATTTTTTATTTTTTTTGCTTTTCTTCGCTGTGAAATGGTTTGAGCGTAGGAAATTAAATCTGTGATATCTCGAATCAAACGAAAGTCATTCTTCACAGAAAGTGGCGTTCGTGTTGGAAAAAATATAAGTTTCAATTTAAAATTATTCATTTATCGAAAATCATATTTTTAGGTATAGATATGATGTGAAATTTTCCGCAGATTTCATATCCGTTGAAAATTGTACTCTATCTTGTACGATCAAGGAGATAATAAAAAAGAACTACATAACTAAAGTTAAAACTTTAGTCTGCTGACAAATCTTTCTCCGCAAAATGAAATCGGAAGCGGAAAAAATACATTTAGAATTTGCTAACTTTTTATGCAACTTTTATTCCAAAGAAGACAATAATAATTAAATTCCAATAAATTATTTTTTAAATGTTTTAGATTGAATTTTAAAATTCAGGCTGGACACAAAAATTGCAAAAACTTCGGACTACCCGTGTGCCAAATTTCATTATTGTAAGTGCAATAGATTCGTCCGGACATTGCGTAGTGGAGGTCGGACACTTCATTTTATAATAGCAGAGATTTGACGTGCAAAGTTCCCCAAGACCACTAATATAGACCATCTAAATACACATGGATGGACACATCAATTTTGACACTAATATGGGCAGATTACATTTTCACAACTAAGTTTTAATCGTCAACTATGTATAGCAAAACACACAATGCTTACAAATAGACTACTTAAATAATAATATCACTTTACAATCCGAAGAAATATAGATATTTCTATGTTCCGATCCCCGACCCGTTTCTTAACGATGACCCCGGTGATTGATTGAACGTCGAGCAAGGGAACGAAAAAACGCCGTCCAAATAGAGCGAGCACGAGCACTTGCTTTCCTTTGATGTACCGACTAGAAGCGGATCATTTTGCTCGTGCTCAAAATGTTCGTTCACCGTCTACACTGAACGAGCTGCCAATCAAGCCTGTCTCCGGGGTTAATCAATCATCCATGTTTTGCTCTGCTTCTCCGGTGTGGACGCGGCTTAAAGCCGCGTCCACACCGGAGAAGCAGAGCAAAACATGGATGATTGATTAACCCCGGAGACAGGTTTGGTGAATCAATCTCTCTGGTTTTTCTGGTTTGACAGCTCGGACACAAAATGTTCCATGTGCTTGCGATCAATCTGGTTGGTTGTGTGTTGAGGTTAAACTGCAAACTTATTGTTTGAAGCAAATTGTTTTAAGGTCCCGTTCTTTACGAAGCCGGCGCATAGTCGCGAGTGCAGCGTATATTATCATTAAAGATTTATTAAAGAGAAATAGGAAGAAAAGTTCCCAAAAAAGGCGACATTTGGTGACACCCGTAATGGAAAATATTCTCAGCAGCCAAAAGACTGAAAATGTATGTCTTTTGCTCACACGCAGTAGAAATTACGCTTTTCCTACTGGGACACTTAATAAACCCTAAATTAATAGCCGCCTCGGAAAATAATCCACTTCATCGTTAACCCTGTACAATTTTGAACAAACCGTATTTTCAATCCTGCGACGGCGGCTGCGGCAACCACTTTTTTAATATATATATATATATATATATATATATATATATATATATATATATATATATATATATATATATATATATATATATATACATACGTGCTTGCAAAATTGATATTAGCAGATTATTTCCCTACAAAATAAAAATTTCTTACTGAATATTTCACTCATATCTTCCAACATATTGAATGTCTCTTTCAATTCGGCATTTTTCGGTAAAACGTATTAATATTGCAGTGCAACAATTTTAAATTTTCTTTAATTGCAAAAAAGTTTAAATACATTTTAAATATCCACCTCCTATTTATCTTAAACTAGCCACTGCGTGGTGATTGCTAAGAATTCCCATTTGGTTTGCGAAGCCTATTGGATAACAGTAATCATATCATTGGTTTGCCTCACAAACGAAATGGAAATTCGTATCCTATTGGAATGGATTCCCAGCAAATTTTAATTTGATTTGCTTCGCAAACTAAATTATGATTATTATGAACTATGATTTGCTTCAGAAAGTGGCGTTCGTGTTGGAAAAAATATGAGTTTCAATTTAAAATTATTCATTTATCGTAAATCATATTTTTAGGTATAGATCTAATGTGAAATTTTCCGCAGATTTCAAATCCGTTGAAAATTGTACTCTATCTTGTACGATCAAGGAGATAAAAAAAAACTACGTAACTAAAGTTTAAACTTTATTTGTTTTTTTAGTCTGGTGACAAATCTTTCTCCGCAAAATGAAAACGGAAGCGGAAAAAATACATTTAGAATCTGCTAACTTTTTTTGCAACTGTTATTCCAAAGAAGACAATAATAATTAAATTCCAATAAATTATTTTTTAAATGTTTTATATTGAATTTTAAAATTCAGGCTGGACACAAAAATTGCAAAAACTTCGGACTACCCGTGTGCCAAATTTCAACATTGTAAGTGCAATAGATTCGTCCGGACGTTGCGGAGGTCGGACACTTCATTTTATAATAGCAGAGATTTAGACGTGCAAAGTTCCCCAAGACCACTAATATAGACCATCTAAATACACATGGATGAACGTATCAATTTTGACACTAATATGGGCAGATTACATTTTCACAACTGAGTTTTAATCGTCAACTATGTATAGCAAAACACACAATGCTTGCAAATAGACTACTTAAATAATAGTATCACTTTAAAATCCGAAGATATATAAATATTTCTAAGTTCCAATCCCCGACCCGTTTCTTAACGATGACCCCGGTGATTGATTGCACGTCGAGCAAGGGAACGAAAACACGCCGTCCAAATAGAGCGAGCACGAGCACTTGCTTTCCTTTGATGTACCGACAAGAAGCGGATCATTTTGCTCGTGCTCAAAATGTTCATTCACCGTCTACACTGAACGAGCTGCCAATCAAACCTGTCTCTGGGGTTAATCAATCATCCATGTTTTGCTCTGCTTCTCCGGTGTGGACGCGGCTTAAGGGTCACATAAATTCACTGTGGCTTATGGGAAAATCTGAAACATGCATCGGATATAATTCATTTTATTTCAGTTCACCATATATTGTTACGAAGATGACGAGAGTAAATAAAGAATTCAATTTTATACGTGTTAATGAATTGGTTTAGCAATGGTTTTAACATATAGTTCTATTACTGTAGTTTTCAAGCACAAAACTGATTCTAAATTTTCTTTAATCAAGCGCTTCCTAATTTACGGTGTGTTAACATTCATGACTGAAAACGTTTGTCCACCGCGTATGGCACCACAGCTATTTTGTTAACGCATGTGTTAAAGTTAAAATAACGCATGGTAAGGCCAACAAATCAACGGAGTATGTGAACTGCGCTTTTTGAATCCTTGCTTTAATTGCAATTCTAAATATACAGTCGTTTTGTAGTTTCTTTTTAGCAGTGCATCAACAAAGATCGTACTCCTAATGCATTTGAGCCGACCAACCGGGTGTGGTGGTTAATGTGTTAGCCTCTAGGTAGGAAGGTTTCTTGTTCGAATCCGGGTCAGTGCATGGATGTTTGTAAGTGTATGGTGTAGAAGCGGCACCTTAAATCTGTCGTAGCCGAAAGTATTCACTTTGGGTTGGTGTGGAAGTTTGGAGAGTGGGGTGCCAGCTCAGGTGTTGCCTCGGTGTGGTGTTGTTCTCGGATTTTTCCCTTAGGGGATTGATCCCGAACCGTCGTCAATAGTCCGTTGTGTTGTTACGACGTTAATTAAAAATTACTTAATGCATTTGAAGTCGAAATATCTCAAAAAGGTTTTTGTAGTTTTCAAAAGTCATTTCACGTCTTTTTTAAGTGCTAAAGCTATTTAGGTTATTATAGATCGTAAACCTCAAATTATGTAATTTTCTGTTCGAAAAAATTTACATATTTTATTAAGGACATTCAAAATCGTGAAGAAAGGAAAAAGATTTAAAAAATTGCTTAGAAGTGAATAGGTAAAGGCTCTTTAGAATCCGAGTCCTAGTCATAACGATCTGGAGCAAAGGCAAGACAAATAATAAATAATACTTTTTATTAGTGAATTTTTAAAGCTCTTAATAAGTTTATACAAGAACTAGCAAAACTTTGTGTGATAATGCCATATACAATTAAATACAAAAGAATATCGATCAACACATATGTTTTAAAAAGTTCATATATAAATGCTCGTAAAATTTACTTCGTCACTAGTTTCTAGAAAATAAATGGAAAAGCAATTAATGTCATAAATACAGTTATAATTTATTTAGTATTGAAGTTAAAGAATTAAAAATAACCAAACAGGAAAAACTTGCTCTGCCAATCATGCAATTTTTTTTTCTAAAATATTTATTTGATATATTTGAAATTTCTGTTATTGCTTACAGAAATTGTTATTGCTTATAAAATGTTGCCATATAAACTTAAAAATTAAGAAGTGCATTGAAATACATGTCAAGCTTTTATAAATAGGTTTATATCTCTCACTAAACTTCAAAATATGTAATAAATAATATTCATGTTCAGTGAATGCTATACGGTCCACCGAAATTATACAACTTACTTTCCCTAATGATAGACATGAAGGTAGACGTTTATCTATCAAAATATGTAACGCAAGCTAGATAATATAAATGTTTTACATTAAAGACTCTAAAATGTTTAGAGTTGAAACATTCGAACAATACGAACTATGTTTGAGTGAACATTTAAACAATAAAAAGATGAAGCAGTCGTCAAATTTGTTTCTAAAAGTAGAGCTGGAAAAGTTAATTTATTATACTGTTTGGCATGTATTATTTTAAAAGATGAGATTGAAATTAAAGGTTATGATTTGTGAAATTATGCGGATTTTTTGTGATGAGCTATACATATTTACAAATAACTTGAAAGGATAATTTTAAAGTTGCAAAAATATACATATGCGTATCAACTCAAAAGAGATTAACATGATGATATCTAACAAATCTGATAGATTTGTTCGATATAACCTTAGATTCGATAATATCGTTTATTAGTTCTAAGTTGCAAGAACAAATGAAAGGTATATAACAAAGAGGAAAAGTATTTACTTAAACAATACTAAAAGGTAAGCTTTGTTGAAAGATCATATCATTAAATTGTACACATAAATAGCGCTTTCAACTTAATTTATTTTTTAGATATGTTTCTTTGATCCTTGCTGAAATACATACGCGACAAGACAAAATATTGCCATGAAATAAATCCACCGGATACCTTACAACAATATGAAGTAGCACATGACGTTAAATATCTCAAAAGTTGACATAATTTCGGCTTAATGACACAAATAGGTAAAGTAATTCGAATGACACAATTGATACTTTCATTCGCAAGAATGATTTTCAGGTCGTTTGCACACTTTTAATGACTATATTCTCTTCTTGATAAGTGATGAAACTTTTCCAAATGCCTGTTGCATCGTGTGAGATTTATGTACCTCTTCATATAGATTTTGTATGGTGCGTTTTGTCACTTGGTGAAATTCAAGAGCACGTAACGAAACTCGATGATATAAAGCACACCATGAGACTAGGTGTTACATGTCTGTTCTTATGGGTCGAACATCGATGTTCCACAGTTGATTGCAAACCACAGCTACAGTTACTTTATCGTTGAATGAAACACGGCGAGAACGATTGAAATCAAGAGATGAGCAATATCCAGTATCTAAGCTTGATGAAGAAGAACAGGGACTCGAGTCCAGACTGCCTGGTCTTTTAGGAATAGTACAGGGTCGACTTCGCTCCAATTTGCGCATGGGAGGTAAGGCACTATTTTGTTCAGGAGATGAATATACACTTTCGGAATTCTCCAAGTTGCCTTGGGCTTGGATGCTCATGTCCTGCTTACTTTCCAAAGTTCGAATCATCTTTTTTTTACCACAACTTTCGGTAGAGCTAGTTGAACTAAAAGGGTGAAATGTAAATTAGAGAAAAATTGTACTAGCATACTTTAAAAGTGCATTAGTACAAAATCATTCAAAATTGTTTACAACAGTTTTTGGATAGGGTTAACATTTCTTAAAGAAAACATATAAATGACTGCGAATTGTACGAATGAAATTGTTTTATTGTTACTTAAATTCAATAGCATATTTTAAATAATATATTAGGAAGTGAAAAGAATGTTCTGAGTATGTGATTTTGCTGAAGTCAAAGAAATAATTCCTACTGAGTGAAAGAAAATGATTCATTCGAAAAATTCAATTAACCGTTTAAAAATTTTCAGATAACTTTTAGTTTTATATAATTGAAACGATAGTAAAATATCTTTTGTTTAAAAAATCAAAACAAATCGTTAAGATATGGAACAAAAAGTTTAGCTAAAGTGAATTGTTTTGTTCTAAAGTAATTTTTAAAAGTAAGTATAGTTTAAAAATTTACCAAACGTTTTTTCCAAATTTTGTTATACATATTTAAACTACGAAATTAACTTCTATAAGATGAAGTGATAACCGTGTCTCCTTTAATCTAATTATTGGGTTGCTTTGAACTTAAAATCTTGTAGTATTTAAAAATATATATCTCAATAAATATCCCGCTGTGTGTGAACTAAGAACATATTCTTTATCAAAAGATTGTTTACAGCAGTTTTAGGATACGGTTAATTTCTTATAGAAAACATTTAAATGACTACGAATTAATATGATAATGATTAGAATTATACTTTGTTTTTTTCTGAAAAATATTAACACTCACCTCGAATCGGAATGATAGGATGCAATCAATGGTTTGTCATCCATAAGTTGAGGATGTGGGACATCACCAAGACATTGTTCATCAATTTGAGACATGCTGAATGAACTTTGAAGAAATAAATGTAGACTTTTGTCGGAGAGATAAACTGATGTTGCTAATACTCTGAAAATGTAAAATAAAGATTATACTTTTTATACCCCTGGTTATTAAAATTCAGAATCATGCTATCAATGGACTCTTCTTATTTTTATACTTAAGTGTGTTATTTTTTATTTTATTTACACAAAAAATAATACGCATTTCAACTCATAATTACTTTTTACGTAAAACTGTATAACTTATGAAGAGATAAAGTCAGTTGATGATATCAGGTAACCCCCAAAAAATTGAAAATCAGGTTTTTCATAATTTTGCTGATGCGGATGCATCGATAGATTTATGTTGCAATTAATCTCGATAAAATTATTCACAAAATGTTATAGAACTTACTGTTCGAGGAATTTTTGAAGACCATTTTTCCTGTCTTCAATGAAGCTATCACTGAATCGATAAAAGTAATTTTTCGGTGGAAGTGATGGAGGTTTGCTTCTAAAAGAACAATGGGAATTAAGGAGTTAGAAGTGAAATAAAAAATTAATATACAAAAAATACCTTTTAACTAAAATTGGGTGAAATACTTCAGTGAAGTATAATATAAGAAGTTAAATGCATCGTAAAAACATACGCTTTCATAAATTTATTCAAAGTACAGGAGAATAAAGTACACCTTTTTTCTTCCAACTGATAATTTCAGTTAATATTATTTTAATACTCTTAGAATAAAGGATTATAGACTCCGGCAAAAGCTTTGAAAGGTAAAGAAAAGGCACCAGGTTCGATTCATACACTGAAAAGGTTGGTATATTAGAGAGGACATTATGGAGTCTGGTACATTAAATTTGCCTATTTCGAAACCATGTCGCTAGATAGGGTTGCGAAGAGTATGAGACGTGCATGCTTCCCATGTAATGTTCGATTTCAAATTGTACGTTTCACTCTTTGGGTGTTTTCCTGACCGGTCTAACAGTTAGTGGGTGCCGTTGGAACAGTCAAACAAAAGCAAATTCAGAATCAAGCGTCCAGAAGAATATCAATTTACTCGTACCTTTTAATTCTTCAAACTAACAAGTATTTACGAACGCTGTGATATAGTAAATAGCAGGTATAATATCTTAAGTTTATTTGTTCAATATCAGGATCGTTCAGAGTTATTGTTATCTTTTCTTGGGACATATTGGATTGAATTAAAATACAAGAATTTCAACAAGTTTCTAATCAACAGTTTTGAAGAAATGTTTGAAGGCTCTTACATTGTCGGATGATGCTGAATCAGTAGCTGCCTCAAGTGTAGAAATTCGGAATACCTTCGGCGATTCTGAGAATACGAATGAGTGAAGCAAGGGTTGTTGCTCTGGAACCAATGAGAACAGATGAAACATTTAGTTGACAAAATAATCAAATATGTACCTTTTAATATTATCAAATGGTACTGAACACATTTGAGAAACCATTTCAAATATTAAACCCACTAAAATACTCACTTTCAAACTAATGGCATATGATGTGAAGTAACCTCCACTCGATGAAAACTGTATCAGCGGGCTGTGAACAGACACAACTGTAACCTAAAAAAGTGCATCAAGACTTGTAATCTCCGAAAGTTTAGACAAAGAAAAGTGAAAATTTTCTAAAAATGTAAAACGTACAATAATGTGTATTATTTTCTTCCAGGTGTCATTTTTTGCTTCGTATGAAATGTACAAGTGTCATACACAATGATAATTTGCTAGCAAGAGTTTTGTGAGAAAATTTATCACATATGTGATAACCCCAATAGAATAAGGAACTATGCTGTCATAAAACTACGAATATTTTTTTTCCAATGGGGGCACATATTAACTTAATCATTGACCACTACAAGGATGGAAGTGATGGAGCACCCAGTGGGAGGACCATCACTGCCTCTAACAAAGGACAGCACAATTTACATCCATGCCCTGACACGGATTCGAACCAGGAACCTTCCCAACCAGAGGACAATACCTTAACCACTAGATCGGTTGGTCGGCTGAACTAAGATTACAGAATAGACACTAAGCTATTTGAGAAATTTTAACAAGCTCGTAAGAAAAAATTGTACCGTATTTTAAGTTTGTACATTTTATTACAACAGGAGCAATATGACTATTCTTCGATTGAAATTCATTGTATTTAACTGTAGTAATAAGAGATTTAAAAAATTCATTGCTCCTCATAATTGAAAAAGAACTAGAATTTGTACAACACACACGTGTATGTATTATGAGATTGAAAACAAATTATTTACCGAGCAATCATTGATTCTCTGCAAAATTGACTTAAAATTTTAGGAATTGCTTCATACATTTCATTTTACAGATGTAACTTGATAGGATTGGCCATATAATAATGAGTATTCAGTAAACCTTAGTTGGTACCACAAATTAAATTTTCAAAATCAAGAAATATAAGTTGACAGAAGTCACATTTATAATCTACACTTCTGAAAGCTAAGATTTTTTAAAGGATTTTCTCTCTCAATAGATGATTACGTTTTCAAAAGAAAATTGCAACAGGTAATTTGCTCTTATGTTTTAAAAATGTACGTTACCTATTTTTTTTAAACTAGGAATATGTGAGACTATGTTTACAATAATGAAAAATAATAATTGAAAGTTCAATTAATAAGCATTTAAAAACGAGATCGTTCTTACCTGCGTTTTGTTATCCATTTGAGAATGTCAAACAATTCCAAAGAGTTAAAAGAAAACACGACTCTCGGGAACTCAAGCACACTTCGCAGAAATACTTGTCAACTGAACCAAGTTTCCCATTACCGACACTTATGTACACTTTATGACGCCTCGTGAAACAGAGACGAACGATAAGATAACAAAGGAGAAAGCACATGGTCTACACCTCGTGATTACGTTTGCAGAGAAGGGAAAGTGAGCGCTTGGTAGACTAATACATTTATGCTTATCAGTCCTTTCTGCGTCTTTTGGCGGAGTTCAAAACAAATGTGAGCTTCTGTTTTTGGTGCTTGTGATTGAGCAAATGTTATCATTAGGAATTAAGATACTATATTAAAGAAATACACGCCTAGGCACATGTCTGGGTACAACTTTCGAAAATAGGATGTCATTTCAAGAACACACAGGAAATTCAAAATAACTACTGTTGTTGTTGTTGTTGTCGTGCGGGCCATATATGGCCCAATTGGGAATGCCATTGCCCCGTAGTGTTGGACTTCTTCATACATGACACATCCGTTTTACAGGAAGGTCCCTTTCACACATCCATTCACTCACACATATCGTAATTTAGATCCCAATCAGAGGCCGATAACCCCCTGATCAGGTACCCCCAGAGGTATTGATTTGGTATGGGAACTTGGGGGACTTTGTTACCACGACCTATTTAATGTGCCCCAGCCACCATTAGCGAACACAACGGTCTTTAGCCAGGTCCAAGCGCCGATCTCGCAACCATCAGAATTGCAGGCTCCGCTGAGGACAGAATCCACAACCCTTCTTATGCGAGCCCGACGCTCTACTGACTGATCTACCGCGGCTCAAAATAACTAATAAAAGTAAGTTGTAAAAAAATGAAGAAATGTTGGTGGGTCAGGGCGTCATCAGAGAGGAGCCTGACCCAGACAACATAAAATGGTAATTTCTACATATGAGCATATACTCACATTAAACTTCCGTTGCAACAAAACCATAAAAAATCAAAATCAAAAGTAGAAAAATAAATCTCTCCAGTATCATATGCAACATGTCGAGGCATATTTTCCAGAAGTTCTCTGTATGTTTGGATAGGAATAGTTCGCCATGCTTCTTCTGCGAGAAGAGATTGTTGTGAAGATGGGCGTGTGTGTCCCACAAATGCGCGATCGGATTGAGATCGGGAACAGGCCAGTCAAGCAAATTCACCTAATTTCCAACAAGCGCTTTACATTAACATTAACATTGAACCTTTTAGAAGAAACAACCATCATCGCCGTAGTATTGCCATAGTGTATTCAAGGCCGAATGGTCCAGAACGTAGAAGTACATAGAGCAATGATGGATCCTCCCCGAAGTACTTTTGTCTATTTAGTGTCCGTGGTCAATTAAGGATCAATTTTCGCCAGAAGTGTTACGTTCCATGTGGGTATCGGGAAAAACTTGAGCTGGTTTGTTGCTTTTTTTGGCTATATTTGGTCAAGTTGCGCCAAACACAAGACAGTATCAAGTAATGGGGGGAAAGAAGGATGATGAGATAAAGATTGCTTGGTTATCCTGGGGTCACGATCTCCACGTTTACCAGAGGTAGTAAACCTCATGGGAGAAGACTTCAGTACCTAGGAAAGCCCGTACACACCTAAAGATGTGTCACCGAGCGGGAAAAATTCAGAATCACACTATAGTTATTAAAAACAATAGAAAGATATCATTTTGAAAAAAAAATACCAAATGCTTCCTTTGAACCTAATATTAATAATTGGAATTGTTATGGATACTGTATGATTCTCTCTCTCACACACACAAAAAATTCTGAAATACGATGTATCCTTACGATGTTTCAAATATCCTGGGAGTAACACAACGTGGTGCACAGATACTGAAAGCAATGTGAAGAAATCAATCCCTTTGGTGAATGTGGATGCCTGAAAATTGCACAATCACTTCCGTATGTTATTTTGTATATATTAATAATTTTACATCGGCGAACACACATTAAACGTACTATACCGGATGAAATGGTGTGATGACAGAAATGGTTGCGTAAATGAACAAGATCATTGGATTTCACTACAACATTTATTCTAACATCCTACAGCTTTACAGATATGTACAGCAAAATTACAGATATTTTGGGACCAGAAGGGTTCGACAGAGGTTAGCGAATGTGTCCTCACTCTCTCAGGTCTCAACTGTCTCTGGCATATTCCAGCTATCCAGCCACCTTTCAGAACTGTCGACGGAATTTTGAGTGTTCTCAAGGGGCTTGAGATTTAGGAGATCGTAATGTCAGTGTAACGTCAGATGAAGAGGGTTTATATCCCAGAACTTTATGACTTCTAGGGTTAGTTATGGACAAGTGATCACTTGAAAAGAGTTTTATGATCTCTTATTAAGGAATTCTTGAATATATCTGCTTTATATCGGCTTGATCAGAGAAGACGCGTTTAGAGTGTTACATTACTCTCGATAGTTCTCTTTATTTCAATGGTATTGAATTTTCGAATTAATTAATTTATTTAATTGAGAAAATTAATTTTAGAAAGTTAAGTGCAGAAAGTTAATTTTAAAAAGCAGAGATGCTCAACTTCATGAGTGTTATGGGTCAGATTGTGAATTATTTTGAAAGTGTTGAGTGAGACAGGAAATGTTAACAACAATCTTTTGGGGGAATGACATCAATATGGACGCGGTACATACTTTGTTTCAGTAACAAGTCTTGTAAAATTCTTAAGATATTTCCCAAGTTCTCTCGTTTTTTAAAATGAGCCCGCAATCTACACTTATTTTATTTCATATTTGAAGAAGTTTGCTTACATAAATGTGCCGGTGATTATGAAAGTGGTCCAAAGCCAAATTTATAAATATTTAGTTCATTATTTGCTTAATTTGTATAGCACTTGCCAAAGTTGTTATTATACAAAAATAATTAAAGAACTTTTTATAGTATTTGAGCACATATTTTCTGAAATACTTTGTTAATATTTTTCTATAATTTATTCAAATTCAAAGCTTTAAATACCTCGAAAGGAAATATGACTTAAGCCACTTTCGTAATCATCGGCACAAATGAGCTTACAAATATGTTAAACATTTTCTGAGCAGTAGCTATCAAATTTTAGAACACCCTTTCTTACACCTTTTCTTCTTATTTCACCCACTTTCTTATATTTGCTAGTTGTAAAATTAAGCCCACGCGATTAAAAAAAGTATTTAAAATGTAAATAACTTCCTGGTAGTCCAGAGTTAATCACAATAGAAGACCTTCGTGGATCGGATAGAGGGGCCTTCCGGTAGCATGTTGCACACTTCTCCATTACAGTATACGATGTGGATTATCACTTGAATCAGGTTGGTCCAAAACTCGATTCGTCACTTTGGTGTGGCCCTTCTGAGGGATTTTCACGCACGAAAAAAAGCAACCGTATTTGACAGAATTTAGACACATTTTTAAGAATTATTAATGAGATGAATAGAAAGTCCGAAAAGCAAAATATTACCAACTTATAGGGCTATTTGAATAGCTTTTAAAGTAAAATAGAGGTTTTTAAATAAAAACATTTACAAACATGCTGCTTTTCCCGAATAGCTTAAAATAATTTGAGGAAGAAAAGATTTTAAGGCAGCATTATTTCCCCCTCATATGTACGTTGAAACAATCAATATTACAGTTTGGGAATCGATTTGGTTATTTTAAGAATGAAAATAATTCACTCTTCATTATCTAGAATGGATATGTAAGATTTGAACTTTAACTGGAATCGTGCATTGCAAAATTTTCTTCAGATTCTGAAAATAAAATTTAAAATTATTTCACATAAGCTCCAACCGAAATGGAAAGACTTTGTACTCGAGGTAAGCAAAGCGTTGGGATGCACATCTTTGAGAGACAGTTTCACCAGTGAAATCTACAACAGAAGTTAATTGACCTTATAGCTGTTTCATCACGTGAAAAGATGACAAGAGATTCATTTTCATGAGCCAAATATGATGTGATGAGTAAATGAAAAATGAAACTGAAAAAACATACAATTGAAGAGTAACCTAGAGTGTTAATTTTTTAGGTCCCCTGAGAATGTGAGACCCCCGACGGATAGTTCTCATTGAATTAAATTATTAAACTCTTGTATACTGTCTACACTTTTAATAATAATGTCTCTGGACAACAGGCATTTCTTTCCTCTGCAGACCCTTTTAACATTTCAATACAAATACTGCAAGCTCAGACATTGGATTGATCCGTTTTAATGCGTACCTTCATCCATTAACGTTGAGTTGCCCAGATTTAATTCCATTTTCCAATACTATTTATGGCGTAAAAATATTTAGAGGGAAAATTGAATTCCTATTAACATTCGTATCTTTCTCAGTCTACAGAAACTATAATAAAAATTTAAAAATCGAATAATATCAAAAACGGATATTGATAGTGACTCTTTATTTCGATTTCCAATTTCAACATGAAATCCTGCGAGAGTAATTGATCTATTCAAAAATTCTCTCTGATCTGATCTATCGATCTGTTGCAAAGGCCCACTATCACTTTTTCATCCAATGCATAATCCTGTTATCTTATGACAAAAGCAACATTTGATGATCTGGTGATATCATTCTAAAGCTGAAAAAAAAGACCGGTGTGAAAGTGAGCCTCCTTGTGCATGTGATGGATTGCGCAGTGAATCATCAAATGACTGTCGACTTGCACTGTTGAAATACTCGCTGTCACGAGACTTTTCCCACCCCTAATTCGTCTCAAGTTTTGAACACTCAAATAGAATAACATATTTTTTAAGCTTCTTTTGCGCTTCGAACCTGTTAGGAGACAAACAAAAGAAACACGTGAATCCAGTTTGTAAAAATAGTTTTAAATTGTTTGTTCGTACGAAATTCGACTTGTACAGAATTTGGAATCGTTAAGTGTCAATGCTTCCTTGAATGCATGTAGCTTGTGTCAAAAAATGCTATAAATCTTTGTACTATTTGAACTGTATGTATATTGACTAAATTTTATTCAAGAATATCATGCTCAAGTTTCCGGATAAATATTTACGGGGTTGGTTGGGTTTTTATGGTAGAAGGGCCCATCTGGAAACGGAAGTTTTCCTTCCACAGAGAAAATAGTATTTGCATTAAGCGTAAGTTGAATCCATTGACCTTTGACAGACTACTATCAATAGGTATGTCCACACTCGTGCGTCTTTCTTGCGCTAAACGCATGCCTCTCCTCATGCCTTAGCGCATGCCTCGACGCAAGGTACGCATACGAGGCATGCCTGAGATGAGTCAGAATTCGTATTTCTGTGCGTTTCAACTTTCAATTTGTAGTGTTTTGGTGAACCGAAGTTACTGTGGTTTTTTTTGTTAGTGTTATGAACAACGAACAAACTCTT
The DNA here is from genome assembly GCA_947359465.1 of Metellina segmentata. Lineage (NCBI taxonomy): Eukaryota > Metazoa > Arthropoda > Arachnida > Araneae > Tetragnathidae > Metellina > Metellina segmentata. Next base: position 6,350,337 of record OX375884.1, on the reverse strand, counting down.
GAATTTATAGAAGACTACGGGTCTTATGAGTGTTTATGGAACATAGACTGTAATTATATTACTTTTTTCTAAAGCCTTTTTTTATGTAATTATCCCTTTTTCTGGCGTTCTACTTAATCTAATTCTATGAGTGAGGTATCATTTTAAAGCTTATGATCTCAGCTTTTGACGAATTGTTTCCTCCTTAGACCTTCGTCTCATTGGCGCTGAAAGCTCTCATTTCATATCCATGATAATTGATTAGCGGATGCCGATGGAGCTCATAACGCATTTCAGGCATTTATCAAAATGCCCTCTACTTATAATAGAATTTTTTTTAGAAAGAGTCTTAAAGATTTTGCCTAAAATTGTTTTCTCTAGCACGTTTTAAAATTATTTACAAATATATTACCTTGATAAAGTCTTTTAGGGACCAATTGTTGCTTTGAGAACTTCAAGAATAATTGCTGATATAGACTGTTTTGACACTCGAAAAGATACATCAAGGATGAAAAGCTGTCACCAGTTGCCAAAGACCGCAAATCTTACTTCTGCTGGATCTCAAAAATGGCTATCCCATTTTTCTATGAGTGGTTTAACCATATCCAGAAAAGTGTTAAAATTGTTACTAGACATCCTAGTAAAGTTTTTAAACATTACATTTTCATTACCTTCTAAATCTTTTAAAATACGAAAATTACTAGTTTTGAAGTACTCTTTCGTCCAAATCACTCGCCTTGATTTCCTACGTTTATTTACTTCCCTAATCACTAAATATGCCGCACTGATTCCTCCTAACAGATAGCATCATCTTCATCCATCTTGAGAACACAACTGAAGTGAGTCACGAGTGTGGACAGGTGAGGGGCATGCCTCTAAGCGCATGCAATCAGGCAAGCTTTGATGCATGTCGAATTGAACGTTGAAAGGTAAGTTGAAAATGAAAGCGCACGAATGTGGACATACCTATTTAATGCCTCAGTTCAATGCCTTCTATCAACTGGAGCCCCCTAACAGTTTTATAGAAGAAATAATACAAATATACAGATAATCCCAGATGCAGAATTATATTCCGTATTCTGTAACACAACTTTAAGCAATTGCAATTGTTCTGCAGGCATTTTGTCGGAATTTTGAAAGCTGCACTCAAATCAAAAACAGAAGTAAGACACAATGATCGGCTAAATGAGTATTCCATATTTATAATATAAAACACACACACATAACAATTAATTAACTTACTTTATTTAAAACCAAGGCACTTTCAGAATTTGAAATTATGTAGATAAATTTTGAAGTTTAATATTTTGTTGTTGATATAGAATATGTGCTTTTTATATATATAATGTGTCTGTGGTAATTTAATAGGGAGGTTATTCCACAGCTAGAAAAAAAGAAGGTGTGGCAAGGAGAGCGCACTGCAGAACATAGTAACTTATGACAGAAAAAAATCGGCCAAAATATTGATAAATTAAGGAAAAATTGTTCTGCAAAGACTTTGTTTATTCCACGACGTACGTCGCAGTTTTAGGCACTTTTTGCTCCCAGTCAGATATAACGAGGGCGTAGTGAAATGTAAGAACAAAATGAATTTTCCCCAAAGCGCATATATTTATACAGCAACAGGAGTCTTACTTGCCCCATAATTCCCTCAAGTTGGCACAAATATGTGTACAAATACAGAGCTACCTTGCTAAGTCACAATATCTCACTAAATAAAGTACTGAAATTACCCAGAATTATTTTTACAATACGTACATTTACGAAGCAGCCTTTTTTTTATCGTGAAGGCTATCAAATCCAGAAACCTTCACTAATTCGGCACTGTATTATATTCTTAGAATTGATAAAACAGAAATGGTAGAGGTGTTCGAATCTGTTTTTAACCAGCCCACTGTAAGGATAAATTACGTACAAAATCACTTTTTATAAAAAAACTTATTAATGAAATTATGAGTGGAATCGATGATTTGAATACAATTAAATAAATTGATAATACGGGCATTTTTAGTTCTGTGTTCCATAAAGCATTGGTAAAAAATATACAAAGCATGTTCCTCTATGCTAATCTTTATTACATCATGGTTCTTTCAATATGTCTCCAATTGACCATCCCGTGTCTAACTTAACGGGGATTGTTATTTACAGCAGGAAAAGTCTCATGTTATAGAGCCTTCATTGTACACACACGTCATGCATTTTATACGTGTAGTTTAAAACGTATGAAGAGAATAATTTATCATACTGGACTCTTTAATAATCGAATTTCAATCTAATTAATATATGTAGAGTGAAATAGTCTCCAATACGTTTCTGAAGCTCATACCAATACGAATTTCAAGCAGTATTGATGAGGAAAAGTAACATCTATTAACCACCCTTGTAACAGTTGGCCACTCAACGATTTCTTGACGTTCATCCATCTGAGTTGATAAATAGGTATTCTCTACAATGACAAAATGAAGTGTGAGTTTTCACATAAATATAATCATCCCCAAATCGTAATTAAAATTTTAAGACACATTGATAAAATTTAGGAAACCAAATATGGACCGTTATCATCAGACCGAAAATTTTTTAGGTACATATTAGGGAAGCTTTGGGATATATAACAAATATATGGCAAATATATCTTTTTTTAGTTCAGAGATGTATATATATATATATATATATATATATATATATATATATATATATGGAACGATACCTAAAAATAACCCCTCAATATCAATACAATTATGATCAGAGATCAATCCCCTAACATCCTACTTTCCTCTCGGTCTTTTGTCTCGTTTGTCCAATGGGGAGGGGGGGCAATATATCTTCCCATCCTCTTTCACCTTTGACCTCAGGACCTCCCAGTGTTTTTGACCTCCCACGAACACTTTTCCTTTCAAATCGCCTGCGTTAGATCAAACTACTCCTTCGCTTAACTCCCGACTTTTACCAATGAAATTCCTTGCTAGATCCCAGTGGTCTTTCTTTTAATTCTTATCCCTCTGTCGAGTTCATTGTTAACTATGCACTTTTTCCATGATCCCCTTGGAATATTGAACTCTCGTCCAATTACACTCCACACCAATGGATCATCCTCTCATCTTACCTAATACACCACTCTTACTACTCGCTTAATGTACAGTATGAAAGCAATCTCGCTATGGAAAACTCTACGTTAAATTTTTTTTTTAAGTCTAGTATTTAGAATTCTTAGTCGTATTTTTGTCAAAATTAAATTGCATTAAATTATACATATATATGAAAAACTTAAAGAATGAAATTGTTGGAGTAATCCAACCACATAGTTACATTCAAAAAGAAAAACATCAAAATGACCAGTATAGGTATAGATACTACCCTACAATAATGGACCGGACAACAAGATGTGATAGTATAAGGGTAAGAATACATGCTTCAATAGGGGGATGGTCCCCCACGGGCTGCAATTACACTAACAACCATTCTGGGCATACTTTCAACAAAGTTTTGATACACAGCTATGGGTATTTGTGTCCATTCCTGCTGCAAGAATGTCGCCAGCTCAGCTGTAGATTTCGGATGCCCTGGTCGGTAAGCGCCGCTCTAACTCGTCCCACAATTGCTCTATGGGGTTTAGGTCGAGACTATGAGCAGGCCAGGGAAGACGTTTTACATCTATATCTTGATACCACTGCTTGACAGAGGCTGCAACATAACATGGGGCGTTGTTGTACTGGAAGTAACATTCGTCCATACCATAAAATTACCAGACCGTAGGAAGAACTAAATTGTTCAAAGTGTTCATGTAGGCGTTCAATTGACCAGGAACAACATGCAAAGGTCCCAGGCCATACCACGATAAACACCCCAAACAAATAGTCGGATTTTATGCAAATCCTCTGGCGTCCGGTCCATTATTGTAAGGTAGTGTATATATTCGACTTTGTGAGTGTTCAGATTATTTAATGATTCTTTATTTTTTCTATGTATTTTGTGAAAGTATGTTTCACATTTTGCAAATTTCAGCACATTAATATAATTTACATGTCTCTCGAGTTTTTCATACGTATTTAAAAAATAGTTATTCCCCCGAATGTGTAAAAATTAGTTGGTACCCAGTTAATTAGCCATAATATTATTAATTTCGAATACAGTGAAGGAAAAAAGACATAAATGATAGCTTATACAGTAGGAATAAACAAGGTAAATAATTATTTTTATTTAAATTATTAATTTATCTCGTATTATGACAAATTGTGGGAATGCAACAAAAATATTGTGGTATGGATTATTTTAGTATATTTGGCTATTCAAAATGTAATTGATGTATTTGTGTTTATTGTATTTCAGATATATTAATTCTTATTTTATGGAACTTGTTAAAGCAGTTTTACAATTTTTTTTATGTAATTGATTTCTTAATTTGATTTCTTTTATGTATGTAATTACAGATGCCATACAAACACTTTACTAAATATTAATTTAGTAAAGTACATTATTTGTAAACACAGACATTTTTATACTGTAATCGACTCTTGATAATACAGCAAGTTACCCTCTGAAAATGCTCGATTCCTTAATATAAAAATTTAGTACCTTAGATTTATTACGACTACTATTTTTCGGTTTTCAGCCAAATCACTATTCGTACATCCCTATTGCATACTTGTACAGTATAATTAAATTAATTACTAGCAGTTATACTAGTTCTTTGCACGGGTAAAGTAATAGTAATCTTTTTAGGAAAATCTGAATATATTACTACATTGTGCAGTATATCAGTTTAAAAGTTTGATCATGTCAAAAATTATCAATTTCTGTCAAGTGGTTTCAGAGTTAAATTGGAATGAATAAACATATTTCCAGTTTTAATAATTATATGTAGGAATTTCGATTTAAAATAATGATTAATGCATCCTTTTTTGCAAATATTATTCAGGATCATGTATACTGTTATAATAGCTTCCTCTATTGAGTAAATTTTATAGTTAGTCCATCCAGAGTAATGTTTTTTTATTTTAATAGGTATGCCAAAAAAAAAAACAACGATTGAATGACAAACGACTTTGTTTCATAAAATTATATCTCCTCAAAAACGAAGATTGAAAATTGATGCTATATATATATATATATATATATATATGTTAAACTTAAAATTATTTGCCTCTGATTCGATAACAAAAATTGTTTCTCTAGATTAGTATTGATTAGACAGCAAAATCATGAGGCTATGACATTCACGACTTCATTGAATGGAATTTCAGTCCTGTCACAATTATGAATGAGCTTGTAATTTGAAGTGAATGGTAAAGCCTTAGTTAAAGACAAGCTTTCTTTACAATTATCACATTTTAATCTTTTAATCAAAGAATGTACACAATACCCAGCAAGATATGTAATTAAAGGCATTTGGTTAGCAATTTTATCGACCTTTAAAGATATACTAAATTCAGAAAAAACATTCCATTGTACCAAAGTATTTGTATCATCATGAGAGGAAAGCAAATCAGATTCAGCGGCAAAATTATCAACTGTGACAGTACCTTTAGATTTTGAATTTAATCTAAGTTTTTAAAAGAACGCAATTTATTTTCAAATTCAAAAACTTGTCTAATTAAAATATGATAATTTGTTCCTAGCATTCTCCTATAAAGACTGAAACGATACTCTAATTCATCAGTTTGAATCTTACCTGTTAATAAGTAAGACATTCCAAGCTCTGAAATACAGTATCGCGTAAGCTCTATAATGCATCTTGTAGAAATAATAAGGGCAGAAAATGTCTCTCATGTTAATTTACCAATGTCAGATTTTTTTTTCATAGCATTCTATTTTAATAACCAATTTAGAAAGTTTTATAAAAATGTAATCATGGGTCTGATTCACTAATTGTTAAAGGCTGACCCATTTCATCACAAGAGTGAAGTCCTTTGGTAGGTGTCTTCACATTCATGATTTTAAACCAAGTGGATAATACATTTATAAAGGCTGCAGTGCCTTCACTATTAAGAATACTATTCGAAATACTTGTCTCCTTAAGCTGTTTAAAATGCGTTCATTAAAAACCAGCAAAATAAGACTTACATTATGCCAGTAGGCCATATGGCTTTTCTTGATAATGTGTATCCATACTTTAACAAAGACCGCGATTCAGCTTCATATGATTTTTTGTTAGTTTTACAAGAGCTGTTAGGATATTTTCTTTAAATAAATCAGATGGTAATGGTAATGGTAAGTTTAGTTAACGTCGTACTAGAGCAACACAACGGGCTATTGACGAGTGTCCGGGATCAGTCCCTTTAAGGGAAAGATCCGAGGACAACACCTCGTAATTTTGAACCACGGTCAGATTACGAAGCAACACCTGAGCTGGCACCCCACTCTCCAAACTTCCACGCCAACCCAACGTGAGGACTTTCGGCCACGACAGATTTAAGGTGCACCAGCCGCCTCTACACCATACGCACCTTCCGATCTAGAGGCTAACACCTTAACCACTATACCGGTTGGTCGGCTTAAATAAATCAGAATTTGCAAAATACATAGCTTTTTCGCAATTTTTTTTGATATAACCAATTGTTTCGTCCACTTTTTATTAAATTAACTGTGTCTAGACAAAAAAAAAAAAAAGGACTTGTTGGACCACTAGGATGAGGATACACATAATCATTGTGACTTTGTATTATATACTTTGTATCATAAACACATATGCACTACTAACCATTTTCATATCATCAAATGCACAAAACCTACAATATATCCTCCTTTGTAATCCACATACTGTTTTATGTGGATTTCATAAATCATTAAAGAAACATAAACCACAATTTCGTTTTGATTTTCTTTTTGTTTAACATACGACAAAAATTCAGACTCGTTAAATTCTCTCTGTGGTTTTGTATTTAAACCTAAACTTATTTTTTGAACAGTTGACTGATGAGGTAAAGTTATGCTACGAAGCCCTTGGAGATAGAAGGTAAAACATTGAGAAAACTATCAGCATAGTTGTTGAATACCTGTACACAGCTCTGGATTTAAATTCAGAAGTGACAACTGTTTACATATAAATTCAATTTTTACTTTATATTCCTCGTTCATATTTTTTTCAAGAGATTTCAATAATGATCGTATTATACTTATTAAATGAGCAGTTACTTTATCATGCTGGGTTTTTATATATTCATTAGTTTCAAGAACTCCAATAACTATTAATATTAGTAACATACAAAGGAAGTTTACTTATACTAACTGTTTTATCTAGAACTTCCACCCTGTATAAAACACTTAACTGTAATGTATCAGTTATTATTACAGCATAATTTAAAACAACACTTTCAGTAGTGGCAACTGATGTTTTAAAACTTCTTGTAAGATCAGCAACAAATACATTAAAAAAAAATTATTGTAAGATGATTTGACTTCAAAACAAAAAACTTTTTTCTAGCCTACTTTCCGACAAGTTCAAGGATATCTATCTGACAAATTTACATCACGTTTTAGCACGTGAGTGCGAAATGAAATAAAATAACGCAACGTATCAGATAATCTAGAATTCTTTGTTCCTTTCTGCCCCCGATTCCGCGTTCCAAAAGACATGTTTATCTGGAGAATTTTCAGTTCCTGACACATTTCAGGGAATTCAAATCGTTACTTGCAACACTGCTGTTTTACAAAATGTAATAATTGCAAACGTATTTGATGTGCGCAAACATAGGTGAAGCATAAAAAAAATCGAAAATCAACTAACACCTCCATGGATCAACGGTATAAATATTATAAAGATACATGTTGAAGGTTGTTAATAGATAGCTGTTTACACCACGCCTTTCGAATTAGATATCATTCAAGATAAGTCCGAAATTGCAAAACGTCGCAAAATATTAAGTATGTATTAGAGAATATATTGTCCGTAAAAGTTGTCACAAAACTATCTTTCTGGACTTATTCCTTTTCCTTGTAAGTCTGTTACATTCTACTTCCCGTTAAAAGACTAAATTACTGCATCGAAAGTATGTTTCAATAGAGTAATGTGTATGAAAGGAAATACTAGACAATATGTTCATAAGAACATAAAGTTCACATAGCATGCGTAAGAATATTTAAGAATTAAGACTTCCCTTTTCTATTCCGTGTCGGGTATTTACGATCTGTTCAACAACGAGACAAAAATTTAAGTCAGAAAATTAGTTTCTCTGTACCCGGCATTTATCTCTTAAATATTCAAAAATGAGAAATATGCATCCATTAAAAATTATTACAATCTAACGCTACCCTCTTGTTAGTTGCAAATAGTTTTTTAAGACTAAGGTTATTCTTTCTTATATTTTAGAAGACTTTGTCATCGTTGAAAAAGCTAATATGGTCTCATTTGGTTTTGCGAATAAGTTTATTTATTCAAACTTTTTCGTTTCGGAAATTAAGGGAATTGAAGCAATCATGTTTAGTCTGCTTTAATAAATACTAGTCACTGCGTGGCCAACATGGCGTTGCCCGTCACAGTTCATTTCATGGTATCAGGTGTGACTACTGCTCGCTAACGCTCGCCAAACCCAGTGATTGCAACGCATTCCCATTTGGTTTACTTTGCAAACCAACACCACAGACAACGCCATGATGCCAATAAATTAATTAAAAAATATTTTAGATTAAAATTTTAAAATCGGACTGGACACATTACATTTTACTAATACTGAAATCATTAAAAAGATTAAGAATGAATTTTAAAAATGAGTTTCACAGATTTTAAATCCTTTGAAATTTTTACTCTATCTTTATCGATTGCGAAGATAGAAAACCTCAAATAGTCTTTGCCGCTAGCAAGAAAGTCAAACAAATCAACAACGTAAATAAAAACACGTTAAAATCGGAAAACTTGTCAAGCTTCCCAAGGCTTTTGGACGAAAAACGTTTGTGACTTCAGCTGTCGAAAATCGCAAAATCCTTTCCCTTTCCTCAATGACGTCACATTCCGGAGAGAAGAAAGAAATATGAAAAAACTAATAATTTAATTTTGAAATGTTCTCGATTCAATTTTAAAATTGGACACAAAAATCGCAAAAATTTCGGACTACCTGTGTGGCAAATTTCATTATTATAAGTGCCATAGATTCGTCAGGACAGTACACACCGTACATTTATAACAGTATCCTTCCTATGATAAGGCGACTTGAAAACTTCTTTGAATGCATTTTCCAAGAGGCAAGAGTATATTTAATGCACTGGAGCAACACTAGGACTATTGACGACGGTCCGGGATCAATCCCCGAGGTCATTTTGAACCACGGTCAGATGACGAAGTCCCACTTGAGCTGGCACACTACCTCATACATACCACGCCAACTTGAGGACATTAGAGGCCACGAAAGATTAAACCCCTTTGTACACTCCGGTTGCTAGTTCCAACACTTGACCGGAAGCTCAATGTTAAGAGCACTTTATAATATTTCAATCAGATGGGATCCATTTTTTCATGTGTTCTTTGAACCCTATTCTTAGCATTCAGATGTCTTATAAATGAGGCCACTACTTATTAAGTCTTTTTGAATACTAATCATATCGCAAAGAAAAGTGAAACAGCTCAAAATTGCACAATTTGAAAAACATTAACTTAAAGGACACTATAAAACTTATATTGAAATAGTTATAGGCTTCTTTTAAATTTTAGGTAAGTATTTATGGTACTGACTTCTATTATATTCTATAGAATAGTAATATATCACGCTGGAGCACCTCATACATATTTTTCAATGACATGACATCAAAAATTTTATTTTTTGACTTGTGTCACTTTTCTTGCCGGGGTGCAATATGTAGAAAATGAGATTGCTACCTTTTGGTACAAATCCAGAGTTCCAAAGACTTGAGTAGAAGCTTTGTCTGCTAATTGGAACAATCGTTGACAAATCTAGTGTAACCGATCATAAAACAACTGAATCAATGCATTTTTTGAGTATTCGTAACAGTGATATGGATTCAAACTGATAGACTAATCAAAGTATCGACCATTAATATCAAGAATGGATCAAATGTTTTATCATTGAACCTCTCGTGCAATTCAAAAACCAACCAGAGTTTCAAACGATAGAGTGGTAGCGGTAGTGCAGCTCAGACTTTTTATCAGTTTGTTGATGGGTCTTCTTCGCGTATTTGATAAAATTATCAATTTCGATGTTATTCTCCAATTCGTAAATTGCTAGTATTGAGTAGTTTATACGAAAAAATTACGGAATGAAAAGAAGAGTTTCTTTGAAAAACATGAAAGGAAAATAATTCTTTTAGAAACCTCAGAGTAAAAATCTCTACTATTATAAAATGAAGTTCGTGTATTGGGTGTTGGGTGTTCGCAGTGTCCTGACGAATCTGTGGCACTTACAATAATGAAATTTGGCACACAGGTAGTCCGAATTGTTTGCAATTTTATAGTCCAGCCCGAATTTTAAAATTTAATCTAGAACATTTTAAAAATAATTTAATGAGATATTTAATTATTATTGTTTTTTATGGAATGGCAACAGCATAAAGGTATGACAGTTTCGAATTTTATTTTTTCAGTTTCCGTTTTCATTTTGCACGGAGGAGAGCAGACGTTTTCTAGCAGACGTTAAAAAACAAAGTTTTAACTTTAGTTATGTAGTTCTTTATTCTATCTTCTAGACCTTTAAAGATTGAGTAAAAATTTCAATGGATTAGAAATCTGTGGAAAATTTTACATTAGATCGTTATCTAAAAATATGATTTTCTTAAAATAAGTAAATTTTTAAATTGAATATATTTTATATTTTCTCAAGAGAATGTAACGTCACGCTAATATTCGTGTTCCAAAAATAAACAGATTACATTTCCAGTCCTCATTTCCAGTAAATTTCAGCAAACGAAAGAAAATAAAATAAAAAACATTTTGGCTGCCATTATTTAGTTTTTTTGTAACATCGGGATCGTTAAAGATAGATTGATAATTTCAACGGATATGAAATCTGCGGAAAATTTGACACCTTATACATTTGATTTTCTATTAATAAATAATTTTTCAATTAAATATTTATATTTTTTGGTTTGCGAAGCAAACTACGGCACGGGCAATGTGACCTCCACGAAAAGAACTCACGGGCAACGTCCATTTGGTTTGCGAAGCAAACCAACACCACGGGCGATGTCACTCCCACGAAAAGAACTGTCCCGAGCAACACCCTTTTGGTGTGCGAAGCAAACCAACACTACGGGCAACTCCGTTATGGCTGTTATCCAACAGGCTACGAAATCTTATTTGGTTTGCTTTGCAAACCAATAACCCCACAAAAGCAACTGGCCCGGGCAAGCCACGCAGTGGCTAGTAGTGTAAATTTCTTAGGCGCTTTCGCTCAGCAATCACTGAAAGAACTGTTCTTAAGCGAACGATTGCGCTAATGCCCTTAACAAGACTTTCTGGACGGCCATTTTAAGACAACAAATGGGATTTTCTTAGCTAAAAATTTTTTAATGAACTAACTTTATCAATTCTTAATATGTAAGAATCATTGAACATTCAAGTTTGGGTTTTAAAAATGAGAGTTCTTTTCAAAATGAATTCATAAAAATTAAAAGTTGTTCCCTAAAAGGGTTCCTCTGAAAAGAGATTTCAGTGGTGATGACCGAAAAGAAATCCTGAATTTTACAAAGATTATTAAGTACAAATAGTAAATGTAAACTCTAAAGCAATCCGCATACTTGCGTTCCTAAAATACTGAATATTAAAATAAATACTAAATAAATTTTAAACAAATGAGTAACATACAATAAATAAATAATATATTTGTATCAATACAATAAATAAATAATATATTTGTATCAATACAATAAATAAATAAATAAGCAATACCTTTTTGTCAATACATTAAATAAATAAATAATATCATCGGCTTCCAAGTAAAACACACTAAGTCAAAATTTTCGATACATGATTTTGTTAGATTTTTTAGGCTAGAATGTGGTCATCTTTAGACTGATGAAGTGTGTGTATGTCCACCTAGTCATTTTTTTTCGTTGTATGAAAGGTAGATTTCTTCTTGAGAGACACTTATACATACACTCTATAACAAAAATATCGACGCACCAAGAAGGAGTTGTCCGATTGCGATAAAAATTGGTGGACGGGCGAAGAATAACGTAGAAAAACAAACATTAAAATTTCAGAACAATTGAGTGATTTATTTCAGTGATCGTTACAAAGGGAGGAAGTCAATAAGGCGTTGGTTCAACTGTGGTCTGGATGCAAGCTGTCATCCGGCGTCGCATAAACAGAAAAAGTTCCCGGGTGGTGTCCAGTGGAATTTCTTGCCAAATTGTCTCCAACTGTCTTGCTAAATGGTCAACATTCCGGGATGGTTCAAATCGCCTTCCCATAACGTCACAAATGTGCTCTATGGGAAAGAGATCAGGAGACCTAGCTGGTCAAGGAAGTGTTGGGAAAGCTTGAAGATAATTAATAGCAACTCATGCTGTGTGCTGCCGGGCATTATAGTGTTGAAAAGTAAGTCCGGGTTGTCGCAAAAAGGAATGGTAACATAACTGGTCGTAGAAGGTCGTCTACGTACCGCTGTTTTGTAAGTGTGCCAGAAATGACAACCAAATGGGTCCGGCTATCAAATGAGATGACACCCCAGACCATAACGCCCTGTTATGGGCTTGTGTGGCGTGCGATAGTAAGGGCAGAATTTCCACGCTGCCCTGGACGTCTCCCGACAAGTATGCGGCTGTCGTCAGGACACTCGTCTGTAAAGACTATACATCCCCATTCAGCGCCGATCCAAGTTGATCGAGCCCGGCACCACTGTAATTCTGAACCTTCTTGGTGCGTCGATCTTTTTATTATAAAGTGTATTTTACACAAGAGCAACAGTGAACGTAACGTAAAGAGTAATCATCGATGTAAAAAGCAGTGATTGAGAGGTGGGTTTAGAAATTGGACATCAACTTACGCGGCTAAAGTAAACTCGGGTTGAACTCAAAATCCTCTGTGCTTTGGCGTCAGTCACGGAATGCGCTTCGAAGCAAACAACGACATCCCTCCCTTCTTTCTATTTAGGAAATAAATGTATTCATTTCTTTCAACGCCAAAGGATCCATTTTTTTTTTATTATTTTTTTTTCTCAACTTGATTTAACTGAAAAATTCACAAAAGAAGAACGAAATAAAATTAAAAAAAAGGAGAAACGACAGACGTGTTGCAGAGAATTGAGCACCCCCTTTTGCTTATTTTACTTATAAAAAGGGTATTTTCTCATTGACATCGCTGATGTTTGGTTTCTTTTAGAAATTCTTCCACTTTTGTTATGTTTTCTAATGATAATTACAAATTAGTATATATTTTCTTTCCCAATAACTAAAAACTTCATCAGCAAGTTTTGTGGAATACCAAACATTGTTTTTATTTTATTCTTACCATTTAAGGTTCATCTATGTTATAGAACAATGTTTGCTTGCTTTCCGTCATCCTAATATCAATTTTATTATAATTTTTAAACGGGAAAGGACTAAGAATACAGTCGGTGGACTTCATTTAAATAATTTTGTTAATATTTCTAACAATTTTACAAGATTTATAGTGAAAAAAATAATGATAAACAGATTCTGTGGTCCTATCACTTACCTAAAAGACATCTAAAGTCTTTTATTTATCATAACCAAAAGCATATTTGTTCTTTTAAACTATTTCTCTTTTACAATCACAACTAACTAACCAACTTAAATATCAGGAATTATTTGAGGAAAAGGTGACTGCCTGGTTTTAATTTTGAGGCAAAAATGTTGATTTTGTTTTCTTTCTTTATCGTAAATTGTTTTTAATAATTGTGATTGCTAAATTAAAAAGTACAATAAATTATCTCTAATTTATGGGATAACTTAAAAAATATTTTAGGTGGTATATTTTAAGTCATTTTTTTGTGAACAAAGTTTTGGATTACTGTCATGGTGGACCAAAATCTGTCCTATAACTTAAATTTTCAGCCAAATTGTTTCAAATTTCGTTTTAAAAGATCAAGGCATACATATTAAATAAATCTCAGTACTGGCAATAAATTCAAGTATATCTACTCCAACTGCGGATAGCCGACCAACCGGTCTGGTGGTTAAGGAGTTAGCCTCTAGATAGGAAGGTTCCGGGTTTGAATCCGAGATATTTGTAAGTATATGGTGTAGAGGCGGTTGGTGCACCTCATAGTGGTGTGCCTGCTCAGATGTTGCCTCGTCATCTGACCGTGGTTCAAAATTACGTGGTATTGTCCTCGGATCTTTCCTTTAGGAGATTGATCACGGACTGTCGTCAATAGTCTGTTGTGTAGACTGGCACGGGTACGCCGGGCTAGCCACGCAGTGGCTAGTATTCTATGAAACTAAAATATTGATAATTGAGGCGTTGACATTAAAAAGGAGGTAAGCGGTAAATTTGAAAAAATTGAAGTGATTCTACGTTCTAATTCCAGTAACACTGAAAAGGAGGTAAGTTCGTAACTCACGAAGTCCAGTTCCGAAAAAACCAACAAGATGTCACAAGTGATCACTCTTGGCTTTGAGAAGGACTTCAACTTGCTTGTCCTGTAAAATTTACTTCTGACGCTTACCTCCTTTTCAACCGTCAACGCTTCAATTAACGGTTTCAAAACATTATTTCGGTGAAAAAAAGAGAGCTAAAACGAATGCTTGAGCTTGATCATTCCATTTCAACGCATAACAGTATGAATCATTGCTATAAGACGCAGCAGTTGCATTCGTATTATTGAAGTTATATACTAAATGTAAACAAAATGCTCACGTTTCAAGAAGCTATTTATATTGCAAAACGCGATGTTGTTTGAACGTTGCGCAATCGGTAGTTTTTAAGTTTTCAAAGCATCACTTTTTCATGTGATAACACAATCTTTGAGTAACTGTTACTCATGCTGTCCAGCGTATTATCTTTCGGTAGTAAAGAATGACAGGGACTTAGTCAAATGCAGTTTGGTTCGCACTTTTGTTTAAATGGGAGCTATAGGATGAAAAATGCTGAAAAAAAATATTAACAACTTCGATGTTTTTCGAAATCTAAATACAGATCTCGTCTATATCTACGCAAGCTAGTGTTTATACAGAGTAGTAAACAAAATTTGCAACAGTTGTTTGTTGGATAAAATATTTGTTTTGTTTACTCTTTGCTTTTGTTTATGTTTAATAGATTGCATTTCTCTCTTTCTTAGCATTTTGCTTACGTTAGTTAAGTATCTTTACCATATCAAAGAAGCTATTTTGCACTCAAAAAATTTGCTGTAGTGTAGAATATTTTTGATTTTATATTAAGATTGAAGGTATAAATATGATGTTATTACTTAAGTATTTGAGTGCTCAGAAAATTCAATATCGATAGATACTAAAAAGTATTGACTATACAGGGTGTCCATAAAAGAATGTACTAGTTTAAATGGTATATTATAACAGCTTAATTTAGACTATTTACAACAAATCATACATATCAAATTGAAGGTTAACTAAACTAGTTTTTTCTTACAAATGTTCAATATGTGCACCTTTAGTTATACGGCACACATCGGGCTTATCTGGATATGTTGAAAGAATGTCTCTTTCCTCAGTTAATAGAGGGTGAATTTATAAATAATAATCAATATGAGATGATGCAATTCTCTCCAAACCTTCCAAAACCTGAGCCATTAGCTTGCAAAAGTAAAAAGGAGCGTTCACCAGTCCAAACATTATTTTTTGAGGAATAAACGCTCTAAATAGCGTCACGAAAGCGGCTTATCTCTGCGCACTTTTTTTAAAAGGAATTTGAAAGTAACCTTTGGTTAAATCCATCACCGTTATATAAGGTGCGGCACTAACCCGTTCTACTACCTCTTCTATATTGGAAAGAGGAAACGACTGGATCCTGGTTAAGGCATTCAAACGCCGGTAGTTCACACAATAACGGGGCGGTTTTCTCTGACTTTTTACCAGAATCATGGGCGAGGCGTAATCGGACTTTCTCACTTCTATCACTCCCAAATCCAAAAGTCTCGTAATTTCCTCAATCAGAATTTCTGTTTGTCTAGGAGACATGCGGTAGGGCCTTGCTCGAACGGGCTCACTACTGGTAAGTTCTATATTCATTTCTAACAGGGGCGTAGAACCCCGGGTCCGAAGAGAACACCCTGTTATGCTTCCAAAACTCCCTATCTGTTCCACCGTCAACCTTTCCTCAAAAGCGGTGTCTTATTATCTCCTGGGGATCAAATTGAGTAGGATCGGGTAAGCGGTAAGGTGTTTCTGCCTCCTGCCCCATCACTCTCCTTGTCCATAATCAAATTAACACTTTCGGGTCTGTTGAAATAGGGTTTAATGAGGTTCACATGGTATATTGTGGATTTATCCCTTTTCTCCGGGAGGTCCACCAGGTAATTTGTATCGGAGAATTTACTGGTCACTGTCCCTGGCCCTATCCAGTTCACTGCCATCTTGTTTTGCTTTGACGTGGACAATACCAGCACCTGATCTACAACCCTGCTTGTAGGTCATTTGTTCGGCCGCAAGCTCCATCCATTTTTTCAATCTATTGGTTATCCCCAAAATATACTCGACTACATTTGGATCTGAGTTATCCGGCTCTAACCAATTTTCAAAAATCAAAGTCTGGGGGGTACGAAGATTTCGTCCGTGCTCTAATTCCGCCGGGCTAAGCCCCATACTCTCGTGAGTAACAGTTCGGAGAGAAAAAACAAAGCCGCTGGCAAATTATGCTCCCAGTCCTCTTCCGTCTCGAGACACAACACTTTGAGAACCCTCTTAACCGAGGAATGAAATCTCTCAACAGGGTTGCTTTGGGGGTGGCAAACTGAGCTATGAGTCACATAAATCCCGAATCTTTTAAAAAACTCCGATGTTAAAACACTAGTGAAGGACTTCCCCAAATCACTTTGGACTTCTTTAGGGAATCCCATGCGTAAAAAACCGTAATTAGAGCTTTAATTACATTAACCAACGTAATATCAGGCACAGTAATAGCTTCTGGATATTTAGAGGCTAAACAAATCGCTGTGATTATATATTTATTTTGTTTTGTGCTCTCTGGAAGGGGACCCACCGCGTCAATATTTATTTTGGAGAAAATCTCTGAAATAACAGGGACCAACTTCATAGGTGCCGTTTTCTTATCGCTGTTTTTGCCGACTATCTGGAATCATGACAATTTTTTACGCAGTACTCTAACTCGGGGTAACACCGAGGCCAGTAAAATTACCTTAATACTCGATCCTTCGTTTTAGTCGCTCCCAAATGACCCGCTACATCCTTGTGGCCCAATTCCACAATTTTCTCCCGATACTTTAAGGGAATTAGTAGGCAGCGCCCACTGCTTGCTTACGCTCGCCAACTCCCCGGGGAGTGCTACGTAATCCCATTTGGTTAGCTTCGCAAACCAACATTCCTTTCGCAGAGTGTATCTCCTGGACAGCGAAACTATCTTAATAAATCACATAATCCTGATTTGACTTTCCGGGCTATGCCGTCACAGCGAGGGCTTCTCTCCGTGCGCGCTTACGCTCGCCGACCCAGGGGATTGCTACGCATTTCAGTTTGGTTTGTTACGCAAACCAATACTCCCTTCGCAAGTGATTTCATTTTTTTTTTACTTAATCACTTAATGCACTCTAAACTAATAGCCACAGCAGTGTAAAAAAAACCTTCTGCATCTATTTCCCTGTACAATTGTAAGTAAACCGTGTTAATCTCCTAACTTTACGATTTGTTCTTCGTACTTTCTCGGTAAACCGTCAGTGAACAGATTGAAAAAAGCGAGCCTTTTCCCTCGCCAAATAAAAAGAAATAGTTTTTACGGCAATTGTTGCTACGATAAATTTGATACCTGGCAAACCCGATATTAAAAAATACAACCCATATCTGAGTGAGGAACCTGCTCCGCGAACTAAAAAATACGAAATTTGTGTGACCGACTTTTGATTGCATCGAATTTATTTATGAACCAATTTTTAAAATAATTGTACCGTAAGAAAGAGTACATTTTGAGGTATAGTGCGATATTTTCAAAATTAAAAACTAATAGCAATAAGATATAGATATGACAGTTTTAGTTTTGTATTAGAAATTACGATCTGAAAGTTTCGAAAATTGTATGACCAACTTTTGATTGCATCAACGTTATTTATTAACCAATTTAAAAAATAATTGTACCATAAGAAAGAGTATAATGTAATGTATTCAGTGATGTTCTGAAATTTAAAAAATAAGGGTATCAAACTGTAGATATGGCAGTTTTAACAAAAAATAGCGATAATATCTAAATGTATTATAATGTAAATATATTAAATGTAAAAATATCCGAATTTTGTATGACCAACTTTTGATCGCATCGAATTTATTTATTAACCAATTTCAAAAATAATTGTACCGTAAGAAAGAGTACATTCTGAGGTATACTGTGATATTTTAAAAATTAAAAACTAATAGTAATAAGATATAAATATCACAATTTAAAAAAAGTAACGAAAATGTTCAGATTTTTCTCGAATTTCAAAAAAATATTATCAAGAACCAAATTGAAATTTCTAAAAAACCTCGACGAGCTGCAAAAATTTACCTAAAGAGGTAGTCTTTAAAAAAACACACTTCTGAAGACTGAAAATTTGTATGTGTTTTGCTCACTCGTGGAAGAAATTTCGCTTTTCCAACTTTGACACTTAATAAACCCTAATCTAAGAACCGCATCGGAAAAAGATCTTTACAATTGTCCAGGGAACACGATGAAGAACAAACAATGCTAATTTCATATTTTTCTCATCCGTACTTTCTCGAGAAACCGTCTAAGATTCGAGCTAAACAACACAGTTCTAAATCTGCGACAGTGGTGGCGGTAACTTTTTTTTAATATAGAGAGATAGTAAAAGAACCAAATTGAAATTTCTAAAATATTTTGACGAGCTGCAAAAATTTACGTTGAGAGGTAGTTTTACTAAAAACTCACGGCTGAAGACTGAAAATTTGTATGTATTTTGCTCACTCGCTGAAGAAATTTCGCTTTTTTAACTTTGACACTTAATAAACACTAAACTAATAACCGCGTCGGATCCCTGGACTGCCAAACTATTATTCTCCTGCGTAGATATCTCCGGGGGAAAGGGTGGTTCATCATCCTTCGTCGGGCTCTGTGACGAATTAGTTCTTCTGTGCCGATTCAAACTCCCTGGACGATACCACGGCCAAACTATTATTCTCCTGCGTAGATATCTTCGGGGGAAAGGGTGGTTCATCCTCCTCCTCCGGGCTCTGTGACGAATTATGAATGGAAGCTCTCGTTTCCTTTTCGGCTTCGTCTACTTCAATTTGCTGCGCTTTATTCGCACTACATCGCGTAATGACATTTATAGGGGTTGGGCTTTTCCTATTATCTTCTAAAAGTTGGGCAGATTTGTTCCCTAATAAGTAGTAACCCTGATTTAAATCATCCGATTTCACGGCGACTTTCGTTACAACTTTCCCGAAATCTCCTTCTAGCACAACTCTCGCTAACGGCAGACACTTGCACTCGGGGGTCTAAAGGTTGGCGTAACCAATTATACTTCACACGTAAAATCATCTGGATCAATCCAACTCCTCATGCATACATCGATTCCGCTTCCACTGTCACGCTAACAACTTCGTTCTATTACATTTACGGATATACTGCTCATGAAAGGTCTAAAACACTCGTTTAACCCACTCGGATTATTCAATCCTTCTAATCTTTTTTCGCTAACTGGGGACAAAGGGGCCTAATGTGGCCTGGATCATTGCACAAATAACACACTATTTTTTTTCTACCAAAACCATTATTTTCCGTGATTAAAGCATCTCCTTTCCCTCGCTCTCTCTCCCTGGGTTTTCCTTCCCAGTTTTTCCGCCTGTCCTTTCCGGAGGCATGGTCATTCCTTTCTTTATCAAATGGACGTTTTCCCCACGTTCTAACTTCCTTCATTTTATAATTGCACCGGACGCTCTCGTAATGGTCAAGTTTAACTGCTAATGCTTTGACATGCTTAGTAATCTTTTGTAAGAGAAGGAATGAATATGTGAATGGCGCGACATATATATCCTGTTTGATTGCCAAAAAAAACGTTCATTTTATTTTGAACTATAGAGAGGGAGAAGCATATTGAACTCTCTATTATTTTTATTTAGATTAGAAAAGTAGTATTTGTGTAAAACATTCTTACCGGTTGTGGTGTCTGATTTTTCACCTGCTATTCGTTTAGGCTCTCTTTCATTCACAAAACTTTTGATTTTTAATTTCACTCTTACAGGGGCAATTAGTAGATTAGTGCTGTTAGTGCGACGGATTTTGGGTTTGACTTTTATGACCGAATCTTTACAAATGGTATGTGCTATATAATAAGAGATGGGATGTCATTTCCCATGCAGGTTTTACATTTAAAGCACACCAAATTTGCGTCTTTAATTTAATGACTTATGTACCACGAGTATTCTACGATAAATAACTTAAGAATTCAAAAGGTAAGAAATCGGAATTTCATCTCAAATTTAACATCTGAACGGCAGAGGATATGTTAGTTGAAGGTTAAATCTCTTTGACCGTTTCGTCCTTTGTGAAATGATTCGGATACGAGCCATTCGATAAATCTAAAAAAATTAATTTTCTTAATATTATCTGTGAAGAACTAAATTTTATTCTGTCAATTTAATCATAGAGTTCTATATCAACATGATTGGTATTTGACTTTATTTACAAAACAACGCATTCATTTATTTGCTAACTGACTGTTTATTTGATAATTAAACAAAATGCAAGTTTTAGATTGCAAGTTGTTTTTGATTCAATTGATATTTCTCAATTTTATAAATCAAGTTAATACAATAAGAGTGATATTTACGCAGTCCGGTTATCACTTGATTTCTATTTTTAGTATCATGACCGCTCAATACGAGTTTCAAATGAGACACAAGCTATTTGTTATCTCGTTAGAACTAGAAAAACGAAATCCACTTTCTTTGTGCTCTTTTTGAGAGATAATTGAAAGTTATTTCTTCGTTTTTTTATCAACTCATCTAGACACTCAGTTCAGTCCTCGTTAGAATTCACTCATTCATCATCACATCCTCATTTTAAGAAAAGAAGTTTCATTTGTTACGTTTACGAAATTTGACTGTTGAAATTGAAACAAATCATTTGTTTTTGGAGAGATTTAGTTGGGGACAATTTATTGTTAAATCCAAACTATGCGACACATACCGAAAATGAGTGGGTCGAAACCAAAAGTGATTCATGTCGCAAAATCACATATTTTATGAATCCCAAATCTGGACGTCCGGAATTGTCCGAAATCTGGACGTTTTGCTAACTGGTGTATTTTTTTCTCATTTTTTTACATCTTTCCGACAATTTTTAAGGAACAAGGAGTTAAACCTAATTGATGAAACAACGCAAAACATCCACTGTATTATATAGATTATAATGATACAAAAATAATTATTATGTATTAATTTATTGTTGAGTTATCACTGTTTGAACAAAGCATCATATTGCAATAACTTGTTTCTTCAGAAATCGAGTTTCTCAGAAATCAAGTTTTGGAAACATCTCTGTTCATGGTGACAGTACCTAACGAAAACCCATCGAACTAGAAAACTATTGCGAATATTTGTAAGATCTTGGCATCGTATGAAAGCTAAAAAATTGAAGAATATTTTGAAGCAACCAAAAAAATTAGACTTTCTGTTCGATTTTCAGGATTTCTAGTGTGTACATACACTTTATAAAGGTTTTGTCCATTAAAAAAATTATTCCTATCTATATATCTGCTATTTTACTATTTTTAAAGCAAAATTCGCGCTGCGGGGGGTAGATTAAGTTTTTTTGACAAAAAATGCAAATAGTCCGAAATCCGGAAGAGCCGAGGTCCGAATTATTTTGGATTTGGGATTTTGTAGTATAAGAAGATATATCCAGTGCTCACACAGTGAAGAGATTACGCCATTATTTCACTACGTAAAGTCTTACTATAAGAAGTTTCGTGAAATAGACTTTCCTTTCAACTGTCTCAACACTGTTGGAAAAAATAATTTTTTCTATTCAAATTTAATCTATTATAAAAGCATTACATATGAGTGGATTCATTACTATGATAACTTATTAAAATACTAGGGTCAATTTTCTTTATAATAAACTTTTTTTTTTCCTAATGGCGGGCACATTTTGACCGAAGTCATTGGCCACTACAAGGCCGGAAGTGATGGCCACTTGTGAAGGAGCACCCAGTGGGAGGGCCATCATTGCCCCTAACAATTACTTTCGTAATTTTGAACCATGTTCAGATGACGAAGCAACACCTGAGCTGGTATACGCTTACAAACATCCATGCCCGAACCCGGATTCGAACCGGGACCTTCCGATCTAGAGGCTAACACCTTAACCACTACACCGGTTGGTCGGCTATAATAAACTATTGATGCGCTTATAAATCCAATAGAAATATTATATTATTGGAATAGTATCATGAGAGGTAATAATAAAATAGCTTACATTATTATAATAGTTCATTAGAAAAAACGTGCTTCGGGTTGTTGAAGGACCGAGTTATTCGAGACAATTTCTCTCCAAATGCTCGAATGAGAAAAATCCAAATTCAAATGTAGAAGACACTTATTACAAAAAAATATTTCAGCTGTGATATGACGTTGAGATTTATGATTAAGAGCTGTAAAAAAAACCCTTTGGTAAATGCCTATTTGATTAAAGGACTTTCCTGTCTTACCCCTCGTTATCTGATGCAGAAAATAGTGTACATGGGGTTAGGCGGGGTAATTGTAAACAAGCTATACAAGCGCCCACGTGGGATTCCGAGAAACTAAAAAATTGTGGAATCTGAAATCTGGCAACACTGAGGATTTAATTTGATTATCCCGTATTTCTTTGAATCACAGCTGATAACAATCTGTTTATAGTTGAAAAAATTGTGGTTGAAACATTTGGGTATTGCAGTTGTTGTGTGCTACATTTTCTGCTGCCCTCCATAATATATTGAAAGGTATGTTGTTCCAATTCTTTACTACTGTCAGTTATGTCTGTATCGAATAGAAAATCATTGACTTTTGCTTCTAGGAACTTTAATACACCTACAGTTGAATGTTTACAATCACCCATACTTTTCAAGGGATGAGGTAATTGTAAACATAACTTTGCCGATAGTTTCGTTCAATTGGGATGGAAAACCAATGTGTTTTTCTATGTCGTTTTGTATTTAATCGTATTTAGCACGTTTGAATTGCGTTTTATTGCATTTTTCGTGTTCTTGGGGAGCAGGAAGACGGATTTACTGAAACGTCACACATATGGTGAAGTTCTTACAACTGATCAAGTTCTGTCACGCTTGTAGGAAGCAGAAGAGAAAAAGAACAAAAGTAAGTTGAGTGAGAAGAAAGTGAAAGAGCCAGTATTATGCAAGAACCAAGAAAGAAGCAAATGGAAAGGAAAGGAGACTGCGAGGATGAGGAACTATTGAAAGAATTAACTAACATTGACAATGAAGAGTTTGAAGTTCTCCAAACATTCAAACAAAATATAGAAGACTATCTTCTAGGGGAATTTAAATATATTGGAGCCATATTCATGGAAGACATTGAAACCACTACGTTTCTGCTTGTAGAAGTAGAGAGGGGAGAAGATAAATAAAACCCATTTTTAGTATGTATGAAGGGTGGATGTTGTTTCAGAAAATGAGTTTGAGGTCACCGGACTCAAAAGCATTGATAATGCATAGACTAAATTCGCTGTGGTTTTAAAAATACTAATTTTGTGTTACCAAAGACCATGTCAAAGGAATTTTACTTTTTCCAACCTGTTGCAAAGAAGGCCGTAAAGAAAATTTTCAATTTGAGGTCACTGTTAATGTGTAAGAAATATAATGTTTGTTTGTACCTAAATTTGTATTATTTTTCAATTCTTGGTCTTTTTTTTTTTTAATTTTTTAAATTTGTAATTTTCTGTTTTTTACGCTAAATACATTGTTTGTTCAGAAATGTTTGAATTATTTATTCATATGTATTCCTGGAAGTTCACCTCATGATCAATGCTACTTTCATTTGTCACTATATTTTGCTGGGGTAACAAGTGGGAGTATAGGATAAATGTAAAGATCAAAACGGGGTTAATGTAAACATGGTAGAATAGTCAAAATACCATTGGAGTCCCTTCTACTGCCATGACTACTGCTCACGCTGTCACTTCTTCAATGTTCAATATCAGGAATAAAATCGTTATTTACAATCACCCCTACTTTCAGGGGTAATTGTAAACACGTAGGGTAATTGTAATCATCCGAGTACGGTGTTAAATTTCTTTTCTTGAATCTTCGTAATAATTAAATATTAAAGTAGAATAGTGACAAGTTAGTTTTGTAAGGTTACCAATGTTTAATTACTTTATCAAGAGTTTGAAAATAAGAATTGAAAGTGAACATACACATTTTGTTTACAATTACCCCTAGTGCATATTTTGTGCCATGATAAAGTCACACAAGTTAGCGCTTAACTGTCTGGTTTTGCAGTACTATCTCGTAATTGATTCGAAACTAATAATTTCAAAAATAAGTCGATTTTCAGGGTAAAATTTGTATTAAGATTCATGCATCATAATATTTAAAGAATAATAATTTCTACTTCAACAGAATTGTAGGTCAGACACCATCAAAACATTTCAAATGAAATTAATAAGGAGTGATATATTTACAAGAGAAATTTTTAAGTAGGATTACATAATAAATAATAGAACAATTGAAAACGATATATCTTTAAATGTGTGTGAAAATCATTTTAAAAAAAGAGTATTTACTGTGCCTTATAAAAGAATCTGTGTAATGCAAATTATAGTTTCTTAAAAATGTCCTTAAATTTGCAAATTAATATAAAAGTTGTTTCTATATAAACCTAAATTTCAAATCCATTTCTCTCTTTCTATACCTTGCCTTACATATTCTTTACTTAAATAGTTCCATTGGTATTTCATTTATATAAACGCAATCAGAAATTACTGATTAAAAAACTCCTGTGACTCAAAAATTCAACGATTGCTGATGAAGCTACTAGTCAAAAAAGTTAGTAATATAATAGATGTAATAAATATTTTTCGCAGCAATATTCTTATGATTTATTCTGGAACTGAGAGCATGATAATGTGAGCACACGAGTTTGGAATACTTTGTTAATTTTTTTTTTCTCTTTCAAACAAACTAACGATTTCAGATTGAAATGAGTTTTACTTTTCTGTTGTGCGACATCACATTCGCATCGTCTACCGAAAATATAGTTCCTAGTTTCACTCTCTAGTGTTAAGATAACATGTATAACCAACGCGCTTATAGCAAAAAAAAGTATGCTTTATTTCGTTTTAGAGTCTATATTAATATTAATCATTTTGGTGCAGAACTTTAAGAGAAGGAGTTAGCTTTGCATTTGTAATGTAAATAACCATTTTGTAAACCAATCAATTAAGTCAAGCAAATCTTTTACAGAAGTCAAACATTAATCGCAAATGCAAAGCTAGTGCAAACCTAGAAGCGCCATCACTCGGACTTTGGTTATTACGTCTTTCTCTGAAGGATGTTCCCCCAAACAATCCTTTGACGTCGAACTGCCTTCGAATCGGAATCTTATCGCTTCATTTCCTGTAACCGTCATATATCTACCATGATACACGTTGTGAGCACTATTATCTCCATTTGTTTGTAGTATACTTTTGAGATCCTTATACGTAATTTGTACACTTGTAAAATATAAAAATAGTCTTCACTTTTAGATCAAAATATAGTTTTCTCAAGTTTTATTACCTTTTCAGACATCTAAACTAATTGCATTTTTGTGATTTAAAATAAATATTAGTGGCATTTTTAGAAAAGTGTATCAAAATTAGAATAATTTTTTTTTCTTTTTACTGTCATTTCCGAAGACACACACACACAGTAAACTTAGAAAGCTTTATGTAACTTCTTTGCTTGTAAACAAATAATTTGAATAAACTTTAGATTGTAACTTTTAAAGTATCTATAAACCTTTAAACGCAATTTTCACCCAAATTTACGAACTATTATACTAAAACGCTTTAGTTATTCAAATCACTACGGATTTTACTTCTATGGCCATTACAAGTGGAGATATAAAGTTTAAAAAAGTATTGAAATCTATATTGACATGGGGGTTTATATATTGTTTTTAGCTTTTTCTCGAAATGCAATTTTCGCTAAGCGTTGCTCTCTGTAAAGCACAATTTCTCAGAATGCATCAATTAAATACTTCGGAAATTTTTATGCATGTTCTGAAGATTATTAAGTAGGGTTTGAACAATTATTATCAAGAAATATGCATTTAAAAATTTGAGTAGGATATAAACCTGAATATTTTTGCATTTTCTTTTTCCATGTTTTTTTCAGGGATGACTGACATTAAAATCGTCAGTTAATTTAAATATAACAATATAGTAATGTGTGATTGTAGTTAAATACCTACATCAATGTTTTTTAGAAGATAACTCACTTTACAAAATGGAAATTTTTTAATTAACATTTAAATATGGAAGGAGACGTTTTGCGCAAATGATATTTTGGGCTGTTTACTCCATATTTACAAAAAATAAATTTAAAACAGTTTTACAGAAATCAATAACAAAATCAATAAAGTTCCGTGATAACCTCAGAAAATTGGTTTCGAAGATACCGTAAATAAAACGTGAATCTTCTGGATTAAATTATTGTTTAACTTTTACTGGCTTAATGTTAATGCTTACGTCCAGTCTTATACATTACTATTAGTAAAAATATTATTTATAAAATTTTATGGCAATGAGTGTAATAGGCGTTCGGAGAAGTCCCCTTCAGAGGTAAACGGAAGTTAGGAGGCTTGATGTCGTCGCCCCTATACTCTTTTAGGTACAATTCAGATCGTTCGTCAGCGATATCAAATCAGATGTCTTCGAGGGTAAAGTGTTCTCTACCTTCATTTTGCCAGTTCATAGGATATGGCTTAATTTTGCTGAGCTTGATTGACATTTCTCCATTGGCATCTGTTGGTAGGGCTGCAGCGCTCATATATGGGTGACATGACATACGATGTCAGTGCCATCTGTGAGATCCGTTAGAAACCTGGGCGTTAACAGCATCTATATTTATTTACCATCCATTTTTTAGGGACTTGGTAGATCTCTTATGAAATCTAGTCCTACAAGAAGGTGCACCGTAATCCTCTAGTCTAGCATGTAAGGAAGGGATTCTCCACAATTATCGGTGTCCGACATGGTTAGTTGTCTCCCAAATGGACCTCTTTATATAGTGCTCTGGGAAGAACTAGCTTCGTGAATCCACCCCTTCTTCAGATATTAAACTTATCATCGTCTCAGTGTTAAAATTATAGGTCTTCTTTAACTGTTTCAATGAGTCTTCAATCTTTGCATCCTTAAATTCTCGACCATATTATTGGTGACTTATTTAGTCATCTCATTTCCTAGAAATGTGACCCCGTTCCACCGCCTTCCAGTACAGCGACTTTATTCTCTATGGTTTGATGTTATTCAAGTCATTTAATGTCTCTCATTTTTCCTTTATTTCACAACTTTTTTTCAGGATCATGATTTTTACTACATTCATCCGACGTCAATTAGGACATAATGAAGCCTACATTTTAAATAAAAAAGGCAATGACCGCACATTGAATACAATGACTCATCGAATTTCCTTATTATATCTGCAGCTTATAACGAATGGAAGAAGAGAAAAGTGTGTGTGCTTTGTGGTTGAGTACGAATATAAATGCTTGATTTTCTTGATAATTTTTTAAATGTTTGATTTTCTTGTTAATATTTGAAATGCTTGAATTTTGAAATCTTTAAATGATACAATATTATTCTAAAGATTTAAAATAAAAACAATTTTAAATTAAATAAGATATTTGAGTCAAACAAAATTACATAAATGCTCAGTGTGGAGGGCAGATAGGTGGGAATTGAACTACTTGAACTTTCTTTTCGGTATATTAAGTTTAATCCGTCTTTTGAGTACGTACACGCCATGCAACAATTACTTGTTTCAGTCTTGTTTAACTGATTATTTTGTATAAAGTTTTCTGTAGTCCATGGGCGTCCGCAATAAGCAGATTTTCGTTGGTTCAGAGTCATTTCAAATAAAAATGTCCTTAAATGCTTGCAAAAGATAGCGTAAGTTCTACAAAGAAATGCAACCAATAGATCACGTGGACTCTCGAACAGAACAAAGAAAAACCAATGCTAAGAGATTAGGTCAACGTAACATGTGAATGAAACTTCCTCTTCGTATGACGTAAATTATGGCATTGCACTACACAGTAATAG
Source organism: Metellina segmentata (assembly GCA_947359465.1). Classification (NCBI taxonomy): domain Eukaryota; kingdom Metazoa; phylum Arthropoda; class Arachnida; order Araneae; family Tetragnathidae; genus Metellina; species Metellina segmentata. The sequence goes on along the minus strand of OX375884.1, from coordinate 6,322,019 downwards.
ATAGGAAGCTGAGAGTGGAAAGTCCGTATCAATTAGAATTCTCCAATTTCGAAATTGAACCAGAACAATCCTGTTCTCTATTTTGGCACGATAAAACATTTCGGTTATTCCAATGCAGAAAAATCAGGATTTTCCCGCTGGAAAAGGAAGTGTCAACGCGTAACGCTTTAATATGTGTAGGGTTTCGATTAAAAGGGGGGGGGAACCACAAGCTAACGGAATGCATTATTACAGAAACTGAGTACCTTTGAAAGAACTGACTATGAGAAACCAAAGGAAATTTTATTCAGAAAACGATTACAAAAAGATGATATTGTGGTAAAAGTAACATAGATAATGAATATACATGAAATTTCAGCGTCACATTTCTTTAACTGGTCATAATAAATTATTCACGTAGACACTTTCGTATAACTGCACATTACAATTCTTTAAAACTGAATGAATACCAATAGAATGAACACTAATAGATCTCCATTCTGCTCAGAGTGTTCACCAGGCGTGGTATGAAGCTTCCAGATGGTTTTTCCCTCGCTCTTTTCGACTCGTCCACTTTCATTTCATCAAGTGCTAGAATTTGATCTCGCTTTGAATCCAACAATTCTATCCACTTTGCTGGAAATTAAAAGTTCATCCGATATCAGCATTAAAACTTCTATCTATATTATTTTAAGAGATTAATGAATCCTTATAAGAAATTGCAATAATTATTTGTATCAGAAATTGTAAAATTAAGAATTGTTTGATGTTACATAAAAAGGAAAATGTTACATTCCAGTGCGTTAGATTTTAAACCATATTTAAGACGATGGAATTTACGTGGGGTTCACGCGAGAGTTATGTTGTACATACAGTTCCCTCTATCCAAGCAAAGTTATCTATAACACAAACTTGTGTTAAAAGAAGATTCGCATCTCAGAATGTAGCCAAGTGAAGCCGTTATTATCTATACTGTACGAATGAGAACTGGAAAACAAATAGTTAAAATTTTATTACGAAAAAAAAATGTAATACTTAATATACTCTATTTCTAAAAATGTTTATCCCTTTAAGATAGCTTACTGTGTAAACACATTATTTTGTTTACATACTTTAAATCTGATTTATTGAATAGTTCTGTATCACTAATTTATTTATTTATTTTGTCCTACAGTTCAATCAATCTATCACAAAGACAAAGCACAATACACAAAATAGACGAATAAGAATAGTAAAATCAAGAAAAAGTTCCAAGGAATAAAACACATAATAAAATTCAAATATAATTTTTATTTTAATCATTGATAAAATCTTTAAAAACAATGAAATGAATGTATAATTAAAATATCAAAACTTGTTAATCCCTTTGTCACTTTGCTAGAAGGTCAGATTAGATCATAACTTATGAATCAGTTGAAAAAAAATACGAAATAGTATCAATATAATTATAAAACTCACAAATTTAATCACTGCTATCCCACTGTTATAACGTCTGGAGGAGGAGAATATTACTCTGTATGTTTTAAATAAAAATAAACTTACCTCACATACACAACTCATTTACTTGAAACTCGTCTCAAATGAACTATTCATAAAAAATAATCACAATACTAAAAGATAATTTACCTGTCATTTCCTTTACTGGTATAATTCCACCATACTCCCGAGGCAACATGCTTGGAGGAAATTTTGCATGAAGTGTGGAGATGTCAGTGTGAATCAATATCTGTAACATGTATGCATATGTTATAAAGATTTTGCTGATTTTGCAAACATTATTCAAGCATATCAAAATTTGTTACATGGAAGTTAAGATGCTTTACGAGTTTCGCTTAGGGATTTCTAGTGATTTTCGCGAGAATTTTGTCAGATTTCTCACCCATTTTATTTATTTATTTAGTTATTGTCATCCATTTACATTTAAGTAATGTTTGTGATAAGTTCTGGTTTGATCTTTCTTTTAAAATCATCAACGGCAAAATAAAAACAAAGTTTTTATTAAAATCGGTTCAGGAGTGTAGTTACATCGTGAAGTCAGCATAACTAGAGAAGTGAGCTTCAGAAACAAAATATCAACTTATATACACAAAATACAGTTATGACAACAGTTAACACGAACTAATTACATGCAAAAATAAGATACTCCGCTCCCATTGGCCACAACTGATGACATCACTAATAAAGGGGAGTGGTTATGGTTTCCCGCGAAGTTTGTTTCAACTGATGTGGCCACACCTCGCCATCTTGGCAAAACTGTTTACTACCAGGAATACGCCTCTCTTGGGAGGACATTTTCTTAAGGAGAAGGACGTGGGAATTCTAGTAAGTACGGATAATTGAACTTATTTAAACATACTTATCCAACAAGTGGCCTCCCTCCCGCGTTCTTCAATGCGCCTATATCTTTCAGGAAAATACATTTAAAAAAATACATTCAATGCAAAACTTAGAAACATGTACTGGTTCCTTACTTAAGGAAATCTCATGTAATTACAAATGCTAATATAAATAAAGGAAATATCCATGCCACTTAAATAAAGGAAATATCCATGTTTTTTAAATAATATAAACATTCAATTTATTTCAAATACTATATTACAAAAATTTCGTAAATCTTCTTTTGGTAGTGGTTTGGTGAAAACATCAGCTAAATTTTGTTTAGAAGCAACATGTTTTAAGGTAAATATTTTTTTATGAATTAAATTTCTAATAAAATGATATTTAATATCAATATGTTAGTTCTATTATTTTCTATGATAGAGTTCGAAAAGTCTATTGCAGCTTTATTGTCACACAACAGTTCTTTACTATACGGGTTGACTTCCGGAAGCGAATGTTCTTTACATTCCTCCAGAAATCTAGAAACCCACAGTAACTCTTTGGCTGCATCTATCAGTGTCAGGAGCTCGGCTTCCATTGTAGATAGTGTTTCGCACTTGTGCTTAAATGCACGCCACAAAATTGGAACTTGATCGATGAACAGCATAATTCCACCTAGAGAGATGCGGTCGTACCTGCTCTAGTCAGAAAAACCGAATCACTGTAGCATGTAATCTTGAGATCTTGGATATTGGACATGTTGAGTATTTGATCTTTAGTAGTTTCAACATACTCCAGGGAGTTTCATCGGGCTGTTCCAGTGAGCTCTACCTGGGTTCTCTTGGAATTGCGATAGGATGTTGACGGGGTAGGCGATGTCGGGGCTAGTACGGCTTGCAAGATAGGACAAACAGCCGATGACACTTCGGTATGGCATTTTGTCATTTCTTTCCTTTCGTCTTCAGTGTTAGGACAGTCAAGTTTTGAAAGAATTATACCTTTTGAGATTGGAAGCGATGACGTTGGGAATCTAAAATTTCTAAAGGTGTTGCACACTCATTCGATGTAGGGTTTCTGGTGTAACATGAGATTACCACTGTGTTCTTCAAATTGTACACCTAACAGCTTCTGTGTCCTTCTTAAGGTCTTCAAATCGAATTTTGATCCTAGTGTTCTGGTTATTTCTTTTGTTGTGTCCTCCTTATTTCTTTTGTTTTTCCGAAAATTACAATGAAGTCGACGTAGAGTAGAAGAAACCCTCTTACCTTATAAGTATATACGCAGTTGCACCATCTAAATTTCTTGAACCTCAATGTTTCTAAGATGCTGTGTACTTCAAAGAACCATTCGCGTCCAATTTGGTGGAATTTGTACAGGGCTTTCTCCAACTTGTGCAGACGTGGCTCGGGAACTTTGAGTCTACGAATCCCTTGGGTTGGTCCATGTAGATATCTTCGTTAAGATTTGCGCATAATACGCGTTCTTTACGTCCCTGCAATGCGACCCTCCTAGTAGGCAAACTAATACTGCAAAGAACAGGCGTATAATCGAGAAGTTCACAACAGGACTAAAAACTTCTTCGTAGGTATCCCTTTTCTCTGTTCGAAGTCTTGGGCTACCAGACGAGTTTTATACCGCACGATTTCGTTTTACTCGTTCGTCGTGGTTGAGTATACCCAACGGATTCCTAGGGTGGTCTTGCTCTTGTTCGGTACAAGTGTCCATACTTCACGTTGTTGAATCATCTCCATTTCTTCTTCCATCGCCTTTTGCCATTTGTCCTTGAGTGGAATTGAGTCATGGTTTCTTTAAAATTCCCCGGGATTGCTATTTCGATGTGGCATGCTTCCGGCGAATTTCCATCATCCCATTCGAGATCTGTTGATTAACGTTTCCCTAGTACTGGTTTTTGCCGCTAAAGTTGAAGAAACTGGGATTAAAAGTGATATTACGGAACCTGCAGTACGTCTCAGCGTCCTTATTGGATCTTAATCGAGTGCTTGTTCCTTGTACCCCGTAATATATGTCTGTCCTTGATCTATCAGGCCTGGTGAGCGCTTTACGGAACCAGTCATTATTCAGGACATTAACAGGATATCTGTTCAGGTTGGTTTTCTTCCCGACTTTGTTCAGGTTCGTCATCAGAATATTCGTCCTTCGAATAATTCAGACGATGGCCTACGACAGCTTCCACTCTCTCTTTCGGTAACTTTTCGCTGAATGACGCATTGATCGTTTCTGGTACTCGCTTTTCTTCGGGTATCCAAATTCTGTAGCCTTTCGTTCGTTCAGCATATCCCACCATTATGCCTTTGTTCGTTTTCATGTTGAGTTTGTTCCTCATTGTTTTGGGGGTTCTGACGAAAGCTGTGCTACTGAAAATCTTCAAATGCTTCACTGAGGGTGTTCTTCCGCCGTAAAGTTCGAATGGCGTCTTCTGTGAGTTGCTATGACAAACTCTGTTCCAGGTGTATGTGAAGGTTAGCAGGGCCTCTGCCCAAAATCGGTCAGACAGTCCACTTTCCTTTAGAAGTGCCTTCACACCATCCAGCGTTGTATAACTGTAGCGTTCATTCACGCCGTTCATCTCAGGACTGTATGTTTTGTGCGCTCGCCTTTAATTCCTTGAGACTGTAGGTACCCTTCAAATTCTTTATTGCAGAACTTCTTCCCTTGGTCCGTCCTTATATTGAGTATCTTCGAGTTATAGAAGCGCTCTGCTCTTGTCTGGAACCTTTTGAATAAACCAAAAACTTCATATTTTCACTTTATGGGGAATACTGTGACCTTTCTGGAATAGTCATCTGTAATTGTGAGGAAGTATTTGTTTCCCCCTAGTGAAAAGGTAGGTAGTGGTCCGCACACATCCATGTGAAGTAACTGTAAAGGGCTAGTAGACCGAATTTTGGCTATCGATTTAAACGATTTTCTTCTTGTTTTGGCTAATTTGCAGTCTGCATCTAAAACTTGCTTCCTTGAACTTTGGTACGCCCCTTACCCTCTCATTCTTGCTTTTCGATATGATATATTGGTCGCCCACGTGTGAGAAGCGCCTATGCCAAATTTCAAGCTCCTTGTCTGCAACTGTCGATACATTCAGGGTCTCTTTTATTTCTGCATTTTTCTTAGGATATTTGGCTTTAGAAAGTATAGTCCATCGATCTTGAACGCTGAATACATCAATGTACTGTTCGTGTCAAATACATCAATTCTATCACCCTTGCCAATAAATTTGATCCCAGCCTTGGCACTTCCTGAGCCGCCGGGTATTAGGTTTCTTCTCAGGGTTGGCGAATACACGGCGTTCTTTAGTAAGATGCTTTCCGTGTCTTGCAAGTTCTGGTGATCATCTCGATGTTTCCCTTTCTTTCTACAGGGCCTGTTGCATTCCGAACTGCTAGTGTCATGCTGGTGTTAATAAATTGTTTCCATGATTTTCAGTCTCGGGGCCTCCCGTCGATGGGCTATGTCTAGCGGCCCACAACCTTGATAAGTTCTGGTTTGAACTTTCTTTTAAAATCCTCAACGGCAAAATGAAACAATGTTTTTATTAAAATCGGTTTAGGAGAGTAGTTACATCGTGAAGTCAGCATAACTAGAGAAGTGAGCTTCAGAAACAAAATATCAACTTATATACACAAAATACAGTTATGATAAAAGTTAACACGAACTAATTATATGCAAAAATAAGATACTCCGCTCCCATTGGTCACAACTGATGACGCCACTAATAAAGGGTCGTAGTTACGGCTTCCCACGAAGTTTGTTTCAACTGGTGTGGCCACACCTCGCCATCTTGGCAAAACTGTTTACTAACAGGAAAACGCCTCACTTGGGCGGACATTTTCTTAAAGGAGAAGGACGTGGGAATTCTAGTAAGTACTGATAATTGAACTTATTAGAACATACTTATCCAACAGTTTGTTACTTTTGAGTCATTGTTTACCTGTTTTGGTGAAAAAGAGCAAATTTGGATTCATTTGACGGAGCTCTACTTCTCACCCTAATCTATGAAAATAAATTTTCAGTTGCTAAACAAATTTGTGGTGTGAATTTAAAGTTGCTTCTGTGATTTCAGAAGTGAAAAGGTGCCATAGAAAATCACTTTTGAGAAAGTCTTCACAGATTTTTGGTTCGCTTTGCATCCCTGAAATAAAACTTTCTTCCCACTTTGCCACGACAAACTAAAAATACACTACTGTTTCTGGAAATTGCAACACCATGAAGGAATCATGCAAATTAAACAAAACTTGCAGGACATGCAAATCAGGTTAGGATGTGTAAATGGTTATAATTACAAAGCGATCACGCATGTGTGGGCACCTTTACTGTGTATTTTTATAAAAATACACGGTAAAGGTGAGTTGAAATCTGTGTATCGTCGCTTGACTGCCGTAAACTATTGAATAGAAGTCAATATGCCTCGCCAAAAACGTAGAGCGCCATACGAACAACTAACGGAGTTCAATCAGGGCCGCATGATCGGCCTCCGTGAAGGTGGACTTTGTATCGTGAAATCGCCACTCGCACGAGGCGTAATGCCACCACAGTGATGCGTATGTGGAAAGAGATGGACCATGGAGAGCCGGACAAGACGAAACCCCGTCAGTGGGCACGCAATAAACGCAATATCACGTACGTCACCACGGGACGACAGACACCTCATCCGCATGGCGGTGACAGACCGTACATCGTACTTGTGCGTTGGCACAACATTGGAGCAGATTTACAGGTGTGTCATTATCTGCCCCCATGGTTCGTCAACGTCTGTTGGGCCATGGCCTAGGTGCAAGGATCCGCTGCCCAGGATTCCCTTGAACCACCGACACCTCCGGCTACAATGGCCTCACCAACACAGCCAATGGCGTGCGACAACAAGTCATCTTAGATGAGTCCCGCTACAAACTGGACTATAACGACGGACGCGTACTCGTCAGACGCTACAGAGATAAATGCCTTCTCCCGGAGTGTCTTATTCAGGGTCATACTGGACGAACGCCTGGCGTTATGATCTGGGGCGCTATTGGATATCATGGGCGATCCCCCCTACTCCCGATTGTGGGACCCTGAACAAAGGGCGCTACATCACGGAAGTTGTGGAGCCCGAGGTCCTACCCCTCATGCAACGCATTCCTTTAGCTGTGTATTTCAGCAAGACAATGCCCGTCCACATGTTGCTAGGAATGTACAAGCCTTCTTCAATGCACTACAGGTCCCGCTTCTTCTATGGCCTGCATTTTCCCCGGATAAGTCGCCCATTGAGCAGTTCTGGGATTACATCTATCTCTTCGGGCAGAGTACGGCTGAACTTTGGCATCAGATAAGAGTCCACCTGGAATGATATTCCTCAGCATGACATTCAGAATCTGTATGATTCGATGCCACGACGTGTACAAGCTCGCATCGCTGTGCGTGGCGGCTGCACCAGATATTAATTTTCGGCTTTATTTTGTGTGTTATTTCTTTGTACATTTGATGGTTTTTTCAAATACTATAAGTAATACGTGGAATAAATTTCATTTATTTTTGATCATTCTTTCATAGTGTTGCAATTTTCACCAACAGTAGTGTATATTCTATTACAAGAAAATTAATTTTTTCAATTTGACATCGAAACTGTTAAAAAAATTGTATTAGTAATTATGTAGACAAACTGTATGATTAAACAGCATTTTAAAAGTACTTTTGCCGTATAGAACCTATTGTTCGCAAACTAAAAATATCTGTAGGGTTTTTTGCCCCTAGGTGCGTTTGAACAGATGGCAGCTCTGGAGATCGCAAGATGACGTCACATATTACTAAGGGAGTTCTTCCCGCCTTTTGTGTCACCACTCCTTCTCTAACGTTCGAAAAAGGACGTGTCGCGCTCTTCGGAGCTTTTGTTTTCGTCCATCCAACATCACCCCCTGTCCCTAGATATTTACCTAAAATCTCTATTTTGTTAAAATCCCCTAGACCCCTTGCAACTATAATTACTGTAATTTCTCAACTTCATTAATGAGTATCACTGCTTCGTCTTTGTTTTAACCGTGGGATTGAGACTGATGGCCTTTCCAACATATATTTAAAGAGTAGCCATTCATTTTGAGGTAAAAAATAATAACTATAAGCATTTTTTGACAGCATTATATATTTTTAAACAGATTACTATATGACTATATATTTCTTATCATTACGAAAATAAGCATTGGACATCTCTGAAAAATTAATAAGTTTCTGCTTTAAGCCATGATATGTGTGCGTGTATTTTTTAAACCATTTGTCTGCTCTAGTGAGTTTGTTTAGTTTTAGGGTTATAAGTCCAATTTTATAGGACAGTTTCTAGCGAATTCTAAGGTATAAAATTCCAACCACCCCAAGTTAGTAAATTAAAGCTTGACCTAAACCTAACTTAAAACTTTCAGTTGAGTAATACGAACTGTAAAAAATGATGCATTAATTTTATACTTTCTAAATCATATTAATCTAATAGAAAACCAATAATAATTAATGTGCTTTCATTCACGCACATTTTGTTTTTTAATAATAATTTACATTAAATTTAAAACAAATAATAACACTGAGTACTGTTAGAAATACGGAAGAAACTCAAATTTGTTTTGCCAGCATTATTGGATAAGTAATTTTTAATAAAAAATCATTTTCACATAATTTAAATTCTAATATTTTAGTTTGAGTTTATTTTTTATTCTTTACGGTGAATGTCGAATTGGTGCAACACAACGGGCTTTTGGCGATAGTTACGGGATCAATCTCCAAGGGAAAGATCCGAGGACACCACGAAATTTTGAACCGAGTTCAGATGACGACTTTTCTAAAGGAAAGTGTTATGAATATATTTTAGAATATGTTTACTTTACTTACCCTTTTTACGTTTACTAGATCTTGAACAGTGATGAAAGTGAATTTTCTAGATTTCTGACAACTGATTTATTGCTACAACTTTTTTAACTTTCAGTTTGTAGAAACGAGTATTCATTGAAAGCGAAAAACTCACTGTAATAAAAGCAGAATTTTGCTACTCTGCATCTAAAACAAAGTTTAACTCGAATCATAATTCTAAGTTGACCTGAGTTGACAGCGAGATGACTTCGAGCTATCTCATGAATGTCTTCTTTTTGGAAATAAATCCTTTCTCTTTCGATCAGTATTGTATTAGTCTTTTCCAAATTGCTTTATTCCTGATCCGATAGTTGTTTGGTCTATCTTCCGTTTTTAAGAATTCTATATTTTTTCAGAAATCGAAATTTCATTTTTATTTATTCTGCTGCTGCATTTATTCGTTTCATTATTTTATGTATTTTAAATAGAAGAATGACTTAATAGTTGAATTTGAACGAATTATTTATTTTCTGCAAGACAGCTACTATTGTAGAATGCCGTTTAGTAAACACAAAAATATTTTTGAATTAGGTAGGTGGGGGTAATTGAATTAACGTTGTTATGGAACAATGCAACGGGCTATTAATAAGGGATCATACCCGAAGGGAAAGTTCCGAGGACAGCAACTTTGAACCGCGTTCAGATAACGAGGTCACAACGTGAGGACACTTGAAACTACGACAGATTTAACGTGCATAAACCCCCTTTGCACATGACGGTCTTTGGTTGGATTCGAACACGCAACCCTCCGGCTGTTAATCCGTCACTCACCAATCGAGCTACCGCGCTCCCAAAATATTAATAGGGAATAGGGATGCGACATCGATAGTAAAACATCGATGTTCAAAATTAAAACATCGATGTTGATAATACATCGCCATAAAACCATCGATGTTTTTAAACTTCAGTATATTTAAACTTTTTTCCCCATTTCTTAAAACTGGTTTAGCACCTAGTGATGCAACATCGACAGCTAAACAACGATGTTCAAAATTAGAACATCGTTGTTGATAATGCATTGCCCCCAAACCATCGATGTTTTTAAAATTCAGTGTATTTAAACTTTTTTTCCCATTTCTTAAAACTGGTTTAGCAACTAGTGATGCGACATCGGCTCTAATACATCGATGTTTTTTATAAAACATCAATGTTGTGGAAACATCGACATCGATGTCACATCCCTACTTTTCAGACCCTTCACACTTGGCCACTTTGGTGTTAAAGTATGTTCGATTTACTGATGATAAAAATTATGCTACTTGGTTACTTAAAAAAATTTTAAAAACGTTATTTTTTATTCAAAAATAAAACACTGACAGCGTAAAAACATCGACAAGTATAAACATCGATGTTACAAAAACATCGACTCCAATACATCGATGTTAAATACATCAAAACATCGACATCGATGTCGCATCCCTAATAGGGAAGCTCAATGTTTCATGATCATTCCAAAACTGTAATAGTCACCTCACTATCAGGTTTAGAAGTTTTGCTTTTCATCAGCATTGCGATGGATGTGAAATGATCACACATGTAGCATAGACACGTATTTGCTTCCAAAGTAAATTGCACCCTCATGATATTTTCTTTTTAGGGTTGGTTGCTTGATTTAGATTTTATGGAGCAAGGTCCTGAAATGTGCGAGTTGCGCCAAACGCAGGATAAGATAATTTAATCAGTATACATGCAAAAACATTAAAAATCAGTGGGAAATATTCCATAATTTTTTTTTACGATATAATATTTTGAAAAATGGCCAATAATATAAGATAGAAATGCGGAGTTAAAATATGTTGATCAACAACTTCAAAAAATAAATTAATGAAAATATTACATAAAATAATAAGAGTTTGAGTTATGTAGTTAAAAGTTATGATTGTAAAATATTATATCACGCGTAAAAAGTCAATAACAGTTAAAAAAAAGGGGAAGATTAGGATGACGATTTTCACCCATCAAATCTTCCAAGTTTTCAAATCTTTCTTTTTTATGAAAGATAGAAGTGATTATTTTCAGCACTTTATCAATGTGCAGTTAACCAATTCAATCTGAGGTTATAATTCGACTGGTTACTTTACTTTAAAATTCAAAAGACCTGTTTATACAAATGAATAAAAATAATTACTCAACATATTTCAAACGAGAATAAATTGAGAGATAGTTTAATTTTAAGCAAACATTTTGGGTTGAAAACATGATAATGATTAATAATGATAGTTAAATTGGGGAAGCATTTATTTGATAGGAAATGGGATTAACTCATTTTTAACTCACTCGATCCTGAAGTTTTTGGCTCAAGAATGTTTTCAACAACTGAAATAATGTAGCTAAGTACTTGGGTACATTCATCCAGTGTAACTCTTTATGCCTCAGAGGTATGGCTTTCTGAAAGAAAAAGATTTGAGAAAGAATGTTGAAATTTCAGAATTCGTTAGTCATAAAGATAAAATAAAATATCTAATATAAGGGTAAAATAATGTGTATTAGATATTTGATTAGAGTGGCTTAAGATTCTGAGCACCATGTACACTACCCTACAATAATGGATCGACCAACCGGTCTAGTGGTTAAGGTGTTGGCCTCTGGATCGGAAGGTTCCTGGTTCGAATCCGGGTTCAGGGCATGGATGTAATTGTGCTGTCCTTAGTTAGAGGTAGTGATGGTCGCCCATTGGGTGCCCCTTCACAAATGACCATCGCTTCCCGGCCTTGCAGTGGCCTATGATTAACAATCGAGTGCCCGCCGTAATTTAAAAAAAACCAATAATGGACCGGACGTTAGCGGATTTGCATAAAACCCGACTACTTGTTTGGGGATGTTTTTCGTGGTATAGTCTGGGAACTTTGCATGTTGGTACCTGGTAAATTGAACGCCTACGTGAACATTTGGGACAATCAGGTTCTTCCTACGCTCTGGCAATTTTATGGAATGGACGAATGTTACTTCCAGGACGACAACGCTCTGTCATGTTGCAGTCTCTGTCAAGCAGTGGTATCAAGATATGGATGTAAAATGTCTTCCCTGGCCTGTTCAGAGTACCGACCTAAACCCCATAGAATTTTGTGGGACGCGTTAGAGCGACGCTTACGGACACCACGTCCGAAATCTACAGCTGAGCTGGCGACATTCTTGCAGCAGGAATGAACACAAATACTCATAGCTGTGTATCAAAATCTTGTTGAAAGTATGCCTAGAAGGGTTGTTAGTGTAATTGCAGGGGGAACATCCTCCTATTAAAGCATGTAATTTTCCCTTTATACCATCACATCTTGTTGTCCGATCCATTACTGTAGGGTAGTGTATATGTGTGTACTCTTCGGTCTGGTTCTCAGAAACACAGCACAAAGTAATTCTACAAATAGGGGCTTTAATAATCATCAGTTCTCCCCAGTTCATCTCTTGATACGAATAAAAAAGATTTTAGTTTATCGCATTTTTCATTTCAAAAAGTGTAGCCTCACTAAGAAGCCGTCGATATAATTTGTGGGTGTTTTGTTTTATATTTTTGAATGTTTTTCTTATTTTTCAATCATGAATAGCCCTGCCCGAAACATTGCCGTGTGGAAATTCAAGAATTGATAATCTTTAGTTAATCAGTTTTTTTATACGTTTTATCCATAACAACATTTGGATCTTTCGTTTGGAGCATCTCTGACTTGACTCTCTTTGATGACTTGAGTATTAACGAGACGTTTCTTTTATTATATTTCGATTAAATGAGTGTGTGATAAGTAGAGACCGGATTTTTATGCAGTAAAAACTGTCAAAATATGTAGTTAAAAATGCTAAGATATGAAGTAATATGCAGTAAAAAATGACGAAATATGTCAAAATATGCATTTTTATGCACTACAAATTAAAATTGAAAATGAAAAAGACTATATTTGAAGGAGCATTATTGGACAGAAACGAAATGATTAAGTCAACTGTAAACATCAAGTTTCAAATACAGAAAAACATTTTTTGCACAGAATTCTCATTAAAATTTTTTTTACAAGCTACTAATTGATAAAAAAAGTCTTTAAAATAAAAAAAATTATATATACACGCAAATTATATCGACATATTCAAAAAATTATATAAAAAAAATATTTAAAAATACTATGGTTATTATGTGAGTAGTTATAACTTTATTGTACTTGCGAATAATTTAGGTTAATAAACAAGTATTTTTCTAAATTATCTTCCGCAAAATTATGTCTACGGTCACTTAAAATTTTTTTATATGATGAAAAAGAGCGTTCCACATCCACAGACGTTATGGGAGCAAATTTGAAGGAACTTAAAATATTAGGGTCCCACATGTCATTTTTATTTAGTTCGGACTTGAAGGATTTTATTAATGGTTATCAATATTGTCAACCTGAGATTTCTATTAACACTAGGGGGCTCCGCTGCCTGCTCGATTACGCTCGTCAACCCCCGGGGATTGCTACACAATCCCATTTGGTTTGCTTCGCAAACCAACATTACTTTAGCAGAGTGCATCTCCTAAACAGCGAAACTATATGAATAATTCGTATAATCCTGTTTTGACTTTCCTGTACTTGACGTCACAGCGAGGGCTTCGCCCTCTGCTCTCTTGCGCTCGCCTATCCCCGGGGATTGCTACGTAATCCCGTTTTGTTTGCGAAGCAAACCAATACTTTCGCAAGTAATTTCATTAGTTTTTACTTTTACATTTAATGCACCCTGAACTAATAGCCGCTTTTCGCATTTTCAATTTTGACACTTAATAAACCCCAAACTAATAGCCACATCGGAAAAAAAATCTTAATAATTGTCCAGGGAATACGATGGAGGACAAACTATGTTAATTTCGTTTTTTTCTGATCAGTACTTTCTCGGGAAACCGTCAAAGAATCGAGCTAAACAACACAGTTTTCAATCCTGCGGCGGCGTTGGCGGCGGTAACATTTTTTTTAATATAGAGAGACATCATCTATCTTTTCTTTAAGTATCTTACCAGTTTTGCCTGGAATCGACATGATTTTCATTACCGCATCTTCAAGTATTGAAAGGCTTTCATTTAATGTTCATCCTTTTTTTTTTTCCAAGGTTTTTGTATCGAATCTACTAAAAAGAAGCAATGCGTTTTTACAAATGTCAATAATTTAACGAGGTTTACGTTTTCTATTAATATAGCTACTTTATCAACACTTTGTGCGGAATCAGCATTATTATTTTTTTTTAATTTTCGAATCACTTCCGAATATTGGTTCCAATGCTCGGCGTAGAACAAAGCAGCAGACAGCCATGTCTGTGACCATCTTGTGAGCACAGGTGTCGGAGGTAACGAAACATTCATCAATTCCGTGTAAACTACCACACGGGAGAGTGTTTTTAGAAAGATTTTTTTTCCTTGTCCAATAAAGGAGTTTAATTCCGGAAAGGAATCTTTAACCTTTTCAGCAATAAGGTTAAGTGCATGGGCAATACATGTGATGTGGACTAGGTTTTTATAAGACGTTTGTTTCAATTTTCCATTCTTAATTATATAGGAAGCCACATCTGTCAAAGGTATAAAAACTCGATTTTCTATTCCTCTATCATTGGGAAAAATTTTAAGGCTAGATTTAATAAAACGGCATATTGTGTCGTGATTAGTTTTATCTAATATTTTAGAAGCCAAAAGAAATGGGTGGCCAGCTTCGTGGGAACTCAATTTTCCTATTAAAAGATTAGCCACATAATTACACCTAACATCAGTGGTTTCATCGACGACAAGGTACATGTAATTCTCGCCTATGTGTTCCCTAAGTTTTTGTAATATTTTTTGATAGCAAAGATCTATATAATTCTTTCGGAGATTGCTCTCATCGAGGATATTTCGGTTCGTGTGTTTCGAAAAAAATTCACTGAGGACGGAATTCTTCACAATTTATAAAGAAAGGAATGTCGGCCGAAATTAATGCCAGACAAATCTTCGCAAAAACTGTCTTCCTGCTTTGAGGATGATTGTGATTGACTAAGCAAAACTTGACGCTTAGAAAATCTTAGTTCGGCGGAAGAATGTGCTCCTACAAAGAAAAATTGAAATCAATGCACAAACTTTATGAAGCCTAAATTTGAATGTTAATTTTAAAGGTATGTATACTTGGGCCTCCCGTAACACTGGAGTTACACTCTTGAGAAACACCATGTAAAGAAAACCGTGCTATATAATTTATATGATAATATGAGGGAGCTTTTGTCTTGCTTTCATTTAATTTTTGGATGAACACATAATAGGTGAAGCCGTATTACTCGAAGGTCAAGTTTATTAGCACCAGCATATTTGTATCTACAATCGTCAAAAAAAAAACGACTCACCCGATCGCAATTCCACAATTTACATCGCAGAACAAAACAGAAGTTAGAAATCGATAGGGATAAATGTTTTCTACAAACATCAATGTTTTAAATTAGTCTAAGGAGCCTTCATATTAAATTGGGAGCTTGCTCCGAATATTTCAATCCGAACATTTCAATCCATCTTTTATCACATATTTGTATTCTACACACAATTTCAGGAGGAAATAAAAAAAAAAGTTCTTCAATTTTATTGGATTTTTCATCGATTTGTAAGGGTATGAAAACTATATCTCCTAATGTTAAATTGATGTTTAACGTTTTTTGTTATGTTTGCTAAAAACATTAATTTTCCTTGGAAATTGTTTTTCCATCCTTCGCTACCCCAAAACCCAAACACAATCTACACACATTTTAATTATTAAACTAAATTTTACTAATTTTTATTAACTATGAAATTAATATTCATAAAAATTATAAATAGAAACCTGGGAAAATTTGGCTCCATGCGATTCAACTGTTACTGAAACATCGGAATTATCGATTGCTACCTTTCGTTTTGTTCTATAATGTAAATTGTGCAATTGTGATCGGGTGAATCGTTTTTTTTTTTTTTTTTTGACGGATATACATGATTGAAATTTTCAATTCACTTCTATAAAGACAATGAAAAGAAATAACTTACTAGTTTTAATATGTTGTTCTAATTGAGATTTCCTCTCACGTGTTATAGTTTTGCCACAAGGTTGGCAATATACGATCTGACCGTCGTACGTATACATTTCTTTGTTATATTTTTTATTTATATCCTTCAGCCACCCTCTGACTATGAACGATAAAGATTGTGAAATTTTAGGCATGTTTCTGAACAGCAGGCAAAACACAACTGAATTAAATTAAAAATGAATGGATTGCTGTTTTGTGATTTTACATCTTTTCCTTTTTATATTCATAGAATAACTTCCTGTCTTTGCGGCCTATTCAGCTTTCGAGCCTGAATGTTTATCCACATGTGTTAATTTTCTTCATTTTTTAAAATTCTTCCTCCGAAAGTAACTTAGTTGTTTTCGCACACTGAGGCGCCTTAGAACAGATTCTTTATATAGTTAATTGCTTGTTTAGTCTATGTGACCGTGATTATACATCTTGATAATCCAATGATTGATCGGCTTGTTCTGCAATGTGCTTTTCTTTTCATTTTCATATTTCCTGTGTTACGTGATTATAATTGCTCAGCCGGCGATGTGATCATTTGGTTTATTCCTGTAATTCATTTTTGTATGTGCGGTACCATTTTCAAATTCTATTCTGCTAAAAATAAATGTAGTGTCTCGTACCGCGATGCTCTATATTTCATTGCAAAAAAAGTACTATAACAATTGAAATATTGATATTTTGAGTGAAATATGCAATATATGCAATAACCCTTTATTTATGCAATTTTATGCAGTAACCCTTCAAATATGCAAAAAATATGCAATATAAAATTTCACCTATAGTACCCTTGAAGCATGATTCGGATAGAAAATTGATCTCCTGACTCGTATGTGATGTTAAACCAAATATGTAATTGCATAGGAATCCGGTCTCTAGTGATAAGTCATGTGTAATAAGGTATTATTAAAGTTCCTGCACAGAGTGTAGGACAGAGAAAAAGACGATATTTGTAATTTGTAAGTACAAATTTTCAATTTAATTTATTGTCGATTAGAACTGTCAAGAACGACATTTTTATTGAAAATTAGAAAACTACTTACATAGTTGATTGATGAGTTAAAAACTGGCTAAGAATAGTCAACACTTAAATTCGCTTTTATGTCGACTCTGTAATTGACTCTAATTTTAATCCATCTTACCTCTCCACTGTTGATCATTTTCTGCAGATCTCTTAGACCCACCAAGAGCGCATGACTGATTTGGTAGCCTTCTTGCGTAAATATGTAGTTGATCCCTTTTCTTTGGTTCTGTTCACACTCCATCAGAACTTCAAAGGTTAAGAGAAAGGACTTGAAGATGTCAGATTGTTTGTGCCTCGTCGAGTCTAAGGCTCCTGTTCATAAGAAAAGGCAAGTTTTGAATTTCACAACTGCACTTATTGAAACAGAATCCTATCAATAAAAACTCCCACCTGCTCAACTTCTGCACGTGATTCGTTTGATAGGTTGGTCATTTTATACCACCCTTGATTTTACCTCAGGGCTCGAAATAAGATTTTGAAGCAGGTAGCATATATTGCTGTGAGCTTTTATAAGCTGGCAGCAAAAACTATTCAGCTTATGGCAAAACTTAAAATTTCCGTTTCAACAGTAAATTGCAGTTGTAAATTTTTCGCTAAACTTTAAAACAATTGAATAAATAAGGCAATGCGAAGAAAAAAATGCGTCACTTTTCTTGCAAGCTTTCTGCAATTTCATATGAAACCCTAAAATACATCCGAGATAAAAAAAAACCACTCAAATAATATACTGTAGACACACGTTTATTTCCTTAGTTATCAAGTTTACAAAGGCATCAGTCAATAATTAGGCTGGAGAAAATTGCAGTTGTTTCATAACTACATAGCTAAAAGCAAAGTCAGCGATCCCATGCACGAAACCATTTCTGAACTTCTGGATCAGCCTTAAAATCTGAAAGGGAAGGACCATCCACCCTTATCCTCATTAAGGCACATAGCTTTTTTAAATTGTTTTTTAATAGATGGTATTTGAAAGAGAAATAATGAAGCATTCGGTTTGAAATGCTCGCAGCAAAAGTTGCCGCGAGAACCGTTGAACGTGATTTAAGCTAAGCTCACGGCCTTTTCCGTGGTTGCCGCACTTATTTCGAGCCCAGTTTTATCTCACAACGAACATAATGACTCGATAACCACATTATTAGGCAAAGGATTCCTACAAAATATTCTATTAGCTAAGAAGGTCAAAACTGGTCAGAGGTCATGCAGGCTGCAGAACGGATATATGCATGGGAACCCCACAGAGTTTGAAACTGTATTCCGGGTGTATAAAGTGTATGCTACTACCTACAATATATCCATACCCAGACAGGGATTTGAGCCCACAGCCTGTTAAACATAGGGTCAGAGCGCTAATTCCTCAGTTACCAGGTTTTTGGTTTGGTCTGACTTAGCTCTCTAGGGCCATTTTAGCCACACGAAGGCTAATTAGACCAACGGCCTCAGTTGAATTCTGGACCACTACGAATATCTATGGCAAGAGCGGGATCCAAACCTACAAATTGTTAAACTAAATCTTGTGTCTCTGGCAAGAATCTTGAGTCGAGTGGTTAGCGCTTGGTAAACCAGACTGGCCAAGACTTCAATAAAAAAACAGAAAGGTTTAGCTAACTAACATGAGAAGTCATCTTGAAAATATTAGTCTTTTGGCGATCAAAAACACTCAGAATATCCTAACGGAATTCTAAAATACAGAGATTTGATTTCAAACACCTCGAAGGGAATAATTACTTCCCCTCTGCACTTGTAACAGACAGGTGTCATGACACAGCTCTTTTCAAAACTATACTATCTGTAATTGGCTGATACAACTCTTGGGAAGTTCAATTTTAGTGTGGATTCTAAATTTGTGTACGAACCATTCTATCTATAAAAAAGATCTCACCTGCTATGCAAAATAATACAACCCTTCCATCCCTGTCTCGTTCGGGCAAAGGAAAAACGTATCTGAAAGAAAGGAATGGAAATACACAAATAGTTCGTCAGACATTTCAATTCAATCTAATTTTACATTTAAAGCAGGATTGTGTTTATTTTTCATGATATAAGTATGAGTAGGTTGAGCAATGCATTAATTAATAATGTTAGCTTCTAATACACAGAGCTGAATTAATGAACGCACTCTTGTGTTGGATTATACTGAACAGTATGACGATTAAACCACAGATCTTTTTCGATCAAAAAGCACATTTTTAACCATCAACAAAAAATGTTGAGTATCTTTTTTCCAGGCGTTATGTAAGTTGTGTCCTTCGACATAATTGTTCTTAGCCTTAATACTCAAATGTTTAGGTTTGTGATTAGGTAGGTATTTTAATTAACGTCAAACTTGAGCAGCACAACGTGCTATTATTGGTCTGGGATTTAACCCGATGAGAAATATCCAAGGACAACGTCATTTTGAACCACGGTCAAATGACGAGGTCACACCTGTGCTGGCATCCAACTCTCCAAACTTCCACATCACAACAACGTGAGGACATTTGAGTCCATGAGAGATTAAATATACACTAGCCCCCTTTGTACACGAATATCTTGGGTTAAACTTTAACTCGTAACTCACGGGTTGCTCATTCGTTACAACTGCAACTGGGTCTGTACTCTAATACTAATACAGCTGCAAGGGTAAGTATACTCTATAACAAAAAAAAATCGACGCACCAAGAAGATTCAGAATTACAGTAGTGCCAGGCTCTATCCACTTGAAACGAGCTGACTGTGGATGTATAGTCTTTAGTGACGAGTCCCGTTTCCAACTGTGTCCTGACGACAACCGCAGACGTATCTGGAGACGTCCAGGGCAGCGTAGGGATCCTGCCCTTACTATCGCACGACACACATGCCCACAACGGGGCGTTATGGTTTGGGGTGCCATCTTCTTTGATAGTCCTTTTTGGCACACTTACAGCACAGCGGTACGTAGACGACATTCTACGACCGGTTGTGTTACCGTTCCTTTTGCGACACCCCGGACTTACTTTTCAACAAGATAATGCCCGACCGCACATGGCATGAGTTGCTATGAACTGTCATCACGATTTCCCAACACTTCCTTGGCCAGCTAGGTCTCCTGATCTCTTTCCCGTAGAGGTCATATGGGACGTTATGGAAAGGCTATTGCAACCTTCCCAGAATGTTGACCATTTAACCTGACAGTTGGAGACTATTTGTCAAGAAATTCCGCAGCACAACTTTTTCACTTTTTTTTCTATGCCACGCCAGGAGACAGCTTGCATCCAGGCCAGAGGTGTACCAACGCCTTATTGACTGCCTCCCTTTGTAACGGTCAAACTCTGAAATCAATCACTCAATTGTTTTGAAATTTGAATCGTTTGTTTTTCTGTTCTTCACCTCCAAAATTTTTTATCCTTCTTGGTGCGTCGATTTGTTTGCTATCAAGTGCATGTTCACAGAGAGATAGAGGGGTCCAATTCAATACTAGTAACTATACCATGTTTACAAATGACATGGTTTCTTCGTATTCCTACTAGGGATGCGACATCGACAGAAAAACATCGATGTTTTGAAACAACGATGTTCAAAATTAAAACATCGATGTTGATAATACATCGACCCGAAAACATCGATGTTTTTCAAATTCAGTGTATTTAAACTTCTTTCCCCCATTTCTTAAAATTGGTTTAGCAACTGTTGATGCAACATCGACAGTAAAACATCGATGTTCAAAATTAAAACATCGATGTTGATAATGCATCGCCCCCAAACAGTAAATGATTTTAAAATTCAGTGTATTAAACTTGTTTCCCCATTTCTTAAAACTGGTTTAGCAACTAGTGATCCGACATCGGCTCCAATACATCGATGTTTTTTTTATAAAACATCAATGTTTTGAAAACATCGACATCGATGTCGCATCCCTACTTTTCAGACCCTTCACCCTTGTCCACTTTGGTCTAAAAGTATGTTCAATTTGCTGATTATAAAAATTATGCTACTAGGTTATTTTTTAAATTTTTATAACGGTACTTTTTTCATTTAAAAATAAAACATCGACAACGTGAAAACATCGACAAGTATAAACATCGATGTTACAAAAACATCGACCCCAATACATCGATGTTACAAAAACATCGACCCCAATACATCGATGTTAAATACAGCGATGTTTTTTAGAAAACATCGATGTTTTGAAAACATCGACATCGATGTCGCATCCCTAATTCCTACTGTATTAATCCGTCGTCAAAAGATCGTTGCATTGACCCAGTGTGACGTAAATTCGACTACCAACTAACTAACCTTTTAGACTTTTACTACTAATCATTTGAAAAAATTTGTAAAATTTGGAGAATATACAGCCTTAGCTATTGTTTTGAAAGAAAAATCAAAGCTAT
Organism: Metellina segmentata; assembly: GCA_947359465.1. NCBI lineage: Eukaryota > Metazoa > Arthropoda > Arachnida > Araneae > Tetragnathidae > Metellina > Metellina segmentata. Next base: position 6,300,458 of record OX375884.1, on the reverse strand, counting down.
TACGAAAATAGAGTTGGTGTTGCAGATTTTATCCACTAATCGCTTTATTTTTTTTATCCTTTATTTATTACATTTTTATTTGAGGACTACCACTTGTTAAGCGATGGGTCCTCTGCAACTCCTAAATGTTCAGAGATCCATGATAACCCAATTGGTAGAATTGCAAATTAGCAATCAGAGTCTTGCGAGTTCGATCCAACCAAAGACTGTCGTGCACGTGGGGGCAGGTTAAATCTGTCGTGGCTTCAAATGTCCTAACTTTGTTGGAAGTTTGAAAAGTAGAGTGCTAGCTTAGATTTAAACCTTCATCGGACCGTGGCTAAAATGACTAGGCTCTCGGATCTTTCCCTTCGAGATTGATGCCGGACGCATATAACCTACCTTTACACAAGTAGAAGCCATGGGAAAATTTTAAGCCCGCTGATTCGTTGGTTTTTCACTCCGTAATCTATGACGTCACTCACTCATAGTGCGCATGTGTGAGAAGAATCAATATTTACTTGCAATTTCAAGTCCGTCCCATCATGATTGATCATTGGAGATTTTATTAATGATTCTCAATTAACTGTTCTGAACACCTTATACAATAGACAATGCACATTTTCAAGATTACAATGAACGTTCTTTTAATTCGAAAACATAGGTATGTATTGACAATTCTGTACCTCAGGGTAAAAGTATCGTAGGTGCAAAATTTTCGATTGGAGGATTTTCATCGTAAGTGGCATTTAAACTATTGTAAATGAGCAACTATTTATTTGTCGTTAAGGGATCTTACTTAAAATAAAAAAAGAGCCCTTAAAAAAAATGTTATCTGAATGCTGTAAAATTTTCTAAACGTCAGTTACGATAGTTTACCCCTGAGCTACAGAACTATAATTATACTTCATAGTTCATAGACATATTGGGTGAGCAACACACTATTTTCTCAAGGTTCGAATGAAATAATTTATTGACACTAAAACATTAATTATCTATTTACAAGCTAACTGGAGACCACAAAATATGAGCATCCAATTCCATTGCACTACATATTGCATACTATTCGTATTAAAAGTTCTAAGTGTTTACACAAGAGAAGGCGATTACCCGCGAGCGGAGAAAGGAAATTGTTTACTTACTTTTTCTTCTTTGACAACGATTTTCAACAATCATTTAAATATTTTAATTTACCACAAATGCATTCATTTCTAGTGACATTTATTTTAGAATTATTACTATACATTGTTTTGTTAGGTATATCATCAACGTTCGAAATCACTAAAATCATTGTCTCTAATATTATGAAAGGATGTGTTTGCCTGTTTGTTTTCTGCACGCAAAGTCCTGAAGAATCTTTGGCACTTACAGTAATAGGATTTGGCACACAGGTAGTCCAAATTTTTTACAATCCTAGGGTTGCGGCGAATTTTAAAATTCAATTTAGAACATTTAAAAATGAATTTAATGAAATTTAATTATTATTGAAGGCAACAACAGATGAGATCACAGATTCTAAATTCATTTTTTTTCGTTTCCGTTTTCATTTTGCGCAGAGGAATGATTTTCCTGCAGACAATAAAAAACAAACTTTTAACTGTAGTTATTTAGTTCTTTTTTCGATTTTCTAGACCGTTAGAGTAAAAATTTCAACGTATTTGAAATCTGCGGAAAATTTGACACCAGATACGTATGATTTTCTTTTAATACTAGGGGGCTACGGCCCCGGATCGCTTAATCACCGGGGGTTAGCGAGCAGTGGTCACACCTGACCCCACGAAAAGCATGATGCCCACATAGTGGCTAGTATTCAATAAAATTGCTAACAATTTCTAATGTGTTTTTTCTTTCTTTCGAATATTTTTCCATGTTGATTTTTAACTATGTATGAGCGATAGTTTCAACTTTGAGATATTATTTGTGCAAGTTCCCAAGCTTTGTATTTGCACTGAATAACATGGGCTCAATTTACTCAGATTTAGAACCGAAAGCTTTCGCGTTGATTTTAGAAACTGATAGCGAATAACATAATTATTTTTTAATGAATCCTTATTAAACAGCCGAAAAAATTGGACAAGCTCTCAAGGCTTAGTTCTCGTATTTTGTATTTCATTTCAGAAACTGATAGAGAATAACATAATTTTTTTAAGGGATCCGGGGGAAAAAAACTGAAAGAAAGGAGTTTTACTGAGAGCAGTGAGCCCCCTCCAGGAGCACGTAAATATTGATACTTCCCACGCATTCGCACCATAAATGATGAGTGACCTCATTAGAAACCAACGAATCAGCGGGCTTAAAATTTGCCCATAGCTTCTACTCGAGTAAAGGTTGATAAAATGCATCCCGGACCGTCTCCAATAGCCCGTTGTGTTCCTCCAGTGTGACGTCCATTCAGTCATCTCCTAGACGTGAAGAAACGAAGTAAATAGCGAAGTTTAATAACCCACCCTCTTGATATGAGGTCCCTAAGGCTAGGTTTTTGAATGTCCAATTTCTGAAAGGTGGAAGGATATTTCGTCTTCACAGTCAAATATTTATCCAGGACCTGCTGAGCCAGATCGATTCGATATTTCCGCATACGCAGAAATCGCAGCAGAAAGTTGCTATCTATAACAGAAAACAGACTTGTAATCTGGAGCTAAAACATAAAAAACAATAAATGCTTAAGGGATATTGACAAGGTAGTACTTATTCTCATAAAGTTAACCATTATATCAACCTGCAAAACTGTCCGAAAGCGTTCAGCCTTCACATATCATATTCACAACATCACATATTACTGTAGCATTGTTATTTGTTTAAGGGGGTCCGGGACACAAAAATCGTCAAATTTTCGAAATTTTTTTTTATTATTTTAAGAAATTCTCTGTCTTTTTCTGCTTAAAATGACGCCTAAATCCTGTTTCTATCTTAATTAGAACTAGAGATGTAATCATTTTTGTGGTGCGTTGTTTCTAACACTCTTGACAGTTGTTGTCATGGCAACAACATCTGTCTTTAAAACTTTAAATGCGTTTTTCTCCATAATACATTTTTCAAGATTTCCTGTATTCAAATTGCTATAAGTCGAAAACCGATAAAGTTTAAGGGTTGAAATTTGGAATATATCTTTTTCAAACATTATACTTTAATTTTGATTCAGCAAATTTGAAACAAATATTTACTTTTAAAAATATGACTTTTTAAAAAGCAAGTACCTTACAATTTTCAAAAATTTTCATTCAAATATTTTTTATTTTTTATTAAATTAATATTTTTTAAATTGCTGAATCAAAATTAAAGTTTATAAATTTGTGAATAATTTACTGCAAGAATTTTGAAAATCGACCAAGAATATTTTGAGCTTTAGCAATTTAAAATGACTCCTCTTTTTTGCAAAATATTTTAATTAAAAATTTTTAAAAAACTTTTGGAAAAATTTTGTGTTTTGATTTTGCTTATTAGTTGGATGGGTAATCAGTACAAAAAAATTCAAAATTCAAAATTAATTAATAAAAATATTTTTCTGATGTGTCCCGGACCCCCTTAAATGATTCTTTAAACAAGTTTAAAGGAGACGCCAACAATATTGTTGAGTAACAATACAGACAGGAAACAATGAGATTCGTTAAAAAGTTATTTTCTAGAAAAATAGAAGAGAAACAATGCATTATCTTGGTAAACATTTGAATGAAACTGTTTAACATATACTCCATTAATTTCCCACAGTCCTCTAGTGTTCTGTTATAAAGTAACATAATTTTTTATTTTAAGTTTATACTTTGAGCGCTGTATTTTCGGTAGCTATTTATACCTCAAATAAACGTCAATATGGACCAAAATAGAAGTTGGTATGCTTCCTTACAGATCCCTTCAAAATGTCTTTAAAAATTACTAATGAATGGAAACACTAATTCACTGAGTTTCTAAGATGTCAATTTTCATTTATTTCATTTCATTTGGACAACTTATGAATTCGTTTTATTACTCTCGGTGCATTACAAATGGTATTATCAACCAGTTATTTTAGTATAAACCAGATATATATATATATATATATATATATATATATATATATATATATACAGCTTCACAAGCCACCACCAAAGTTTCTTTACTTCGGTAAAGTAAATAATTATTGAGACAATCAATTACATTAAAGTAAAAGAAAATGGGTCTTTCATATAAGAATTATTTTTTAAAAATTAAACACACTCAAACGGAATTTGGAATGAGGGGATTTGTTAAATTTAAAACTATAAATATATCCACCCTATCCGTATCAACGTATTGCGACTAATTAAGAAGGTAGTGGTAAAATATTACTTGAAGTTTAAAAATAATATATTGCACCTAGTAGGTGTAAAGATGAAAATTTTGCTGTAAAAAGAAGTCACATTTTCAAGAAACACATGTAAGAGTTGATTTTACTTTAAGTATAATAAACATGTATATGGAGACAGGGTATCATGGATGGAATTGATAAAGATACATTACCAAATCGGCAGTTTATGAAATGAGGTTGACTTTTGGCCCATTCTCGCAGTTCATTTAAACAGCGTCTCCTTATTTCTTCAGTTTCATTGGGATCATCTGGAATGTCATTTTGCTCTTCGACAGCATCGAAAAATTCCTCATGGCCACCCATTATTAGGAGCTTAAACTGGAATAAACACATGTGTACATTATCAGAAATGTGACTAGCAATTGTACGTATTCATTGAGAATTTCTTCTGTATTATTACCATTATTATGTGATTTAAATTAGCTATCCACACAAGTCTTTTTGACTTTTATGCATGGAAAAAAACATATTGAATTTAGAAATTATTTTTAATCCCTTTGTATTTTTTAAGAATGTTTCATTCTTTTACCAGTGTAACTAATGAAAGATTGAAATATCAATGCGTGCCTTTTGCATGATATTAGGTGTTACACCCATAAGTGTAATGTTGTTTTCGTGAGCATATACTTTTGGCGCGTTTCTTAGGGTTGCTATTGCACTGAGCTCATTTCAGTTTAGGTCGTTAAAATATATACACGTTGTGCCCTCATCTGAGATTTGCTAAAGTGTTGAATATCCTTTACGAAATGAATCACGATAAATCTGGAGAAATTGATACTAGGTATTGCATGCTCTTTCAGTTTGATTGTTTACGGCAACTGCGATTATCAATGCAATTCATGCAAATTGCTTAGACGTCCGTAACGATGGTTCAACAGATTTTGTAGCGGCAATTTTGACGATGCAAGTGGAAGAAGATCCCCGCAAACAATTGAAGAAATTTCAGAAAGGATAAATGCTTCTTGGTCCACAGCAGAACGCCACTTGAAAGCTATTGGGAAGTTTCAGAATGCGAGAGTATGTATGCCACATATATGCTCATTGATGAGGACAAACTGCAAAGCTCCTCCGCATGAACCTTTATCAGAAACCGCATAAAAATATAACCATTCATAGACCGTATCATATCTGAGACTAGAAATGGGTTCCAAAGCCATATCCATGAAAGCAAGATTCTCTTATGTACGTATTTGGTGAAAAAATCTTTGGCGTGGTTCATTTTGAGCTGCCTAATGTGGTCAACTTGATTGATTGAAAGCAGCTGTTTTGATCAACAAGAAAGGTGCAATCCTCAAACATGATAAAGCCTGTTACGAGGATCCCTCAACAAATATTAGGGAACTCTGTTATGTCTACAACGACATAACTCCTAGCCTCAACTATCGATAGACGCAGCTGACGCAGCAGATAAAAGCGTTACGAGTAAAATTTATCTCATGATTTTTCCCCGCTATGTAAGCGAGTTCCGTCACGTGACCTTCCGTGTCACTCCAACTATGGATTCCAACTCTCTTAGTATTTAACTATTTATCTTTTTTTTTTTTCTTCTTTTCATTCTGCAGAGCAGAGATGGTGTATTTATTGGACGAAATGTCCCAACACCACTCTTTCAAAATTCCGCGTTAATTCTTAGCTCCATTTTCCCATTAGCGTCCCTTGCCATTTTCCCTTTTAAGTTCTAATTTGCTAAGTATTAATTTGAGTTTACCTTTTTTTCAAAGTAACGAATATATGTTTCATTTCTTTTTACTGTGTCAATAAACTCTTTATTGTTATTATTTAAAAATCTGACTTATCTTTTGTGTCTCTCACCAATTCTCTTAGTGACATTTGATCACACATTGTATATCATGTTTATCTTTTAATTCTTCGTAATTAAGATATCGACATCTCCTGTCCTGTAATTCATGTACAGGGTTCAGTGAGTTTACTCTTCCAAATTTTAATTATCCACTATACGATCAAAAACTGGTTAAGTTGTGTCCTTAGTTTCCGAACCTTTCTCTATCATGAATTTTAATGTATCATTAAAAAGGACTCAACAATTCGGATATGAAGTTTTACCGATCTTCCAAACTCACCTGATAATATCCTAACAGCACCTTCTTGCTGGGGTAAAATTAAATTCTTATAAAGAGGTCAAAAACGGTATTTTGTCTCTAAACCCCAGAATTTTGTAAAGATGGGATAGAAAACTTGATAATCAGATGGGGAAGATAATTGAAAACTATGAAGAATATGCATAGTTGTGATTATAAATGGCGCTTTTTATAGTATATATACTAAATTTACATCTTACGATAAAAAACGACAGTACTTGCCCTAATAAATAAGCTTCAAAGATGACAGTAGAGAATTCGATCAGATTTTATTCGTAATTTTTAGACAATTTTGTAGTTCCAGCGTAAATATTTTTAACTCGGACATTTATCTGCCTTTTTGTTTGACGATCGCTAATAAATGAACTGACAGGACATGTTCTTTCGAAAGAAATTTTACCAAGACTTTCTATTCATTTTTCAAAGGTTCACTTAAGAAAGCTTGATACTTTGAATGGAAGCAGAAAAGTTATGAAATACTTTATTAAAGTTAGAGAAAGGGGTTCTGACGAAAGCCGCGTGTTTACCCGGAGTTGCAAATATTCCCCCCCCCCCATTTTTGTGGCGAGGACGTTTTACGTTCCCCCATGATGAACCCGTTTCGAAACTTTTTTTTAACCCACTCCGGTGTAAACACTTTGTTGACTTTACCGGCAACACCAAGGGTGAACACTCTTCTCACCCCTTTGTAGAAAAGAGGGATCGCCATTCATCACGCCATTTTAATCGAATAGGTCACTCACTGACAGTTTATAGGGAGATGGGGTCAAGACAAGCGATGAGGGCGAAATGTCACAGAGAGATCAAAAGACGGCGTGAGTGACCACGGGGGGGGGGGGGGGGCCGAAGGGCAGAGGGGAGCGGTGATTGTCAAGCAATACCGAAAGGGGACGAAATAGGTGAGCATTTTCATGAGCTGACACGATGAATGTCACAATGATCGAACAAAAGACGATGGGAGCGACCACGGAGGGAGCGCCGAAGGGCAGCGGTGATTGTCAAGCAATACCGAAAGGGGAAGAAATAGGGTCCCCCAAAAGTTGCAATCCTTTGATCTTTACCGACTCCTGGTGGAAAACAAAATTGGAGTTGCAAACTTGCCAAATCGCCACCTTGACACGAGATCTTGACGATAAAATGAGTACCGTTTCTCGGAATAGCTCCGATGTTTGGAGATGTTTGCAACTCCGGTGTAAACGCGGCTTTATACAGTGTAATTAATTGAAATAACATAAATTAGGTGAATTGAGGTGGAATGTTTTATGAAGCAAAATGTTTGAACAAATTGCCCCAAACACATGACAGCGTCAAGTAAAAAGTATTATGAATGGAAAAATAGTGGGATGAAAGCAGAACAAGATGGATTGGGTATCCCGTGTTTTCTAAAGACAGTAAACCCCATGGGAGAAGAAAAGATCACTGAGGTACCTCCTGCCCGTGAAGCCCGTACATACTTAAAGGAAACGTACCCCTGAGGGCCCCACATATGTACTACAATTGATTAGATATGCATTTACTATTTTTCAATTCTTGAGTCTGTTTGTACCGATACAAAATATTGCATACATCTTTTTCAAATTTTATTTCCTTTACGTTCAATATTAAAAATCTCGTACTTAACGTTAGCACTTCGAAATATTTCTCGCATTTAACGGTTTTTCAAAAGGGAGAACTCAAAGCTATTTTATTAAACTAGTCAGATTTTAAAATAACAGACAGTTTTTTTTGTGTGTCTTTACTGATACTGGAAACATTAAAAAGAAAATGCAATAATTTTAAGAATGAGTCACACCCGACACGAGTTACAAATTGAAAAATTATTTATTTAAAGAAAATTACGTTTAAGATATCGATCTGGTGTAAAATTTAAAACCGCTGAAATTTTCATTTCATCTTTAACGATCGCGACGATAGAAAACCTCAAATAGTCCTTTTTGTGTTCGTAATGAATATCTTCGTCAATTGCAAATAAGAGATATACTAAAAAATTTACACAAACTCTGTGGAGAAGGACGTTAGTGATATAGCTAGTAAAAGCAAAACGCAAACAAAAAAAACCCATATTTCTTAACATTTAACTACTGTAAAGGAAGAAATAAAAGGTATGTTACTTAAATTAGTCTTTATTTCGTGCACTATATTTTGTTTTTCTCCGACCCCGATTGAACGTTTTCCCGCATATAACGTTATTTCTTTCCGGTCCCTTGAAATACGTTAAATCGGGGTTTCACTGTATATCATGAAAAGCATGATGTTAAACTTCAAGGTTTTCAAAAAATACAGAGGCTGTTCGAACATTTTTTAGACGATTTTGGTAGCGGTAATAAAAAATCGTTTGCTGCAAAAGAAATAATTGCAGTTGTACTATGTTTATAAAAGTCAAAATTATCGTCTGCGGTTTGAGAGGTTTGTTTTTATTCAAAATGTGGCGTTTTTAACGAAGCAGTGGTTCGAAGGCTATATTTATGCTCTTTCCGAAGAGAAATATTCATATTCCGTTATCCGAAAACGATGTGAGATTCATGGTTTTGTGATATCTAAAGCGTCGATAGGTAACTCGTCAACAAGAAAGGAAAAAAACGTCAGATTGGAGCCTCAAGTGGGACAAAAATTCCAAACAAGTATCCAAGGAAGAAACGGACATCTTCGACTATTACAAAGGTACGTTGTTTAATGTTAAAAGAAAATCCCCCTAGTCAAAGGACAGTTGCAAAATCATTAAGATGCTCGGTGTCCGCTGTAAACAAAATGATAAACGTTGATTTAAATCTTAAGAAAGCGAAAAAACGCAATGTGCATCGTCTTTCTCCAAAGCATATCGCTGAACGCAGGATACGCTGTCGAATTCTTTATAAGAAACACTTCTCCAAAGAAAAATGGAAAAAAATTGTCACAATTGATGAATTATGGGTGTATTTAAATGATTGCAGCAAAAAAAGAGCCATTTATTATCATAAAAGGGGAGAAAAAAATTTAAGTGCATGGTTCACAGAATTGAAAGAAAGTTTTTCTTAGGGATTCATGATTGTTGCTGGTTTTTCATATAATGACAAGTTAAAAATAAAGAGAGTGGAAAAAAATGTCAAAATTAACTCCAAATACTGCCAGGAACATATTTTATCGCCAATTTTTCTGAATGAAATACCATTGCTTTACCCACAGTGCCGTCAATCTGTGCAACTCCATCAAGACAAAGCTAGCAGTCACACATCAAAATCCACTGTAAATTTCCTAAAAGAAATGGAACAAAAAACCGGTATCAAGGCCATACCCTTCACTGATATCCCTACTAAATCTCCCAATGTATCACCTATGGATTTTTGTGCTTTCGGACTTTTAAAATCTGCATTATCCAAACGTCGTCCCACAACCCTTACAGGACTCTGGAAAGCTGTTCAGGAGGAATGGGATAGAATACCTCTTCTGACACTTCAAAAGGCATTATTATCCTGGAAATTACGGTGTCGAAATATAGTTCAAAATAAGGGCTATCAAATAGAGCATTTAAAACACAAGAATTTTATGTAATTTAGTTTTGTGAATACAATATACATTGTCTAAAAAATGTGTGAACAGCCTCTGTATTACTTAACATCGCGTAATACTTAGTGGAAAACACTTGTGCTGTAACGTTTATCTAATGAATAAACAGTATATAAATTATAGCTTGAGCGGGAAATTCTCAGCTAGCTGCTAAATGCTTAAAAAACCACGAAAAGGAAAGTGTGTCATCTGTGTGCCCTGAGGGAAAGGACCTCGGGAGGGTTTTTGTTCTTGTTTTTAGAAAAAGAACATTACAAAGAAACGGGGACTCTATTGCTTAATATGCTTTAATCATAAGAGTTTTAAGCTTACGACTTACAAAATATTTAACGTTGTCTTTCTTTTTTACTGTTTGGATAACATTCAAGTAATTGAAAACAATTTTTAAAATTTAAAGCAGAAAAAATTATTGGAAACATTTTATTTGCATCATAAGACTACGACGTGGAATGTATGGAATGAACAATGATCAAAATATTTTCCTAGTTTTCAAAATTTGATACCGAAATGTGGCACCTGTTTGGATTTAGATGCGTTTTTACTGTTTATTTCACTGTTTAGTATACAGCTTATCAGAGCAAACTACTAACTACTCAAACTTCAGTAACTGCTGTTTGTACAAATTTCTTTAATTCTTAAGCAGCATATAAACAATAGCTTGAGCGGGAAGTATGTCATAATGAACAAATACACTTACAATAACAATTTTCTCTCTCTGAGTGAATAGCAAATATTTACGTACACAATATTTCAGTAGATTACTAAATTTTTCAGTTGTGACACATGCCTTAAACTAAGCCAAATACCATAAAGCGTTACGAATATAGTGAAAATGATGTTTTTACTATTTTTATTTGGAACTACACAGTTCCAACAAAATAAATAACCAATACGTAACTAATTTATAACCGGTATATTTTATGCTTATAAAGTAACTGTTTTTAAAGATTGTTATTTTGAGATCTCAATGTATATAAGCTAGATAAGTTTTCTATCTTTTGCCAATTTGTTACATTTATAGCTTACATTTAATTCAGATTAAATATCAGCGTTTTCTCTGATTAAAAATTAGTTATCGGTAAATCTATTGTTTTTTTGACACAATAAGGGAGAGAAATCAAAGTTAGAAACGATTGTTCATTATTTTTTTAAGTCATTTTGTACGTTTAATAAATTATTATTAAAATTATTCCAGTGAAATTGTGAAAACGCTTTGAACATAATATTTCAGACGATCAAAATGCTCTTTATTAGAAATCAATTGCGTCTGATTCGAGAGCGAGTTGGAGAGAATAAACTGATAATTGTGATTTTCTGTAATGAGATCGGATCCGAATGTATCAGATTTCAGAATAAGTGAAATTCGATACACATTTCCAAATTTTGATCAAATCGTATTTATGTATCAAGATTCTTTTTTGTTTATCTTCGAGTTATATATAAAGAAATTTAAAACGACACATGAATTCCGTATTTCAAAACACGTAAAATGAGTACAAAAACTTGGTTATTAGACAATTGAAGCAGATGGAATGGTAAGAATAACCAACGTCAAACTAATTTTATCACTTACTTTTGATGAGACTTTCGAGTCAAAGCACCAACGAAGAATAGATTAAATTGTAGCTGACATCCTTCTCTCCAGGTGAACTCTAAAATTCACTTTCAGGTTATAAGGACTGCTATTCTGTGGGAGACTGGAAATTAAGTGCCGAAAACACGCGTTACTCAACGAAAAACCACTCCACGGTTTTACAGAGACTGGTTTGCATCTGGCAGAGCGGTACTTGACTTTCACTCAAATTCAATGCCTGAAGAGATGATAAAATAGTTGAACTTTCTCTATGTGGGTCATTTTTGTAGGTTACCTCTTTGGTGACTTTAATTGAAAGTTGAAGTTGGAACAGTAGAATGAGTGACGAAATAACTACGAGAATTCAGAGGAACGATTTTCTTTCCCGGACTTTATATGCAACTTCCCTCGCCACAATATAAGATCTTTTGATTTTCGTCAGTGAAAATTTTTTAACATTTTTAACCGCCTTACTTTTAGTGGACAAAATAGTTAAAGTATTTACACATCAAACAAATTGAACTTATTTGACTGTAAAAACCCTATAGAGTAGTAAAATAATTCCACTTGTTAATTATTTACTTACATTTGTTTCGTTTCTTTGATAAAAAGAAAATATTTTAAAAATCCTCCTTAAAACCAATGGAATCATTTAATAAATTAAAGTTGGGCGTCCACTGAATACGAAACGTGAACATAAAACAAGTAGAGGCTGCTATCTGCTGTAAGTAGGTTCGATGGATTCGTTTCATCGATAGAGCGGCATACAAGAATATGTCCCATCATATGAGGCATCTGCGATTCTATGCAATAGCATTGAAAAGTATTTTTTTTAAATTATGTCAAGTTGAAACAAATAAGAATGTAAACTTATTAGTAGATATGAAATTTTTAAAAATTAGTGGGACAGAGTGTATGAACGTTGTATGAACAGAATACATGAACAGAATATGAACGTTGAAGATTTGGATTCACAATAACCCCAGCTGAGATGGTGGCCTGTAAGGGGACACAGTAGGTATTGCTGAACGAGACAGTCGTTTCTTTTTTATTTATATTTAACAGCTCATTTAAGCTTTTAGCATTTGTAAACGATTTTAGCGTATCTTTAAGTGAGTTTCAGTTATTCTTAACTGTGGAAGAATAGTTGAGTACTTTTAGAAGTAAATTCAGTGGTATCGACTCCATTGAGATTTTCATTATTAAATGGAACAAGTGCGTCATACCCCTGACATTTGGGACAGAAGACACACTTATTGTCAGGTTAAAATGACGCGGCAATGTTTGTTTCATTTTCCGCAGAAATTTATTAGAGTATTTCTTTCATCAAAAATAATACAAAACTATTTATTTTGGCAGTATATTTTGTTCCATTTCTGTAAATGTATTTTGAACTTATTACATAGTTCAATTTTCCATTTTGTTGAATATAGCTAGTTGTGTAACTCCAGTGAATTCAACTTCCAACCAACCAACCTTGTTAAGGTGTGGATGTCTACACTAGAAATCACCAAAATCGACCACAATACCGATATTTGTTTTATTAATTCAAAATATTTCCCAATCGCTGAGCTTTCAATCGATGCCAAGAACATGAAAATATTCTAAATAGGTTTTTAGTTACAAAGGGTTTTTGATAGCTACTGTCAACACGAACAAACATGTTATCAAAACTTTTTCTCGATTTCTGAAGAACTGCGTTTTTGCAATAGGATACTTTGTTCAAAACGTGATAACTCCACAATGAATTCTCCTATTATATTTGTTTTTGTATAATTATAAGCTATATAAAACAGAGCATTTAATCAGATTATTCAATCCAGAAATAGAATTTTAATTGATTTTTAAATGTTGAAATTACTGATATCAGAATTGAGATATGACGTTTCAAACAACATTCTAATTTGCTAATTATATCTTAAAATCGATGATTAATTATTTGCACTATCTCATTTTTCCCCCTGAAAGGATTTTAAGAAAACTTATCTGTGGTAAAAAACTGAATTCTTAAAGTCAAAATTAAAAAAAAAAAATCTTCTAGCGTATACCTTAAATCAATTTGATCATGTCACCAATTTATTTTCAATCCCGAAGTGCCTAGTTCTATGTGGATCGAGTGGGTGGAAGTAGGAATGCGACATCGATAGCAAAGCGTCGATGTTTTGAAACATCGATGTTCAAAATTAAAACATCGATGTTGATAATACATTGCCCCCAAACCATCGATGTTTTTAAAATTCAGTGCATTTAAACTTTTTTCCCCATTTCTCAAAACTGGTTTACCAACTATTGATGCGACATCGACAGCAAAACATCGATGTTCAAAATTGAAACATCGATGTTGATAATACATCGCCACATCGCCCCCAAACCATCGATGTTTTTAAAATTCAGTGCATTTAAACTTTTTTCCCCATTTCTAAAACTGGTTTACCAACTATTTTTAAAAAACATCGTCATCGATGTCGCATCCCTAGTTGGAAGAGTGGTGGATTAGCAACTGGTGGGTTGCGAGTTCGAAACTTGATCAAACCAAAGACCGTCGTGTACTGGGGGCGCATTAAATATGACCTCAAATGTCCTCACGTTTGCGGGGTGTGATTCCAGAGTGTTCTGCCAGATCAGTCAATGTTATTGAGTGGCAGAGATGATAGGAATGTAAAATCAAACTCAATTTTTCGCCTTTTTTTTTTTTTTTTTGTCAAATTGTTCCTTGAGAGGAGATCGGAAAATGATTGAAGACAGTTAGGAAGATGAGAAGACAGTTAGGAAGCTTGCTATGCGGTTTGAAGAAACTTGGATATTAAACGCTCATTCACCTCAGAATTAAAGAAAATGACAACTTTTATTCAAGATCTAGCAAAAATAATCGGATTATATTTTTAATGGGTAAATTGAAAAATATGGCTCCATGAGAGTTGCGGCTTTGATGTAAAAAAATGTAATGATTCCGGATCAAAAGTTAAAGAAAAAGCCAATAAATGACTAAAGCTTTGCTTTGAAGACTCGTCATTTTTTCAAATTTATATAATTTACTAGCCCGGCGTTGCCCGTGCCCGTGGTGTTGATTTGCGAAGTAAACCAACACCACGGGCAACGCCAAGATGTAAGGTAATTTTCCGCAGATTTCAAATCCGTTGAAATTTTCAATCTATCTTTAACGATTCCTATTTTACGTATAAGAATTAACAATCCCGGTCAAAATGTTTTTTATTTTTTGCTCTCATTCCCTGAAATAGAATAGGACAGGAAATGTAATCTGTTTCACGTGACGTCACAATCTCTTGCGAAAATATAAAAGATATATGCAATTTAAAAATTATTTATTTAAAGAAAATCTTATTTTTAGGTATCGATCGAAAGTGAAATTTTCCGCAGATTTCAAATCCGTTGAAATTTTTATTCTATCTTTAACGGTCTAGGAGATAGAAAAAGAACTAAGTGACTCCAGTTAAAGATTATTAGTATTTATCGTCTTGTTGGAAAATCTATCCTCCGCGCAAAATCAAAACGGAAACGAAAATAATAACAATAACACGTTTCTCCGCTATGAAAAAAACTTGGCATAGTTCCGAAGGCTGACGACAAGGTCACGTGGGTAGAAAAGTCTAGATTCTGATGTTTCTTCTTTCGCGGTAGAAAGGCGTTGAAAACCCCGATGGAGAATAAAACTGTTAAATTCATTTTAAAATCTTTTAGATTGAATTTTAAAATTCGCCGCGACCCGAAAATTGCAAAGAATTCGGACTACCTGTGTGCCAAATCTCTTTCTGTAAGTGCCATAGAATCGTCAGGATTCTGCGGCAAAAAACAGACAAACAAACAAACAAACACTTCCTTTTATAATAGTATAGATTAATGGTTTTCAAAAGTGCACTATCTTACCCCAACCTTTACATAGAGATAGCGCAACATCAGTTATATATTCTTGTGAATTGAAAAACACATTTTTTATATATACATATTGTTTTTCTCTCTCTTGTATTCACAGGAACCAATTTTTTTAAGTGCGTCAACACTCTCTCTATTACTAACAGTATAGAGTATTAAAACGTATTTGTCGTAACGCTGGCCAAACCCCGGTGATTGAACCAACACTTCTTTCGCAAGCGTCTTGGTGAAGGTCAGGTATGAATGTGCTTTAGCTTTGCAAACCAACACACGAAATAAAAGGCTCGCTTGCAGTGCAAGTTCTAATTATAAGAAATCAGTCACCACCACCCAACATGGCACAAGCATGTCGCCTCATTCTTTTTGCCTAAAGTAGAAATAAAAGGAAATTATTCCCACCACCACCCAACATGGCATGTCGTATCATTCCTTCCCTAAAAAAGAAATTATTTAAGGAATTAGTCTCACCACCACCCGACATGAAAAGGGCATGTCGTCTCATTCCTTTCCAGAAAGAGAAAAAAGAAATTATTTAAGTAATTAGTCCTACCAATCACCAACATGACACGGGTTGGAAAGGCATATTTTCCGGTATTTGAATATACACTCATTGCCATAACAATTTGTGCACCAAGAAAAAGTCGTCAAAAGGAAACGAAATTTTACACATGTAAGTACTAACTTGTAATCTATCGCGAAATTTTTAAATTATGCTTTTCATCGCATCAAATTTATTTATAAACCAATTTTAAAAATAATTATAAATATAATTATAAATTATTAAAAGAGTACATTTTCAAATTTTATGTGACATTTTCAAATTTTAAAACTTATACCATTAAGCTATATATCTGTGCTTAGATGGCAAAATGTTATGTCACTTTTTTTAATTTTCCGTGACAGCTATTTTAAGATTCAAGATTCAACATGTGGTTCTGTGGTTTTTGATTTATTACAACTTTCCCACCTTTGTTTTCTCATTAACTGAAAGAAAAAGACTTACGACATTTTGCCACCTTCTAAACATTAACAAACCAGACTCCAGGATGGAACTTACTCAATTTTTTGGGAAAAGTGACTTGTTGCATTTTGCCATCTGAGAACAGATATGTATCACAGTTTTAGTTAAATATCGTAAATTACGATCTTAAAATTCCGAAATTTGTATGACCAGCACTTAATCGCATCGAATATATTTATAATCCAATTTCCAAAATAACACCCACTAATGCTTGAGCTATGGTTCTTCATGTTTCAGTACAGTAAGTAATAATAATAATGTCCTCTCTTACGAGGATGCTGCAATCGTTCAATGCGTATCGACTGCATCCTCCGATTCCATATTCACATCACTGTGGCTTGATTTCGTCCATCATAAGCACCATTTTCTCAGAATCTCAGAAACGTGCTTGTACGATTGCCGTATTTTTTGACGACGTATAAACAAGCTACTATACACAGTAGTAGCGAGAAAATTCCCCATACTTAATTTAAATACTGATTTCTCCTCATTAAAAAAATCGTCATCTAATTGTGTTTCAAAATTACGTGGGGTAGTGCTTGGATCTTTGTATTTAATCCCCGACCGTCATTAATAGCCTGTTGTGTTACTCCAGTTACTTACCTCATTAAAAAATATTACAAAGGTAGTTATTAAAACACGGACTTCGAAGTGAAAAGATGTTGAATGACATAAGTGATTAGAAAAATTGAGCATTATTAGCGTCTAATGTTTCAAGATATAAAAGAAATCTCTTTTTTGAAAACAGCAATATGATAACTTATTGCATTTATTGAACGGATTGCATAATAGTGATTGCAAAAATTGAGAACAGTTTCCTTGAACGCAAAACGAAATGATTAGATTGAGAGCTAATAATTAAGAACCAAAAATGTAATCGCAGCCTTTATAGCAATATAATTTCAAACTTGTTTATTGTTTTTTATCTTTATTTTATCTTTTCTTTATTTTTTTTATCTTTATTTACACTTATTTGTATCACATGAATTCCAAATATTTAATTGTAGCTTCTCCATTTAAGATTTAACTTTAAAATATTTTATACCGAGGGCTTACTTTGAAACCTTCTTACAAAAACAGGTAATTCAGGGTGAAAAATTGGCTAAGAAAGTTTCTCTAAGTAATGCACGATTAATCGGAACGAAACAAATCCAATACACAAATCTGTTGCATAAAAAACTCAATTTGAAAACATTTTTATAATAAAATTCAGTATACTCACACCCACACAAGTTGCGTTATTTACTTATCTTTAGTACTATCTTAGAGTCCACCCTGAATAAGTAACTCAATTAAAAAGGGTATACTATTTAAAATTACCCGAAAGTATAAGAAAAACCAAAAATCAGTACAATTTCAAATGTTTTGTCTTAAGACGATAGTTACGGGAATACTTCTTCTCTTTTGCATTTCTACTACAACTTAAATCTCATGTATAAAACTGTTCATTGGATATATTTAAGCATAGCATTGACTTGGAAATCCTCTTCGATAGATTCTACCCTACACTTTAAATGAACGTCACTCATTTCTTATATAGCTTATTCATCAGCTCGAATCATGGTTTTATAAGGCATTTCGAAAAATCGTTTCTCTATTGAAGGATTATTTTAGAGCAAATCTCTGCAGGAAATCGTCATGTTTGGCACAGTTCTTGACAAGTAACCTGTGATGCAATTAGGTCGGCACCCCGAGAAGCAGTGCTTCTTTCCCGTAATATTTCAGTAAGTCATGGAATGGCCTTAACAGCGGGCTGAGCCCTGGGGCTAATTTTTCTCGTATTTGCTACTTGCGTATACAAAGAAGCTCGTTATAAAATTAGCTTCCATAAAAAGAAACGCTCGATCAGAGGTGAAACTTTCATTTTCTGTCATTAGGGTGAAGCTATGAAGAGCATTTTAATTTCTTCAACAATGCACTCTACCGTTGCAACATATTTTTATAAAACGACCTCTTTATTAATCAAATAGAAGTCTAGAGTTCACTTTTGAGTAGAAAATCATTTGGATCGGAAATAACCATAATTCTTGTAGTGAATATTGGAGAAATCAATACATGAAAATGTTACGAACCTAAACGAACTCATTGTTGATGACACTCCTTAGATTATTTTGTAGTAGCTAAGTGTATCATTTATAAAAATAGTAGAAAGAGTTGATACATCCGAAATTAAAATTGTTCATTACAGCGGCTGAAACCTTGGATTCTTGAAACCTCTAAATGCACAGTCAAGATAATATCTAATATTATAAAAGGAAGTGTTTGTCTGTTTGTTTGTTTCTTGCACGCAAAGTCCTGACGAATCTATGGCACTTACAGTAATGGGATTCGGCACACAGGTAGTCCAAATTTTTTGCAATTTTAGGGTCGCGGCGAATTTTAAAATTCAATCTGGAACATTTTAAAATGAATTTAAGGAAATTTAATCATTATTGAGAGATTTAATCATCATTAATCATCATAGAAGAGATCACAGATTCTAAATTTATTCGTTTCCGTTTTGATTTTGCACTGAGGAATGATTTTCCAGACAGACGATAAAACAAATGATCTTCTAACTGGAGTCACTTAGTTCTTTTTCTATCTCACCTAGACCGTTAAAGATAGAGTAAAAATTTCAACGGATTTGAAATCTGCGGAAAATTTCACTTTCGATCGATACCTAAAAATATGATTTTCTTTAAATAAATAATTTTTAAATTGCATATTTTTTTATATTTTCGCAAGAGATTGTGACGTCACGTAAACTTCGCTTTCCGAAAATAAACAGATTGCATCTTCTGCCCTTCACGTTAAAAAAAAAACAGATTACATTTCCTACCCTGTTCCATTTCAGCAAATGAGAGCGACAAAATAAAAAACATTTTGACTGGGATTGTTAAGTTATTTTTCGTAAAATCGGAATCGTTAAAGATAGATTGAAAACGTCAACGGATTTGAAATCTGCGGAAAATTATCCACCAGATTAATACCTTACATCACGGCGTTGCCCGCAAACCAACATCACTGGCACGGGCAACGCCGGGCTAGCCACGCAGTCGCTATTGTTTTATAAGAGGGATTTTGGGAGAAAATATTCTATCCTTCGAAATAGAACAACTATCTTATAGTGAGTGGAGGCTATATATCTATTTCTTTAATTAACATTAAAAAACGTACCCATAAAAAGGAATTAATAACTAAATTAAAATGATAAAAGTTATTTATTATTTTCATATATTAATTAATACAAAAGTATTTTGTATCAAATCCAGAGAATAGTTTCCCTATATGATAAAAACATTTTTGATTCGTTGCTTTAACTTTTTTTTATTCGAAAATGCACATAATTGCGTACGAAAATTGTAATAAATACTTTTATGCAACATAATGTAATCTACGTGCATTCACCAATACATTCTTCGTATCAAATCGATGAAATTAAATAACGCGTTAATACATATTCCAAGTCAAATATTTCTTGAAAAGTTCGATATGCGAGAAAGGTTTTAGCTCACACTAAATTTCTGACGGGAAATAATTATTATTTGACATTTCTCAGTTGTTATGAATACTAATTTTATGCAGCTTGCATTGATTGGGATAGACAAGTCTGTTTTCTTTGGACACTAAACACGCATTCAATTCATTAAAATGAGTCTGAACTCGAAACAGCTCAAAAATACTCACAAGCGTAAGCTCAAAAATACTCACAAGCGTAAGCTCAAAAATCGAAGCATCTGTAAAAATGTAATAAAGATAGTCGTCCTTTTTCTTCGATTGGATCACTCGCCTTTCAATAGTGTCTCACTGTCAGTCGCAAGGAAAGAGTTCGACTTCAATAAGTCGGCTGTTCTTGAGTACATAGTTGAGATACACAACCCCGAGGTGAATTGAAGTTGGTCGAGCCGACTGTGCTTCGGATACTTTTCACGGGCCAAATGATACAAATTAGCCTTTGACTGCATTTCGGAAATCCTCTGTAGACATGGTCGGATGGTTTCCCATGTTAACTCAACTTTCACTTGTATCGCAACTGCAAGTGTTGAGCTACATGCTTTATGACGCGTGGGAAAGCGTTGCTCTGCTATAAGTAAGATTAAACCGCTCACGGGCCTCATGCATTGTTACAAGCCTTCAGAGGCGCTTTCATTGCTTTAATATGGTTCGCTAGTTTATTCTCTAATATCTTGTGGGAAGAGAGAGTAGCTGATTTGGTTGTTAGTTCCAATAGTGATGGTAGTTATATTTTCATGCATATTATAAAATGACATGGGATTAACTAATATTATAGGATGCATTTGAAAAATATTAAGATAAATTTTATATCAGGAAATTATTAGGTATTAATAATGACTTTGAAAGTTTCTAACAAATTTTAAAATATGCTTCTTTTTAAAGCTATCCACACGTATAAAACTAATTTCTGTTAATAATTTACCGGTTAAGTGTTTTGAATGAACATTTTCTCTATTAATTCTGAGGTGCAGTTTATAATACAATCAATATCCTGGTGCTGTATTTACTCCATATGCTTTAAATCATGGAAATCGACGACAGAATGCAATTCTCTATAAATCTCATCACACTCGTATCTTTGTGGCATTATTTTCTTAATATCAGATTGCTTTGAACATTAAAACCGTTCCTAAATGTAAACAATTTCGTTTTCGATGGAAGAAATTGAAAATTTAATCAATCCGTTAGAATCGTTGACGTTTTGAACAAAAATGTTTCCTACCGAACGAATAGAATGATTAACTTAATTATAAGATTCGTTTCTTAGTGTTGATCTGGAACTGAATCAATTATACAGTGTACATTAATACTTACGTATGGAAGTCCCCACTCCATCTATCTTTTAATAGAATTTCAGTCATGTATTAGGCTTCTAATTCGCAGTTTCAGAGAAATGGAGACAATTAAAAAGTTACACTTTTGCATAAAACATAATTTTTGCAGAATATTTTTAGGTAATGGTAATGGTAATTTTAGTTAACGTCGTACTAGAGCCACACAACGGGCTATTGACGACGGTCCGGGATCAGTCCCTTAAGGGAAGGATCCGAGGACAACACCTCGTGAATTTGAACCACTGTCAGATGACGAAGCAACACCTGAGCTGGCACCCCACTCTCCAAACTTCCAGGCCAACCCAACGTGAGGACTTTCGGCCACGACAGATTTAAGGTGCCGCCTCTACACCATACGCTTACAAACATCCATGCGATCTGGAGGCTAACACCTTAACCACTATACCGGTTGGTCGGCCCGAATATTTTTAGGCTCTCTGTTTAGTCGCCAAGATTACGGGCAAAATGGGAAGATATAAGGCTATAAATCAGTACAAAAGAAGGAAGTCAAAGCACTTTTTTAGTTTGCTGGTTAGCTAGTTTTTTGCCTTCCTATTCAATTAAAATCCCGAAGAGGTTTGATGGAGCAAGGGCTACATTTGGGCATGCTCAGACAGGTAGTATAAATACACACATAAGGAAAGTTTAACGAACGCAGAAGAACATATACCCCATACAATTCGCAGGTGAAATTCAAATAGAAATGAGATATTCATTACACACTAATACATGAAACCTTTTTGTTGAGACGATTTAAGGACAGCTTGAGTGATTTCGCATCTCAGTTGTAACAAAAGCTTGCTGAAGACACATAATAAAGAACGAACACACGGTAGTAATGATACTTCAAGCTCATGTAATTTAAATAAGATTCGAAGACTCGGTAGTAATGGATTGTTGTTGTTGTTGCACATCCCCCTGGTGTAGGAAGGCCTACACCAGGTCCAGAAGGCCCCGTCGTGCCAGATCCCCATATACTTGCAAAAAGTCCTGATCAACCAACAGCTGCTTATACGAAGCGCCAAGACAGAGAGGAGTAATGGATTTCATCAAGTAATTATCATTCAAACAAATTATTTTACTTGAATTCATGGATTTCATCAAGTAATTATTATTCAAACAAATTATTTTACTTGAATTCATGGATTTCATCAAGTAATTCAAGTAAAATAATTTGTTTATATATTCTTATTGGAGTGCAAGAATTTGACAATTCCATAAACCTTTGCTAGACAACCTTTTTGTACATCTAACTTTCTCTTTTACAAAGGATTACAACTTATATCAGCAACTAATATTCTTAATTTTAGATTACTTTGCACTATACACTACAGCATTAGTTGTACAAAGGTAGTTTAAAGCCTTAATCTATTTCATGGTATCAACTTTTAAAGAGATTTGTCTTAAATCTGATAGAACATAATAAGGAATAATCTGTAACATTTGTTACTATTTTCTAATGTTAACAATACTGCGAAATTTAGAAATAAATAAAGGTTATATAGATGAAACATTCGTGTAACAAAAGCAAAATCTTATTTTCCCAAGGTTTGGACAGAACATTTCATGTTTGTGCCAAAAAGGAAATAAAAAGCAAAATTAACTAAATCCCAAACTTCTCCCTAAAGTAAATTATAGCGTTTTCACTCAATGAAAAAGTATAACTCAGTTAGGATGAATCTCTTACACTACGAATATATTATTTTTCCTATGTGTATTCCTTACTTTTCCTTTAAAAAAAATCATAGGAGAGCATTCAGAAATAAGGACTAACTACTCAGCAATTCATTGAAGATTAAAATTTGTGTACGTGCATAACTGCTTATTGATCTTATGATATTACTCTGGAATCGTGTGTGTACGCTATGTGAGCTCCAAGGTTCTGATTAAAATAGTTTTATTTGTTGTTCCAGACCGTTGATGAACTTGCTCAATATTGTCAAGGTTCAAATCTGTACATTAGAAATTCGATTTTTTTTTCTCTCGAGTTTTGATCAGTTGACAAACAATGACTTGAATATTCGTTGGATATTATTGAATCAGAATAGTGTTCAACAAAATTTTCGATTCAAAAAAAATTACGCATTCAATAAAATATCCCATTGACATAATGTCACTTATTAAAGTGTTTTAGACTAATGATTAAATAATGTTTTAAGTATGTGAACTGTGGTCATCGATACCATTTTTATTAAAAATAAAAAGATTTAAATGAAAATTTTTCATATGTAAATTTTATGTAAAAGAAAGTGAGTATAATCAATAAATTTCCACTCATGTGTGTAAACGTTTCTAAATTGTATAAGGTAGGAATAGTATCTAAATTATTACCATACATTTAAGAGCCTTTCTTATTTAGAAATATTATAATAAAGATGAATACCTAATTTGTGACTTAAGAATTCGTTTGATGAATTAAATTATCTTTATTTTACTTGAATAAACTATTGCTGATTCCGTTTGTCACTCTAGAGTAATTTTGTTACAAAAGAGAAAAGTTACCAAATAAACCATTGAATTATTTTGATTGATCCTCTTAATCTTAAAATACAATCAATTAAACAATCAATTCTGAGAGAACATGTTCATGCACAGTTGTTTAAAAGAAAACACATCTTTATATTTAAGAAAAATATAACTTTTACCGCTCAATTCGCTACAAAAAAAAAGAAAAATGCATTTCCTATGAATATTCTTTCTTCTGATTTTCTCAGAAATGAAATAAAAATTTAAAGTTATATATCATTATTTACATATTATTTAACATTAATAAACCAACTGGACTTATAACTTTTCAGAGATTTGACTCAACTGATTCTGTCAAAATAAATTATAATTACCCAAACGCGCGTTCAAAGCATGTTAATTACCAATTTTAAAAAAGAGGTTGAATCTGATTTGAATTTAAAACTAGTTTTAGTACCATTGTTATTTGTTTTCCAAACATAATTAGCATAATTGATTGCATAAATGTATTTAATAACATCAGTGGTTCAAAAAACTGATTTATTTTAATAAGTCAGATCAGGCTTGCTCAAACAGATGTTTTTTCTAGAATTTCATTCTATTAACCAAGTATTCATAGACTAAAAATCAAGACCTTTCTGTTTTTACTTAAAATATCTGTCAATAATAAAATCATAGCCTGCAACTAAATTAGAACAATCTAGCGTAAATGACACACATTTTAAATACTGACAGCAAGCTCAAACTTTTGTAGCCTGGTTCGATATAAAGTACTAGCTTTTGAAAATTATTTATTTTGATTTCAATACCATATCGTTTTGACAAATAATGATTTAAAATGGAGAGTTCATTTGTTGGTAACTCTTAAAATGAGAATAAAGCTTATAGTGTTATTTAAAAATAATAATAAATTTTAAATTTACAGAATTAATGTTGATGGGTACGGTAAAAAGACCGAAAAGGTGATGAACTTCTGTTTTTGAACTTAGATGGGAGAGACTTAGTTCACAAGAAAAAACTTCTATGTTGATGTGATCCACCGAAAAGCACAAATAAACGCAATCCGCAAGTAATTTCCTCTCAGCCTGTTGTTTTTACAATTTTCTCGAAGACAAATTAATATGACTGCTTTAAATGCGGTAAGAGGAACTCGTGTATTTCAAATGAAACAGCATTCATAAATCGAAATATTTATACACAACAGAAAAAGCATTCTCCAAAAATATCTAACACTCAGAGAAAACAACATTCCGATTTAAAAGTTTTTGTTTTCAAAACCTTCACAGAGTAGGTACGTCAATTAATGCTGAATTATATGAGCGGTTAAGCAAACTTCTTACTCATTGTAACAATTAACTCAAGTTCGGAAACCACAAAACATATATCTCGAATATCATTGAAAATGTTTCACAGTAGACAACTTTAAAAATATAGTCACTACAACTTACGTAAAATTAATCGCATGGAAATTACATTAAACGAGAAATAAGGCTTTTTCAATTATTTCGTATTTTGACTTTAAATAAAAGAAAAATGTTTGTCGCGACTACATCGAATGCTAAAATTTCAGTTAATTTTTTTAAAAAGCGTTTTAGTATAAAATTTTCAACTGATATCTAATTATTTTAAGTCTCTTTTAATTCTCCAAGTTCATTCCAAAAATATGTTTCTTTAAGTGTATGAAAGAATGGTTTTTCTAAGATGTTTTCGAATCGAATCTGATATATAAATATAATCTAAGTTACACTATTTCCAAAATAAACCAAAAAGACGTTTTAAAAATCATCACAATTAAAACACATCGTAATTGAATAGCAAAATATGTTTCACCCATAAGTATAAAAACATATAAGTATGGTTTAATTAGCGAAAGGGATATGTTTTGAAAATATCCTGACATAGTGCATACAGATGTTAACTTAAAGCATTATTAATTGAGAATTAAAAAAAAAACTTTTTTAGAGAAATTAAAAAGGGTTTTGATTAAAATAATCCTAATATATGTTCATTCATAAAAATGATAAATAACTATATAATATAAAACAAAATTAATAGACTTTGTGGACACAACTAACATGTGTTCAACAGCCGAACCTCGTTCGGGACCCGATTTCAAAGCAAACATTCGATACATCCATTATCTAAGATGAAGAGTTAATTATTTGAAAAATAATGCCCGATTCTTAGGACACGGTTGTCTGTAATTATCAGTTTTCCTTTAATAAATTTGGCTCTTTCACTTCATTCAAAGGAAATACGAAACTAAGCATTTAAAAATGAAACTATTTATTTCAATTAGGCGTGAGTCAATTTGAGAAATGACGCGAAAGGATTAATCGCAACTTACCGTGGCAATAAATATCGCCTCTTGTTTCGTATTCCTTTCGATGTTCCCCGTCCGGTTCACTTTCTCTTAATGGGTTGTAGGAAAAGTCCAAACCTCCCGAGACCTATTGCAAAGTGCAAGAGGGATTTTTCAAAGAGTGAGGAATCGTTGAAGCATATCTTACTAGCTGAAGCGCCTCGAGCAGGCCGAGAGTCTCTAGGTCGTGCTCAAAACTGGGACAGGCAGCATTGCAAGAGCATTCCGGAGACATGTTTATTTACTTACTTGAAATGGAAGACAGCATCCAATTTTCGGTATCCATTAAACAATGAAAAAGTTTGCGTTGTTAAGGAGCGTGAAATACGAAGATTGAACAGAGACGTTTAACGCGTTTGGGTTCGATTCACACTGTTAATACACGAAATAATATTTCAATATTTTAAAATCTTCTCTTTTAAGACCAACTCACTTTTGCGATTCAATTGCACATGTAAGTTCTTGAATGGAAAGAGAAAGCGCTTAAAAATACAATTTTTTCATTCAAATGAGTGCAGAAAAGAAAAGTATCTATTGGAAAAGATATGTTACTATATACTCCATATAGCTGCGAACTACCGGCATTTTTACATTGATAAGAAATTTGTGTTTACGTTTGCACTCGATTGGTACAGTTCTTTTTATAAAACATAAATATCTAAAAATATTTTATTAAATCGTCTAAACGGCAAGGATTTCTTTCTTTCAGATGAAACATTTTACATTGAGAGTCAAGTAGAGGTTAATAGAGATAATTGTTTATTTTTATGTTTTATCTTAAAAGCAGGCTTAACTTACATGAGCATACTATCTTGTAAAAGGGCTCTAGTCACTACCTGTTGCGCTTCAGAATATTGATGATTAAATGAGCACTTGATTTGCTTCCAGACTTTAGGATTGCCTTCATGCTGATGGTTTGTTAAAATCCAAATACAGTTGACTGAAAACAAGTAAATCAACGTAATACATATAGAAATTACAGACAAAGCGCCAGCGTCAATGTAGGTTGATATTTCACAAAAGACTTACTGCATTCCCTTGGAATGACGATTCGAAACCGGAGGGTTGCGATCTCAAATCCTACCGAAGACCGTCCTGTACAACATTAAATCTGCCTCAAATGTCCTCACGTTGGCGTGGTGTGGAAGCTTGGTGAGTGGGGTGCCAGCTCAGGTGTGACCTCGTCATCTAACCGTGGTTCGAAAGGACGTGATGTTATCCTTGAATCTTCCCCTTCGGAATTGATCCCGCCGCCAATATCCCGTTGTGTTTCTCCAGTGGGAGGTTCGTTAAAATACCTACCATCCAAGGTGCGTTAATTTTTTGTAAATATATTTACTACTTTAAATCCTACACTTGATAAGAATTCACTTTCATGTCTAGCACATTCAACTAGGATAGTCCTATTTCCTCTCTTTGTGGACGAGATGGTCCAGTAAGGAAGAACTGGAATTCGAAAAGTTTCTCATTTCACATGGAATATTAGAAATAGATGCTTCATCTGACTCAATCGGATGCATCGTCTACGTTAAATATGCGATTCCAGGGGTTATTTTCAGGGGTCTGTAGTGAGTGGCTGATGTCATAAAAAAATCAGAATCATTTAGTTGATAAAGCTTTCCTTCTTGTCAATGAGAGCCCAGAAGTTAAAAATGCAATTTTGACACCTAATAAAGATCTTCAAACAGCTCGCACTGTCTTCGTATCTTAGTGAGAGAGTTTTATTCATTTTAAAGTTACATAAGCATAAAATATCACTCATCTCAGATGAACCAAGGGCAGAAATCATTTTTAAAGCATTGGCACGTTTCTGACAACTAAGCATATACTGATAGCCTGTTTTTCAAAATTAACTTTTTATTTAAATCATTTTTGACCAAGGAGTAATTCCCCGTCTCCTCATTATTCCACATCTGAAGTATTCCATCTAGTATAAATCACATTACATATCGTATCAACTATGCGCAAATATGTGATACGAATACATTGATCAACAAATTAATAATATTCTCATAGATCCTAATAATCTATTCATTTAATAAATGATTCAAGAGTTATTAATCTATTATATACGATTCTGTATAAAAAAGAGACCACTTTCAAAGGGTCCCTGTTATAGTTCATAGCATTACTACGTAAAGTATGCACATATCGAATTCTCTCGAATGTGGAAACTTTCAACTGGGCAGAGATAAATTAATAACTCATTTATTCAACCTATTTCTACATTTTAGTACTCGTGTGTGAATATTAAATTCCATTTTTATAACATCATAACATAAAACTCATTTATTCAACTTTTTTATATAGTTTAGTACTTGTGTGATTATTCAATTCCATTTTTATAACAACAGACACGAGGAGACAGTTAGAGTGGTCACTTTCAAAATCAGTGTGTCGTAGGAAAAGTCACAAAAAATTAAAAAATCTATAAAAGAAAACATTGTGAAAAATTAAGCTATATATCCTTTCCCCATAATCACATCACCACAATCCGTACTAGCCTCGAATAATTTCCTTGAGAATAGATAGTGACTCGAAGAGAAACAAACCTTAATAGTTACCACGTTAGCGGAAGCTGGTTAGAAAATGTTTATGCAATACCATAGCATTATGAGAAATTTAACTCGGAAACATTAATCATTTCTTTTCCATAGGGAAATCTCACATTCTATTAACAGTTATCAAAACATAAAAGTAGGTTAATTTTGAGGTGTGAAATTGATTGAGTCAAAGGATCCTGAGATCATGCCTGGAAAAGAGAATTTCCTTGAGTGTCTTTGACCTTAATTATAAGCATGGGAAATTCATTCCAAAATTACACTCTCGGGTCAACGTACTCCGGCAGCTGTTGAGGTCGCATCCATGTCATTTAGGTATTCTTCTTCCAGTACAGCACATAGATACAGAAAATCTTCATTAGATTTGGTGTACAAGTTTGAAGAGTGGGGTGCCAGCTTAGGTACTAAATTCGTCATCCGACAAAAATTATTTTTTCTCCAATACGTTGCTTTGCTCCAGTGAGACACCAATTAAACTACCAGCCAATTTGAATTGGAATTAAGGTTAAAAAAGCGCGCGTGGTTCTAAAATATACGTATGTATGAAATGCGTTCAACCAAATTGAAGGTAGTTGAATTTACGTCCCACTGGACCATCACAACAAGCTGTTGGTGACGACAATCTCGAAGAGAAACCTTTAAGTATTTTTGGTAACTTTCCACACATCTCCCGGTACTGCCCAACACAGGAAATAAAAACACAAGTACTTAAAGTTTGACTTGCACAAATGGGTGCCCTTTTGGTATCACGTTGACGTGATTTAAAAGGTTGGAGAGTGGAGTGACAGGTCAAGTCGTCATCTGACCGTGGTTCAAAATGACGAGACTTTGTACTTAAATCCTTCGGGTATTTTGATCGTGGACAATACTCCTCTGAGTTGTCCCAGTGCAAAGTTAATTTAAACTACCTTCGCTGATTTATACAATTGTGCAATGAAAATTGTTTTAAATTTTGGATCGAATTTCCGTACAGTTGAAATACTTTTCCTGTGGCATCGTTTACACCCCTCCCTGGTGAAAGAATTGTAAACCCATCTTTGTTCATAGTTCCATGAAACTCAACTAAGCGCATTCCCTAGCAATTGTAATCTTCAAGTTGTTATTCTTCCCACATTCAATTCATTCATAGCGAAATTTAGCCTTAATACCGACTTCTCTATGTGTTTAAATGTTAGTATATTTATAGTTATAGGTAATTCTCTCGTGGCTAGGAGGAATAAAATACTTAAGCAATTGAAGAAGGGTTCGGATGAATTTTTTTATATTTATATAATTTAGAAACATTTTATGCAATATACAATTTTAGAAACTAGTGCTATTTTTAATCTAAACTTCAGTACGAGAAAAAATTTCGGAAAAAAATCATTACTGCATTTCTTGTCAGTATTTTTTAATTCAAATTCAATATATCAAACCATAATACTTGGAAGTACGTAATATTAAAATTCAGATACGACAGGAAGCATAAATCTAAATATTCAAAGAGTAAAGTTTGAGAAATTTAATTCGTCTTCACGTTAGAACTGACAGCAAAATCCATGATAATTTTTTTTAACTAGTTGACTAAAAATGTTATAAAATATCTTTTAAAACATCTCTTCCACTTTGATCAGGTGTCAGCAGAAATTATAGAACTGTTAATAAAGAAAATCATTTCGTTTCAGTACTACAGTTTCAGCTCAAAATTCATACAAATAGTGCTAAACCTCTCTTTTAACAATTTTGATGATTTCGACAAAAATCTCAAAGAAATAACTAATTATTTTTGCACTTTAATACTTAAAAGTATTTATTTTTTCATTTTTGATTACTCTTATTGACAGGGCCGAAGATTGAATCATCAAAATTTTGAATATTGCACTTATCAATTTAAAATGTTAGGTAGATCTAAAAGCAGTAATAAAATCACCAGATAGAAGGTATTGCATCAGTATCAACATTCATTTTTACTTTCATAACTATTGCTGTAAATTACAAAATGATTTCTTAAGAGTGGTATCAGTAATGGTCAAGTCAGATTAATCGTCCATATAAAATAGGGACTCGAATAGACGAAGTATTCATTTAAATATTTCAATTTAGAAAGACAAAGAACGAGAAAGTACTTGGAAATGTAAACAAAAACAAAATAACCCCAAATATTAATTTTTGATATCTGATGCAGAAAAGACAAATGCAAATATATATCAGACCACTCACCAACTGAAGAGAACCTGAATTGATTTGAAAAGAAAATGAAATCTTAATTATTGACGATGGCAATTTGAAAGAACGCGGCATCTTTCAAATGGCATTGTTTCTTCTGAATACGCGACCTTACGGAAAAGTGATATCGTTTTTAGACACACGTTCCGAGATGGAAATCGTAGGGACCACTTGAACCGGTATTCAGAGATATGAATCCTGGGGTCAGATGTTGCCGAAGCAGGAAGTTGTTATCCAATGTAACAAACGTGGTTTAAATTATTCTCTTCGCCATGGTTACCAGTGCGAAGAAACATTTCAGTTCGACCTATATTTTGTCTATATAATTATTTGAAAGAGTTGAATGATGCATTGAGGTCTGTTTGAAAACAATACTCATGTACCAAAGCGACGTTAAATGATGTAAACTATCCCCTATTTACATTTCCTTTTCATCAAAATTTTATTGAAATACTCTGCAAAACATATTCTATTTGTATCCCGTATTTCTTTATATATAGCAACTGTTTTAACAATAAAATATTCTTCAACTAACAAGTGCTAGTTAATATTACATAAAACTTTCACATAACTCTAATGGCAACATTTTTGATACTCTTATCTGCTTCACATTCATTTATATGCATTTGTTAGTTCGCTGCATTAATTGAGAAATTAAGCTTATTTTCCTTGTTCTTGTATACAATAACTTTTGAAGGAGCTAGAATGAAATTTTGCTAAGTGTATTTTTCTTTATAAATCTTAAAAATATATTTAATTTATTTCCTATTGAACATAGATCTTATGGCACTGCTTTTATGAATTGTTTTCTTTATGGAATTTTGCAAACATTCTCACTGGTCATTTTGTAACTCTTCTCTCCAATAAATGTGTCATCAGCATAACTTTTGAATCATTCGACTTATCAACACTCATCTACGCTTAATTTTCCTTGGAGTTTGATCCCGCATCGTCGTCAATAGCCTGTTGTGTTTCTCTAGTAGGACGTTAATTAAAATACCGACCTACCTACACTTAATTTTAATCGAAAAAACCAAGAGAAACTATTGATGGCTTGCTAGACAGCAAAGTTGAGGACTGATAGAATTATTTCACTCACATTCATTTTTTGCGATTCCAAAATGTGTTTCGAAATAATTAAAAATATGAATTATGGAGTAGGTAGTCCAATTAACATCGCACTGGAGCAAAACAGTTGGCTATTCGCGACGGTCTGTGATCAATCCCAAATGGAAATAAATTGAGGAATTGAAACATACATTCAACATACAAACACGTATTTTAATCGCTTTCAATTTTATCCCAACTACAACTTTATGCATTGAGTGCGATTTTATTTACGTGTACAAACCTTCATTTATTTATTCTTGCTTTGCCTACAGAACATTCAAAATAATTTGTAAGTAGCTTCAAATGTAAGATCGAAAACATTCCTTTTATAATATTATAAAATACACTAAAACTAGATTTATAAAATTATATTACAAAATAGAACACACCGAAAAGTAAAATAAATTTAAAATTGAAAAACATATCCTCCTTTTCAAGCAAATTCAACTCAACCAAATTTAAAAAAATATTTTATTCGTTTGACATTAAACTATTTTCTTTTTCTTGAAATAGAGAGTTCCATTTCCTCTACAACTACATCAAGATTGAGTTGTTTTAATAATTAACCTTTAGACTTTGGCTGGTGCAGCAGTTGTACCTTGATCGTGCCAAGAATGAATTTAGACTACGGCCGGTACAACAGTTGTACCTTGAAAGTTATAAGAATCGCGCTAAGAAGGAATCGTCCCTGTTATATCTATAGCCGTAGTCAAAAGATTAAATCTCCTAAACGTTTTACTTTAATTAGTAATTTTTCCTTACTATATGCAAATTTTCCAATCTCTACTATTATAAAATGAAGTGTTCGTTTGTCTGCTTCTTGCCGCAAAATCCTGATGTTTCTATGGAACTTACTGCAATGAGATTTCGAAATTTGCACTTTTTCAATACTTTTTATCAAAAGAAAGTTTTGATTTTCACCAAGTATTAGAGAATCGTGAAAGAAAATTAAATTTTTAATCAAGCAGTATTTTTATCCTCTTCACAGTGTATATTAAGTATACTTTTTTCTACATAATAATTTGATAATTGCTTCATTACTGTTGGTTTTGGGATTAGATATCTAACAAATTATAATCCATCTAATGAATTTTTAAATTGTATTTAAAAGTTTTACTTTATTGAAAGATTATTCTCGTGTTTTACATTAGTTTCCATTCAATTTTACTTAACTTTGACTCTTTTCTGTTCAGATTAATTTATTATTTATTTTTGAGATAGATTAAAAAATTTCTCCGCTTGTTCTTTTCTGTTTCAATCATTGCATTTTCCTAATCGTAATTTATAAGACATCTCCAATATAATAATGCTCCGTGATATGTTACTCAAATCCATGCGGATATTTTCTACTATAGAAAAGGCAGTCCTTGTGCTTGTAATGTCAATGGTTGTGCATTGTAAGTGATAGTCTCGATTGAATTGATTTGATAATAATGTTCAAAGTACAAATGATCCTAAAATGCCTAATGATGAACATATGAATTACTTATCTAGTGTCCGAATGAGCATAGTTTCCTTCGGCATCACAAAAAGTAACCGGCTTTGAATAATTCGTATGGAGACGAGAGGATGAACACGATATCTATTAAAATTTGAAGTCATTTTGTGCCACCACTGCTTAACCAACATGAAATGAATGATTTATTTCGAGATATAAATTTGTCAAATAAAAGTTCTTGGTCTTAAAGTACCTTCAATGTGATATGACGTAGGATTACATTTTAACATGATGTAAACAATTTAATGAGGATTCCATATTCATAATACGAGGGCTGTTCAATAAAGAATGATCATAATTTTTTTAAAGGGGATGTTTAAAAATCAAGAAAAATAAAATTCATATTGAATGTGTAGCGGGATAAGTGAAGAATAGATAGCGCAAGTTTGACGGTCATGACGTCATTGCTGAGGCCTTGGCAGCCAGCCAATAACGCCTAGCTTTACTTTCGCCTGCGCCAAAAATGGATGTGACACGCGACGAGCAATACGCTGCATTAAAATTTTGTTTTCGCTTTAAAAATCGTCAACTGAAGTCTATGTGATGCTACAGTAAGATTATGGGGAGAGTGTCCTTCCCTATAGCACAGCTAGAAGATGGTTTAAAATGGTTAAAGAAGGGAAACAATCGATTGTCCAAGCAACAGAGCTCTGAGTGGAAGTCTCCTTGATCACCAATGCAGAAGAAAACGAGAGTGGATGCTTTTGCTGGGAAAGTTATGATCATATATTTTTTCAACATTCGAGGAAGAGTGTATCAGCATGTTGTACCATCACATGCAACTGTAACTGTAGAATACTATAGAGATGTACTGAAAACCCTCCAAGGCCACATCCATCGCATAAGACCCCATTTGAAAGCACCAGGATGGATGCTACATCATGATAACGCAAGACCGCATATTGCCAATGTTGTTGTTGAGTATCTTTCAAAAATCAATGTCATGCGTGTTCCCCATCCTTCATATAGTACTGATTTAGCACCATGCGATTTATCTTTTCCCGAATTTGAAGAAACACCTCCGAGAAAAGCGGTTTTCATCATCACAGGCAGTGGTAAAAAACGCGGAGGCGATTTTGAAGGACCTGTCAAAAAATGGCTTCCAGCATGTGTTTGAAGACTGGAAAAGAGGTGGGATAAGTGCATTGCATGGAATGGGGAGTATTTTGAGAAAGACCTTAAAAATTTGGAGGATTAGTTCAGGCAATTATTTTTTATTCATTTATGATCATTCTTTATTGAACAGCCCTCATACTTCATAGTGGAGACTTTGTGGATCAGTATAAGAAACGTTTAGAAGAAATTGTACTGCATAACTGGGAAACTGCTATGCATTTTTGATTTACTTTATACAGTTAAAAGATTAGGGTAGGTGTTCCAAGTATCGATCCTGTGCTTTAATATCGCCTACTCGTGTTTGCAAGTTACTATGCGCGACATCAACGAGTATATGTAGTTACCTTGGCGGTCTAGGGCAGTGTTTCCCAACCTTTTTTGTGCCATGCCCCACCTAAGCCTTTCTAAAATTCTTATGCCCCCTATGTAAAATATACATAATTTTTAATATTAAAAAATTGAATTGTTCCCTTAAGAAACTTAAATGATAGGTTTTAGGAAGAAATCATTAGGAAATTGTTAACGAAACACAGTAAATAAATTTTCCAAACATATAATGAAAAACTCAAATTCAAATTCGAAATAATTTTAATAAAGATTTTTCTATAATAATTTAATATTTTAATTTAGTGTGATCCCTGCGCTTGATGCTTGCTGCACAGAGATTTTATGTAAGGTTCCAATTTGGTTAGCTTCAGTCTCAAGTCTCCCCGTTGTGTTATATCCAGACGATTTCTTTATTTTACCAGTAAATCATTTACAGCACTAAATCCACATTCGGCTAAATATGAAGATGGAAACGGTAACAATAGTTTTCTTGCACATTTGGTTGAATTTGGGTATTTGATTTCTGTTTCCTCACAAAGCCATGCCATCGCTCCTTTTATATTAAATAAAGTTTTAACTGACTCATCATTTTGCATTTCTGCGAGTTCTTCTTGATACTGTATATTTGATATATCAGACAAATCCACTAACATTGGCTACATCATCCATGTTGGAAAATCAATTTGTTTTAAATCGGAAAATCTTTCTTTTAAATCAGCCGATAGAATTTTCAGATGATCGACAATAACAAGTAAAGTGGTATCATTTACTTCGCATTTTTGGAGCCAATGAAACTGTTCAAAGTTTTTGTTGTTAATATATTTCTGACATAACTCAATAAGGGTAATGAAACCAAATATATTCGCTTTTGCATCAACAAGAGTTTTATTTGTTCCTTGAAGTTGCTTTTTAATATATTTAGTTTTTCAAAGATATCAGCTAAATAACTCACAAATGCTTTACCACATACTGTTAACAGATACTTCATTTCAAGTTTGTCGCTTAAAAAATCACTAAGAGTATCAAACAGTTCCATAAATCTTTTCAAGCAGTTCCCTTTAGAGAGCCATCTTACTTCAGCGTGAAGTAAAAGTCTCACATGGTCTGCATTTTGTTCTTCACAAAATAGCTTGAAGAGACGCTCACATTTTACGTTAGCTTTAATAGCATTGATACACTTTATTACTGAATGTAGTACTTCATTTAGAATAGGCGAGATGTTTTAGCTACCAAGTTTTCCCTGTGAATAACACAATGCACAAGAATCATTTCTGGATTCTCATCTTGCATCAATTTTAAGCAGCCATTTTTCTTGCCCATCATATTAGGAGCACCATCTGCAGCACAAGATGTTATATTTTTTATTGGTATATTATTGACATCTAAGTAGTTTTTTAGCTTATTATATATACAGGGTGGTCCCGAATTCATGGTACAAACTTTAATGGTAAGTACAGGACATTGTAACAATGATTTATTGTATAGGAATGTATAGTCGCAAGTGACGCGGTGAGGCGAAAACAGGGGAAATAACGGCCGAAAGGAAAAACAAAGATTTTATTGAAAGCGTTGTTGACAAGTGTCATGTTTACAGTAATTGTTCAAAATTGCGTCCACCAGTATCGATACATGCTTGACAGCGTCGGTGGAGCGATTGGCGTACACGTTCAAAGATGCCTGGTATTTCACGCACACCTGCAGCAGCTACAGATAAGCGAGCGACGAGATCCTCATCTGAGTCAACTGGAGTCTCATAAACAAGATGCTTTAGATGTCCCCATAAAAAGTAATCGAGGCTCGATAAATCGGGAGATCGGGGTGGCCAAGGGACTGGTCCACCACGCCCAATCCATCGAGTACCAAACGTGGCATTCAGGTAATTCCGTACATCAATGCTGAAGTGTGCTGGCGCCCCATCGTGCTGAAACCACATGCGGTTACGAATGGCGATCGGAACATCATGCAGCAGTTGTGGTAACACTTCTTTCAGAAAAATAAGATAGCTTCCGCCAGTGAGCCGCGTGGGTAGTAAGTATGGGCCAATCAAAAAGTCGTTCACAATACCAGCCCACACATTAATACTGAAACGTTGTTGAAACGCATGTCGACGCGTTGCATGTGGATTATCGGTTGCCCACACATGGGAATTGTGCGCATTAAAGACACCCTCGCGTGAAAATGTCGCTTCATCTGTAAATAGCACATAATCTACGAAATCCGGCTGCAACGCACATTGCTGCATCACCCACAGGCAGAAGTTCACGCGGCGAGGATAATCTGCCGGATTCAATGCTTGTACTTTCTGAAAATGGAAGGGGTGTAAGCGATTTTCGTTTAACACTCTGCATACAGTCTGATGACTCACACCTACGTCACGCGCAACAGTTCTTGTGCTTGACTCGGGTCTATCAGCCACAATGTTCAAGATGCTTTCTTCCAGCCTTGGAGTGCGTACAGCTCTTACTCGACCAGCGCCATGTCTGTTGACGTCGAACGCACCTGTTTCACAAAGTTGACGATGTAACCGTTGAAAAATTCTATGATCCGGCATTCGTCGATCAGGATACTCCGCGCGATACATTCGTAACGCAGCTCTGCCGTTACCATTTGCACGGCCGTACATGTAATGCATGTCTGCTTTTTCTGCATACGTAAAGTCACCCATCGTCTACGGCAGCACAATTGTGAATGGCGCTTTTCCCTACTGCGATGCATCATGTTCAACAGCGGCTAGACATCTACTGCCCTCTACCGGCAATGATACCAACCGAACACTCCATTTCTCTTTCCTTTTATTTCCCCTGTTTACGCCTCACCGCGTCACTTGCGACTATACATTCCTATACAATAAATCATTGTTACAATGTCCTGTACCTACCATTAAAGTTTGTACCATGAATTCGGGACCACCCTGTATATATCTTTGGAGGTAGTGGTGCTTTCTAATATTTTACAGAACAACATTTCTTCAGCAAAATGCCCTTTATCAATATATCTTACGTAAGTTATCAATACTGCCTCACTGTATCTCAAAGTTGATTCATCCATTTGCACTGAGAATTTTCTTGTTTTCAACTTTTCAACAAGTTGTTTTTCAATATCTTCACTCATTTCGTCTATTCTTCTGCTAACAGTATTGTTACTGAGTTGCATAGCTTTTACATCTTTGTCATTTTTTTCAAGAACCGTTTTAAGAAATGCTGATATTGGCGGTTTTATTAAATTCTCTCCTATAGTATGATTTTTTCCAGATTTAGCGATGAATAAAGAAATTTGATATCTGACCTCAAGAATACGATTATGAGTTGAAGTGTGAGCAGTAAATAGAGACTTTACTGTTGTCCTCTTTTCAAAATTTTTCTTTAAAGTTTGAAAGTAATTCAAATATGAATTAATATGATCTTTATGTTTCGCCTTCAAATGCGTCTCAAGACGACCTCGTTTCATTGATTCGTTGGTCAAGCATTAAAATACAAAAATGAAACCGCTCATCGTAGACAGCAGGTATGGACCCAAATTTTAAATATTCCTCCGAATAAGGACGAACTTTTTTCTTGCTTGCACCACTCATTTTGCTATGGGCTGAAAGAAATATATATAAGATCAATTAAAAACTTAAACTAATGTATGTGTTAAAATTAATTTAATGTGACATAGAGGAAACGTATACTAAAAAATGCATATTTATTTAAATGTATATAACACATTTACCACACCGCCACCGCAAAATAACATATTTTTTCCATTTTACAAATTTTTCAGGAAAATTATGCTTCTAAAATTAAAATAAATAAAAATCAAATCAAATACTTACCAATTATATAAATACAATGTATATATTTTTTAAATCAACGAAACTTTTACAGCAGTTTTTACGGTCGCCTATTTCAAATTAACACCAACTGAATGCTGCGAAACACTACAGAAGTTGCTACGGGCCATTCATATGCGAACAACTGAGTTGTTTAGCGAGATTTTAAAGCGTCCGGGGGTCCACGCGGAGCCTGCCGTCTGCCACAGGGAGGTTAACTTGACGACGCCAAAAACCCAGTTGATATTTTGGTCTCGTCAAACCAATTTATAATATTTATTGGCCGCAATTATTTAAGAATTTGTCTTTTTCTTTCAATTTTGGCACCGAAATCTAGCATTGCATTTAAATGGCCCGGAGCAAAAGAGTTAAACTCGTATCGAGTCCATTTTCGAATTGCCCCCCCTTAACAATCAAAAATGCCCCCCTGTGGGGAGTGGGCCCCACGTTGGGAAACATTGGTCTAGGGTTTTGCAACACGTTGCGCCACCGGCAAGTTTCTTGTCAGTTATATCAACAACACTATTACATCTGAAGTATTCGATGCTGAGATCAACGTATTTTTTGTCTCTAATCCATTCAGGGACTATCCAGGCAAGTGTTTCCAAATCATAATTTCGTTTCTATGACTCGAAAGTTCACTCATTGCCATAAAAATGTGCGCAAAATTAGTTTTCTTTTTGGTATTTAACAGTATATATATATATATATATATATATATATATATATATATATATATATATATATATATATATATATATATATATATATATATATATATATATATATATATATATATATATATATATATATATAATTATACTTATCTTGTTTTGTTAACAACAATTCCATCAATGTTTGATTTATTGATATAAAACTCATTCTGCTTAAGTTAATATGGTGTCTTAAGCATTCATTGGTTTTTAACAAGAACAGTAGTTGTTTATATATATATATATATATATATATATATATATATATATATATATATATATATATATATATATATATATATATATATACTCATTGCCATAAAAATTTGCGCACCGAGAAAAAGTCGTCAAAATGAAACGAAATTTTACACATGTAAGTACTACTTTGATATAAGTAAGTGATTAGAAAATCAAAGAAAAAGGATCATTTATTGCAGAAAAAAGTACAAATGAATGGAAGTTTTCGTACTCTGTTGAACCCTCTCTAGCGCGAATGCACGATGCAATACGAGCGGGCATTGAGACATACATATCGTTCCACAGTTGCTGTAAACGTGCCTCTAGTTCGGCCAAACTCGTAGGGTGTCCAACTTGCCGTCCCAAATGATCTCAGATATGCTCGATTGGTGACAAATCTGGGGATCGAGCAGGCCAGGGAAGGGTGGTAATGTGGCGGAGGCAGTCTTGCTGTGTGTGGCCGAGCATTGTCTTGTTGAAAAATGGCTCCTGGGAGTCCTGCCATGAGTGGCATCACATGTGGCTGAAGGATGTCATGGACGTACCGCTGGGCTGTCATTGTGCCATGGATATATATTAGGGGTGACCGTGTATCGTAAGCAATGGCACCCCATAACATCACACCAGCTGTGGGAGCGGTGTGTTGCTGTAAAGAGAAGGCAGGATTGGGGCGTTTCATACACGAACACGATTGTCATCACTACTCAAATTGAATCTAGATTCGTCGCTGAAGACGACCTGGTTCCATTCCGTTGCAGTCCAATCCCGTCGTGCGCGACACCACTCCAAACGGAGACGTCGGTGGGTGGGTGTCATTGGCAGCACACGTAATGGGCGCCGCGATACCAGATGTCCTTCAGCCAGGCGCCTTGCGATGGTTCGGGAAGACACAGGGACCCGTAGTGAAGGTGCTGCCTGTGTCTGGATAGCGGTCAATGAGGCAGTTGACTCTACGCTTGCGTTTCGTATCATGTGACGGTCTTCTCGACGACTGGTCTGTCGAGGGCGTCCCTGGTAGCCGTGTAAATGACGTCTCTTCTGTCCACTGGTCCCAACACTTCGTCACAGTAAAATCAGAACGGTCTACTTGACGAGCTACTCGCCGAGTTGACCGCCCAGCTTCCATCATCCCGATGATTCTTCGCCTCTCGAACTCTGACAGCTGCTCATATTGTCTTCGATGGCGGCGTAACGGCATGTCTACCTCAGAGTTTCCTTTGCAAAATATTAAGTACACTCAAACAAGCTCTGCTTACTTGTTTTATACTCCAAGGAGAACGAAGTTCAACGCCCTCTAGTGGCATTACGCAATGCGCAATCACGCTGCATTTCTAATCATTTGCATATCTGGCCGACATGTACCTTCATGCCAAGTTTCGTTACGATCCCACAAATTATTTCTTGGTGCACAAATTTTTATGGCAATGAGTGTACATTAAATACTAAAGGTAGGTATGTATGCTCTACTAGTAACTCGTTTTTAATAGTAGCTCCTAATTTCGCCTGGTGGATGGTAATAGGAACAGGGGTAGGCGATATTAGGAATCCACTCTTGAAAATTCTCTCGGGAAACTTTTTGAAGTTTTACTAGTTCACTTAAAGAGACATAAGCAAAGAAGGTATATGATCTCTGTAAACCAAAAGAGAATAGTTCCTAGTGATATTAATTTAGTTTCCAGCTAAATTTCCCAACCCAAGAGGCTGAGATTCAGAGAAATGTTTGGAACACTTACACTTCTACAAATCTAATTAAGTTTTGGTAGATAATGTGAACACAGGTGATTTTTGTGCCATGAAAATTCGTGCTATGATTTGGACAAAAGTCTGGATATTGAAAATTCACATGTTTTGCTGATGTTGAATGTGGATGAGACATTAGTAACTATGTTAAATAAAAGTAGACAAAATTATAGAGAAACTTTCTGCTAAATAGTGTCAATGCACTCATAATTTCGTCTAAATTCCATTCCTATAAATAGACATTTATAGCATTTTAACAAACATATTACTTTTTGCTACGCATCACCGTTTTACGTAACATACTTAACAATCTTTATAACAATAAATACATCTCTAACATTGATAAATTAGCTTTAATATGAAACAAAATATATTTGTTTAATAAAAATTTAGTTTTTTAAGAAATCTGACGTGAGTGTAATGCAAAAATGTTTACATCATATTTGAAATCATATTCAAACAAAGCAAATTCATTTGTAACAATTTCTTCGACTATATCCATCAAATTCTTTCAAAGTAATTAAAATATCAGTATAAAAATTTTTAAGTCGAGTAATATTCTTCTGCTCATAGTATTATTCTGTGAAGCGCAAATTTTACTAATTGGCTCTTTTTAATTGAGTTAATAACCCTCAAAATTAAATCTTTAGGTTATCAACATGTGGATAGCTCATCACTAGACTTCAAACTTCTAAACTGAATCCAAGGAATGTATTTTAAGAATTATAAAGTTCTGAAGTTTCCACGGAAATGCCTAAAATATCAAATCAATTGATTGTACATTGTATGGATGCAAAACTGTTGCTCTCATTGTTCTAAAGCGAAGGAA
Organism: Metellina segmentata; assembly: GCA_947359465.1. Taxonomy (NCBI): domain Eukaryota; kingdom Metazoa; phylum Arthropoda; class Arachnida; order Araneae; family Tetragnathidae; genus Metellina; species Metellina segmentata. The sequence goes on along the minus strand of OX375884.1, from coordinate 6,258,221 downwards.
ATATATTTCTCACACGGGCAAAACATTGATCCAATTTTAAGATTTTACAGATGTGTTGGTTATAAGAAGCCTGTATATTTGTTACTAATAATTTACCCAATCATTTCAAAACAGGTTTTTAGTAGCGTTAAACACAGAATGTATTTTAATGGATAGATGTAAACAGAATATTAATACATTCTCACGAAAGTACTAATGCAATGTAACGTAATATTTATTTCTATGAAGATTTTCTTTTTATATTTAATAAAGGCTCAAGACCTTCAAAACACGATTAGTTTGTATTCTCAGTCAATTTAATTCTAGCGTTCAACACATTTTATATTATTTTGAAACTTAACTACGTGATTTTTTTATGCAGTGTTGGAAATAAAAATAAAGTTAGAATAGGAAAGTAACGACATCTATTAGAAATTTAATGAACTTCTAAAAACTGGGTCTCTGAAGAATAGAAAGGAAATTTGATCACTACGAGATCTATTATATAGAAGTTTTCTATAAAGTAAATAAAAAGAACATCACCTACTGCTCAAGGATGCATTGTCTACTTTACTAGTAAATAAGTAACTAACAGTGGACTCCGAAAGAGATTCGTAAATATCTGTTATTTTTAAACTTGTTCTTAAAAATAAGTAACGATTTGTAGCATAAAAACATTTTATTGGTTTTTATGACTTAGTTTACAATTTTGACACATAGTTTTCCTCTTTTCATTTCGTCCTCTTACAGTGGTTCAAAATTACTAGGAGTTGTCCTCGAGAAAAAACTTAAAGAGCAACCAAGTGACAAAGATCAGTGAAGCTAACTCGGGGAAATTATCAAACCCCAGTTAAACTTTCATTTTGACGACTAACCACCAGCACACAATCCCGTGCCTTATGTCGTCAAACACTACCAGTGTAAATGAATGTCTAGTTGTACATTTTATTCTTGCGTGTTGGGAAGGCACTCCTGGTATAGCGACCTTACATCCAGATCAGTGATTCCTATATTATGTATACATTAGTCATATTTACATGATCGATGCCACCCGACTCACCAGAGGAAAGACACATCATTTGTTAGCTTCATTTTATCTCAAGAAAATAATTTTAGATAGAGAAAAAAGACATAAAAACACGAAATAGAGAACGCTACTGGCAATTTATCAATTTCCAGAAAAGGGAGATATGTGCTAATTCTGAAGAAAAATTAGAGCTGTTTTTATATGACATAAAGATGCGTTTCTTTTAACTGTTTGTAGGTGAGGGTTTAGTTAAAAGGTGTTGGCACACAAAAATCATCTGAGCGGCCTAGACTTCCACAGTGCTTTGGAATATAGGAAAGGACTCGTTTGGTAGATAGTTGAATTAACATTGCACTGGAGCAATGGGTTATTGGCGGCAATCCGGGATCCTATGACTAGGTATCTATTAATAATGTGGTGAATTGGACGCGGCATGGAAGTTTGGACTCGAAGGTCACCTGGGCCTCGTTCCAATAGAGCTGCCAATCAATGATAATATCTGTTATATTTATCCCTCATGTATGGGAGGTTCCACAATCCGAAATGTATTCGGGAACTGACCCAGATGAATTGTAAATTTTGCGAGTTAAGATAAGTTGTCGTTAAGAATTGATTATACCTTGTCACTGAGGGCATTGATTCCAAGAGTATGCTTCCAGGTTATGCTGTTGAATACCATTAGATTCCAGATCATTCGCCTTGCACCCTCTTCCAATGACATGTAGAATTCCTTCAAGACTTTCTGTAAACCATGTATCAGTTCAAACAAGGCATACTTACACATCACATGCAAATTATTGAGACATAAAATTTTAAAGCTGTAGGACATAAAAATATATCTAAAAATTATGGCATCAATTAGACATTTTTTCTTTGCTACTTATTTTTTAAAGACAAATTTTACAGTAATGAAGAATAAGTTAATTATCCTAATTTGAGCCAATTTTGTTTCCGCCGAAATCTTGTTCTGTATGAGACAAGAAATGTATATTTTAATGTTTTAGCATACATTTTAAAAATAAGTTTTCAACACATATTGGTTTTAGATTACGGTAACAAGACGAAATATTTTAATACTTTGAAAAGTTTGTGTATTGTAATAGATTGCTTGTATGTTTCATATCACTTGGCACTAAAATCGTTGTTCTGAATCAGATCGGAATAGAGAAGTCAGCTATCGACAGCTAGCGTTCGGCTAGCAATGTAATTCGTAAATATCAAACACGCATCGTTTATTGATTAATGCGGCACACAACTTTCATACACCTAAACCCATGACAAAATATTAATTTAAATGTATAGCGCAGATTTCAAAGGAAATCAATACAATTTTAAATTTTAGAAATATTTTAGTAGAAATCCACAAAGAAATGTCATTTCTCGTTTATTTAAAACAGAAATAGAGATACAAATTTTGTTAAGATTCACTTCACAGTACCTTAAAAGTATTAAAACATACTTAAGTAAAAGAATAATAACACTGGTCAGCAGTGAAATTGCTTCTTAGATGAACGAACTCATTCCTGAATGATTTCAACGTACTGGTCACGAAAATCACCTTAAAAAAAGTTGATTGGCTCTCATTGCTGAGAGATGGATGTTTTTTCCGGTATATAGATATCGCGTAATGTAATGCAATTTAGTAAAATAGATACTGCACAAATAAGTTATTGCATCATACACACCAAGTTTCTATTGGCGACTTCACGAAAGTAATTGCGCTAAAGCAAGCAATAGTTTAATTATACTAGGGGACTCCGCCCCCTGCTCGCTTACACTCGCCAACCGCATAGGAAAAAGACCTTTACAATTGTCCAGGGAACACGATGCAGAACAAACCATGTTAATTTCATATTTTTCTGATACGAACTTTCTAGGGAAACCGTCTAAGAATCGAGCTAAACAACACAGTTTTCAATCCTGTTGCAACGGCGGTAACTTTTTTTTAATATAGAGAGAAACGGCATGAGGCGCGAGTAAGTTCCTTTCATTTCGTCCATACTATTCGAAGCTCTAGCATACACAAGTGATTGTTACAGTGTAAAATCAATAGTAGTAATACCTCATGACTGCGTTAATTGTGCTTGTAACTTCTGTTATATTTGCGGAGAAGTAACATTTGCTGCACAGAAAAAGACCATCAATAATTAAGAAAGCATATCATTTGTATTTTGGTTGCAAGATAGGCAATCAGGACAAAGACTAGGCTTAACACGTATGTACTTGTGCAGTAAATATTTCCCCGCTGCAATTGTGCAGAAAATATTTCACTGTGGCTTAATGGCAAAAGAAAGGCAATGTCATTTGCTGTGCTCATGATTTGGAGGGAGCCAACAATCACGTTTATAACTTTTATTTCTGCTTGGTACTACCAGTTTCTGGAGGCAACACTAAGAAAAAGAAATGGAATACCCTAACATAGCATCTGCTCTGTGTCCTGTCTCGTATGGCCCTATTCCAGAGCCTCCTACAGATTTTTCTATCACTTCAGACGAAGAGGATCGCCATGCGTCGTCCGCGAAATCTCCTAAACCGTCTACGTCAGTATGTGGTGACACCATAGATGATGACTTTACGTTATTGATGAAACATCTGCGTTACATAAACTTAGCTCGGATGAACGGAACGATCTTGTTCGAGATTGATCCCGGACCGTCGTCAATAGCCCGTTGTGTTGCTCTAGTACGATGTTAATTACAAATTACCAATTACCTTTACACATCAAGTTTGGCCTTATCGAAAACTTGGTAAAAGCCACAGATGATAATGGACTAGCATTCCAGCTCTTCAGAGATCCCAAGTTTGAGTAAATTCTTCAAAATAAAAAAAGCAGGTTTGGGATGCGTTCTGTCAAGTGGCTAACAACTTCCTGGGGAATGCCAAAACCTACAAGGAACTGGTCGAGGAAGTATTGGCTTTGTTTTGTGACTTTGGCTGCAATAGGTTGTTAAAGATTCACTTACTTGTCTCGCATTTCTTCCCTAATAATTGCGGGGGGGGGGGTTGCCGATTAGGTACTGAAACCTTCCCATCACATACCCTCTACTAAATTAATTTATTAGGTCTGCTTTTATTTCATACTATCGCGCAATCAACTGATTTGTAATATGTGTTCATTTCAAAACACATTGTGTTATAATTTCCAATCACAATTGTTATAGTTTCCAATATTTATTTGTAGTTACTTATTGCCGCTCTAGGCTATAGATTGCATAGCCAATTTATAAATTGAACACTTGAATGACATACGTAATAATAAAAGCTATGAGCAATACTAGAGCACTAATTAGAATGTTTCAAGCAGCCTTCGTTACCTCATCTTTGTAAAAGTCAAGTAACGGCCCAACCCTGCTCTGGTGAGAATCACGAACTACAGTTTCAGTTCTCACTCCCCTTAATTTCACTTCTCACTTCTAAAACGTTCCTATTGGTTACCTATAGTTTCAGTTCGCATTTGTATATAACGCTTACTTCTTTGTATGCTAGCAGTGTGCTTTGTCTCTCTGTCGTTGTAACGTGTATGTGCTGAGATGTTCGTAAAATGAAAACCTTCTGATTAGGTCAGCTTCACCGTTGACACGGACGTGATTTGAACTCATATTGAAGTTCTCTGTCCATTTACATCTAATTAGCCTACTCAAAACAATAAATGATGACCATCCACGCATTTTCTTAGTTGGACCAACAGAATTGGTTTGAACGTGCTCTCGTACAGTGTCAGTACCAAGAATTACTCCACGACGGTAGGTATTTAAATAACGTCACACTGTGGAGTAACACATTGGCGACGGTCCGGGACTTTTGTACCCGAAGGGACTAATCTTGTACCTGACCTGAGTTGACACCCCACTCTCCAAACGTGGGGGCATTTGAGGCAGATTTCACGCGCATCAGCCACCTTTGTATACGACGGTCTTAAGGTTGGATAATCCGTTACACTTCCAACCTGGCTACTGATAATTACTCCAGATAACGTTTTCAACAATAGACTAAAGGTAATTTTTCAATGCTACTCATCATCCGAAAGTAAACTTCAGGTTTTTCAATTGAAAACTTTGTATTTCCGAGTGTTGGCACAAGACAGACAGTGTCAAGGAATCCACACATAAGGAACGTTTTACTTACACAACAGGGCCTACAACTCAGTCTACAGCTCACTAGCATACCCACTGAGCCACGACGGCCCTTTCGAATTGAGTTTACAAAGCAATGCGAATTGCTTTTCTTAATCAAACAATTGTGGATAACAGAAAATGAAACCGGACTAAAAGTTCTTTACAAAATGAGGTCCTTATCTTTAGGTGGGAGAAGTTTCGTTGGATTCAAGCCAAGTTTGACGATATCAATAGTGAATTTGGGTCTAGAATAGACAGATCTAGAATTCTCTTCACTGGCTTCAGGTGTTTAGATGTTTCGGCACGATGTGTGTCTTGTATTGAAAAATTCAATTGGCTCGTGAATTCATTCTCAATGCGTGATTTTATTAAGTATCATACTCAATACCAATAATGAACATCTTTACATCATTGCATATTCATTTATTCATTACCATCCATAATTTGTAATGAAACAGCGATTTATCCCTTAAATACGCTACTTAGTCACAGAATTATTAAGAGAGAAAGTTAGGATCACTGACTATTAAATTTGCATTACAAGAACAGCGGATTAATAAAATGTACTGTATAAAGACGAAAGTCAATTCATCTTCATCAGATACGTTTTACTTATATTTTATGAAAATTATGTAAAATGTATAGCTCAATCTGATCAGGGTTTCCTATCAAAACCATTAACAAGAAAAATGTTTCTTGTTAAAATTCTATGAAAAAACTCTTAATTTATGGTTTGTTAAAACGTTCATTGACTCCTCGATGTAAGTCTTCTAATGAAAGAATCGAATGTTTATTTTTTCTGAGGATAATTCATGAGATTTTGAAGGCCGGTCGAATGCTTGGAATATCTAGATGAAATCTGTATCTAATATTATGTAAATAGATATAGTAAATATATTTCATTTAAATTATTTTTCCTGTGTTCTATAACTCATGGAGCTTGCTTTGTTTCGACTCAACACATGACACTGTATGTCCTGAGAATGTTTTAAAGTATTAAAATACTGACTATAAATTACTCCATTTCAAAACAGTTACATTTTTAAAGAAATAAACATATCCGTAACAGAAAGAGGCCTGAATCATTGATTAAATCAAAATATATGGTGATAATTTAATCGAGAAAAATTGCAACGGTTCGTTCGTTTCACAACAATAAAAAATTTAGACATGTCTAAAAACAATTGAGTAATTTAACAGATTCATTTGGGAATAAAAAGACACTAACGTTTTTACTAATTACGGCTTGCCCTCATTTCTCTTATAAGAGAAAAATTATATTCTTTTCAAAGAAATTGATTTTGTTTTTGTAATTATGACTAATTAAAAGTATGAGTTATTAGATTGTAAATCTACGATTGCATATAATTTTTCCACTTCAAACTTGTTACATTTCCTAACATGTTTAATACATGTCCTAACATGGGTATGTGGGAAAATAAAGCAAACTTAGGTTACAAACAAGACAAAGTTTTATTTTAACAAACACTTGAGACACACATTATTTACAAAAATTGATATGAACATCATGTTTTGGATGCTGCTGAATCACAGTGAAGGAGAACGTTCCTCTTAGTTTTCAACTCTCTTTTTGTATTTACAGGGAAATGTCTAAAAAAATAAAATTATTACTCACTTAATATTAAATAATAAGTGTAAGATAAGACCTACGTCAAAATAAATATACAATGAAAAACGATATCAACTAATAAACAACAGTAATGGCATGAGCTCTGCTAATCATGCGTAGCTGATGCGTAAAAAATGCTCGATTCCTTTCCCATCAAAGAAACAAATGCTAATTATGTCGATTAATGTGAACTTCAAAAATACTTCTTCAATTGATAAATGCACCTTTTTTAAATGTAGGAATTAAAATCAAGATAAAATTTCAACTTATACATCTACTATTATAAAATGAAGTGCTTGTGTGGATGTGTTTTCAGATGATCTGTACAGCTCACAGTAAATTTCACACAGGTAGTCCCAATTTTATGCGAATTTTGTACGAAGCCCGAATTTTAAAATTTAATCTAGAACATTTTTAATTAATTTATTGACATTTATTTATTATTTTTTCATTAGAAAGGCTACAGTGTTAACAGTGCACAGATTCTAAAAAATTATTATTTCCTTTCATTTCCTAAGCACAGACGATTCCAGCGAAACGAAACCAAACGCATAAAAAATTTTGTCCAGCGTTTATTTCTTTTTTATTCTCTAGTCCAAGTTTCTATATTCTCGATCGTTAAAGATAGAGTGAAAATTTCAGCGGATTTGAAATCTCCGGAAAATTGATACCTCAGATATTCCGAATTTTTGCGAATTTACGACATTCCCGTGTCATGTCGGGTGGAGGTGGGACTCATTCTTAAAATTATTGTTTTTTCTTTGAAATGTTTTCAGCATCAGTAAGGACACGAAAAGAACTGTCACGGACAAAGTCGCGCTGACTCGCTAGTCTCTAATATTATAAAAGGAAGTGTTTGTTTGTCTGTTTTTTTCGCGGCCGCAAAATCCTGACGATTCTATGGCACTTACAGCAATGAGATTTGGCACACGGGTAGTCCGAAATTTTTGCAATATTTAGGTCGCGACGAAATTTTAAAATTTAATCTAGACGATTTTTAAATGAATTTAATAGTTTTATTCTCTACCTTGTTCTTCAAACGCGGAGGACTTTTTCTACCCACTTGACCTTGCAGTCAGGGTTTGGAATCATGCCAAATATTTTTCATCCGACCGAATGCGAAGAAAATTATTTGTTTCGTTTCCGCTTTTTCTTTTTTCTATATCCTGGACCGTTAAAGATAGAGTAAAAAATTCAACGGATCTGCGAAAATTTGCAGTTTAGATTGATACCTAAAAATATGATTTTTTTTAAATAATAATTTTTTATTTGAATATATCTTCAACGGATTTGAAATATGCGGAAAATTTTACGCCAGATTAATACCTTACATCACGGCGTTGTCCGTTCGCAAACCAACACCACGGGCACGGTCTAGCCACGCAGTGGTATATAAAATTTAATTTGTGTTTTCTATAGCGATATCAGCCCATCCCGGCTAAATATAATTTTAAAATTGGTAGTTTCATAGCGAATGTTTAAACAAGAAAAAATGCATCAAAAATATTTCCTCAAAACTTTAAAAACATATCAGGACGGAATTTCAGTCAAACTCCTACAGTTTGAAATTCATGAAATATTTTTAAAAGCTGTAAATTAGCATAATAAAAGTAAAACTGAGCGAGGTGTTTAATTTTTTATGTTTATTATTGATAAAATTTTGAATATATTTTACCCCCATTCACATACACATACATTGCAGGGTTTTTTTTTTTTTTTTTTCGAAATACTTGTAGTAAAATTCATTATTAGCAAATTATGTTTTTTGCATTCGATTCTTAGTCTCAATTTCAATTTATTAGATCGTGTTTATAGTTTATATAAATTTAAGTTTGATTTTTATGTTCTTAATTTGTTTAATGATTCATTTGTTTAATGATTCATTTGACTGTATGACCTGTTTTTTATGTCAGCTTGACTCAAATTTTCCTGCAAGGAAGTATTCCTAATCACTCTCAAAATCGCGTTTTGCCTGGTCGCTCCGTTTTTTTTTTTTTTACCTGCTCCAGCGGTTTGTGATGAATCCCTTGTTTCTTCATTTTGATTCAGGTAATCAAATCTAAGTTGATGTATTGGCAGAAAAGTTTCTAGAATGGATAAAATGGTGTGTGGAATCGATGTTGGTGCTTTGTAGCACCATTTTCTACAACCCATTTCTCAAACCTTCTCTTAATGTGTATGTATACACTACAAATCACGAAAATCGAGCAGAATATCAAAATATTTTCCAATTTCTTAGCTATCAAATGATGCCAAGATCGTGCAAATATTCGAAAAGCTTTTTAAGTACAACAGTTTTTGCTAGGTACTCTCACCCTGAGCAGACATGTTTCCAAAACAATTAAACTCGATTTCGGAAGAACTGCGTTTTGCAATAGGATGCTTTGTTTTAAACGTGATAACTCCACAATGAATTCACCTATTAAAATTGTTTTTTGCATCATTATGATTCATATAATACAGTGGGCGATTTCAATCATAGTTTTTAATCAAGAAATGGATTTTAATTTGATTTTTAAATATTGAGATTCTTGAAAATATGGTGACTTTTTACGCTTCCTTGATTACAAAATTGTAAAAAAAAAAAAACTATTTCTTCTAGCAACTTGATGAAAGTTCAAAACATGAAGGACGATATTATAAATAATTTCCAACCTTTGTGATCAAATTAAAATTTGAGATATCATGTGTTAAAAAACCATGCTAATTTGCTAATTATATCTTAATTAGATAACTAATTGTTTGCGTAAACTGATTTTTTCTCCCTGAAATGATTTTAGGAATATACCAATTACCTGTGGTAAAAAAACTGTATTTTTAAAGTGAAACTTAAAAAAAAATCTTCTAATACACCTTAACTAAATTGAATGAATAAGGCCTACCACACATATATACTTATAATATATGTATGTAAGTGTTCGAAGAGAAATATTACTGAGCGCTTGGAATTGAATGAAATTATACGGATAAGCACTGAAACCTCAAGCTATTGTATGATCAAGATTGTTCCTACTTCTATTCCACTCGTGTCTTCAGTTACTTCTTCTGAAACCCGAGGAATCCATCGGAATCTCCTCCGTCAAACTGTCCGAACTGACCCAAATTGAAGTCGGCACCATCAAAATCGGACGAACCACCAAAAGAACTACTTCCAGCTGCAAAGCCGTCGAAACTTCCACTGTCAAAGCCAGATAAATCCTGCCCACCAAAATTGGCTCCGTCGAAAGAAGAGGCGTCGAATCCGTCAAATCCATCAAAGTCTTGAGACAGCGCGCATCCCAAAACGACAGCGAACACATAGGAGAAAGTCTGGTACACAAAATAAAAACATCTATTTATAAATGTCATTTGAAACTTCATTAGGAAGTCATCAAGAGTTGATTTCATTAAACATAACTAAGCATATAAGATACTTTTAGGTTTCTTTAGTCATTCACATCACAAAAAAGTATTATATAATCACATTTACTAAGAGGAGCTACTAACGAAATATTTTAACTCAGCTTTATAACCCCACAGAAAAATTCACTCTTAGAAAGGAATCGGAAAGTTGTTTGAACATAACAAATACAAAATGTGTTTTTTTTTATCACATTAAATAAATAATTATCATAAGTGTTCAATTCCTGAGATAAGGCAAATATAGTAAATCTTTATTTCTCTCTGACAAATATTAAATACAAAAGTGGAAGGTATCTTGCTTCAGGATTTAAAATTGTTGAGACAAAATTTTAATACACCAGTAAAGATAAATTTAATAAATGCAGCGTTCACACGAGGGTTTCTTAGCAAAAATGTGTTTGAACACGCTATAGGGGGGGGGGGCAAATACTTCTATCCACACTGAAAGACGCACTGACTCTCACACGTTTAATAAATTCAACTATGTCAATTATCTATCACCTCATGAAAACACGTTTCTGTAATTACAGCTATTTTTGTAATGACTGTTCCTCCACGTAACAAAGCTAATGGATTGCATTATGTTATAGAAAGAAAGGGTGAACGGCCATTTCGACCTGATTCAGCTTTTATTTGACCTCGTAGAAAAAGATTCCCTTTCTAATTAGAGATAGAAGAAATTTATTATCTCGTTTTGAAAATTGCTTTGTATTTTGGCAGTTATAAATAGATTGTGAGTGGGACATGGAAGTTTCTCTGAGACTTCATTTCACTTTCTATCATTAAGGAATTCATTTACTGTTGAAATTAGATAGTTTAAGATAAATAATTACATATTGTTTTAAAATTGAAATGAAAAGGAGAGTTGAATTCTCAATAAATGTACTACATGTCTGCAAAAAATATAGAAGAGATCCAAATTAAAGGGAGCAAGGCTTATGCTAAAGAAAGTTCTTGTGTTTTTCACTAAGGCTTTCGTGGGGGTCACTATTTTCTCTTCACAAAACAGTCTTTTCGTACTTGTAGGATTCAAGATGTTATAAATACTTTTGATACAATCACGAATATTTTATTGTGAGTCGTTAGGAGGCTGTTAAATAAATTTTCATGGAGTAGGGTAGGTGTATTTCCCATGTGCTTAATATCGCCTACTCGTGTTTGCAAGCTGATATGCGCGACATCTATGAGTTTATGTAGTTACATAGACAGTCTAGGGTTTTGCCACACGTAGCGTCACCGACAAGTTTCCTATCAGTTATACCAACAAAACACTATTGCATCTGAAGTATATGAGGCTGTGATCAACATATTTTTTGTTTCCAATCCATTCGGGGAATATCCAGGTAAGTGTTTCCAACTCATAATTTCGTTTATATGACTTGAAAGTACATTAAATACTTAAGGTAGGTATGTACGCTCTACTAGCAACTCGTTTTTAATAGTAGTTCCTAATTTTTCCTGGTAGATGGTAATAGGAACAGGGGTAGGCGATATTAGGAACCCACTCATGAAAATTCTCTCAGGAAACTTTTTGAAGTTTTACAAGTTAACTTATAGAGACATAAGTATATGATCTCTGGAAACCAAAGGAGAATAGTTCTTAGTGATATTCATTTAGTTTCCAGCTTGATTTCCCAACACAGGAGGCTGAGATACAGAGAAATAGTTCGAATAGACAATATTTGGAACACCTACTATACTTTATTATTTTCTTGAAATATATATACTTAAGGCAAATGTTAATATACATATTAAAACAAAACAAACACTAAATTGAAGTCATTAAAGTTTACCCTTCTCCTAAACATTATAAAGGAATGCAAGAACAGACAGTATTCTAAAAGAATTTCAATTAAAAAATTGAAAATAATTTACTCCATTATTATCGTACTTAAACTATACATATGAAGGAGTTTTACTATTCTAAAAAAAATTAAGCAATACCCTTAGTACTCCCCGTTAAAAAGCGTTATTTTTAACCTATCACCATAATTATTTATGAACAGTAGCACATAAGTGATATCATATATTAAGATGTCGTCTTTCAGAACATAAGTGAATGACATTTACATAAAAAAAATATTTAGTACTTTCCAAATTCATTTAGTCTGTTTTAATTAATTTAACTTGGCACAAGGTTTTTCGAAAAGGTAAAGCCATGCTTCAATTCATAGTGGACAGCGTATATGAGCAAATATAAAACAATACATTTCCCTTCAAACTTAAAAAGAAAAACAGTAACATTCTATATATCGAGAAAGTGTTAGTTATTTCAAAATGTATTATTCTTTCTATCCTTCTCTTGAGTGCAAATATAGTGAATATATAAGAGCAAAATCACACAAAAATGTACAATCACAAATGTAAGGCTTATCTGAATATCCCCATAGTTAAATAAACATCCTTTCTTCGAAGTGTTTTTCTTAGCGCGGATAACTATATACTTCCTTAAACTCTTAGGGAATTGCACCTTTCTATAAACCTCTCATTTTTGAAAAGAGAACTCATCCCTTATCACACACACCATTGTGTTGGTGATTATCTTCAGTCCACTGCGGTCTAAGTAACCGAAACAAAGATTATTCTTAAGGATGCCTAGAATCATTTTCCATCAATTCGCATCAAGAATTACTATTCCCTTGAAGTGTAATCTTCGAATTGTGAAGCTCTAGTAATAGTTACAAATAAAAAAAAGTTTTCAGTACGACTTGCTCTTAAAAGTATCCTTTAAAAAACCTATGAAATTAAGTTTTCAGTTCTTTTAGAGCAAGCAGAAATTGAAAAAAAAATTTTTGTATCGTTAATAAGTTTCCAAATATATCTTGATATGTTATTACACGGAATATATTTAGTTACAAACTAAAAATACCTGAAGTAATATAATTAATTTTCCTTAGAGTAAAATGAGTTGTTAGTAAATATGTAATTTTAATTTAAAAATTAAAAGATTTTCTTTTCGCTGTCATATTCCAATCATATTACTTTCAAATCGTTCGCTGTTCAATAAACAGTAATTTGTACCCTAAAATTACTTACAGTATTGCGGTATCCTGTAGAATGAAAGTTTTGCCTCAATTGAATACAGTTCTCTTCAAGTAAGAGTAAAGCATTTCAAGTAGGATCATGTTCGAACTTTTCAGTAGCTGACTAAATGACATTTGTTACTCAAAATATCAGAGCGTCCAAATTCTACCGAATGGACCCCACACAGAACTCCTTTTTAAGCTAATCTCGGAATGATTATTGTATATGTTTTGAGTTCCTATCCTGTTAGCTGGATTACATAAGACCATTTCCAAAATTCAAAGATGATTTCTAACTTACCACAAACTTCATGATGCAATGTTATCACGAGGTAAGAAGAAATTGAAATAAAAACGGAGATCCGATGCTTGTGTTGTCACCACTCGAGCTCACAAACTCTTAATGCTGTGATGTGGAGAAACGAGGTCTATTTATACGGACAGTGGCGATTCGGATCGAGTGGACGGCAGGTTTCCGCCCAGAGCGTCAATAATCTGGGAGAGTCGAAAGCAAAGTCATTTCGATCAGGTCACTTTCTTTGTTCCTCAAACCTCTGATTCTAAACTTAGAAAACGAAGAAAAAATACGCGCAAGAGGGAAACTGCTGGTAGTGGGCAATAATGAATGGGGCACCTCCTTAAGGGAGCGTGCCCTACATTTATCGCGTGTTTTCCTGTCTTTTGGATCATCGCCTGTCCTCGGGAAATGTGTTTTAACTTGTCCAAAAGGTGTACCCATCTCATTTATTTTTCGACAAGAATCTTTTGATACAATTCACACATTTTGCATCCAATAAATAGTATTGTTTACAGTCGAGACGTAAAAGTTCATATTCCATTCGTAATCCTAACTAGTAACATCGTAATTGGTGGGATTTAAGTATATTCAAATAGGATAATTAATCTCATTACTATTCAAATTTTGTAGATACTTTCTCAAAACAGCAATAAGAAACAAGTTCTTAAAAATTAATCTTCAATGGCTTATTTTATAAAAATAAATCGAGGACAGCAACACAGTATATTAAGTGTAAGTACGTAGGCAACATTTGGAAAGGATGATTAAGGGCTGAGTCTATTGATAATTACTGACCGAGTTTACTATTCCAAATTATTTCTAATTTTAACTTTAAATATTGATGTTTTCTGACGAGAGAGAGAGAGAGAGAGAGAGAGAGAAAAGGAAATGTCTCAAAGAAATGGAATTGACGGGTGGTCCCTAGCTATCGATGTGTGCAAGTCAAGACATCAAAATTAGATACCTTGGATTTACTACATGCTGCGTTTGTGAGTGTCTGATACTTAACAAACCCTAGAGACCCAACCAACTATTGGTTAAGTGTTTTTCTTATGTTAAGCAATACATTTTAGCACTATCGTTTACCCTATAGACAAAATTTGTTTTTTTATATATTTTCCTTCTTTTTCCGTGTTTCCAATAAATTTTCGCTTTCTGAACCGAAAAGGAAATAATTCCACTCTATTTCTTCATAATTGGAAATTCACTTGTAACAAGGAGTTCTTAACCGGTATAAGTTATGTGAGTGTCTCGAAGTGCGAGAAGAAATGTAATTTTTAAAATATTCTAGTTTCCATTGTGTTCTTTTTGTGTTTAAATCACGTGAATGAAAATAAATGTGCCCGTTAATGCATAATGTAGCAAACACATTTTTCGCCGCATCCTCGAAACGCCGTGTTTTTTCTTGTCCTCCCATTTATCGACTTTCCCATAAGTCCATTCTCTTTTCCAGTAAGAATGAACTTTTATTTGCATAGACCAACGATGCAATATATAACCCGAGTTGAATCTTTTTCTTTTATGAAATCTTAGCTTACTAGGTTTCAGTCACATATCCGTAGTTCGAACACTAAGATAGTGTTTGAATTCAAATTTACTTTACTTTCTGTAAGAAATTATAGGTAGTCTTAGAGTCTAGCTTTATTTCCTCTTAGTTTTTTAAGCATCATCTAGTTTGTCACATATTGACGTGAGATTTCAAATATTTAATTGTTTTTTGGTTTTAGTACACATTTCATGGAATCGAAGTACATTTCTCGAAAACCAGAATACAGATTTTTGTATTCTGGTTTTTCTGTGAGGCAGTTTCGCGAAAGACATATTCCTTGTTGCCTCAATATCTTTTGAGCGTCTATAAACAAATTTGTACTTGAAGCCCCCTCCCATCAGAGATCTTCAAATCTAAACTTTAACTCATCGTCATCATAGAATGACAAAATAACATGAAAAAAGTGGCATAGGTATATGCATCAGCACTTTTTATTCATCTAATTAACCTTACAAAATGTCAACAGTACAATTTAAGAAATGCGTCATTTTGTCTGATTCCCGATTGAAACTTAGGCTCTACAAAATGCTACAAGACATGAAACGCTCGAATATCCTTCACTTATCTATACTTTGACACTTCAAAATACAATAATAACTCTACAGTGGATTCCAACACACTATGGAGTCTACAGGTAAGAACAACTTTAAATCAGTTCATTCGCAAGAGCAGAAAAACCAATAAGATGAGAAATTTGTTTCACGATGTATCTTTAAATTATTACTTTAGAGGTACTTTAGAGGTGAGGGAAAATAATTGAATTAAGTTTGAAAATATATCTTGGTGGGAATCACAACATGAGTAATGAGAATCGTTTTAAAATATTTCATCCCGATGTTGTCGAGCTCATTTGAATGCAGTCTGCTTTGGTGCCTGAAGAGATGAGTTCTTCATCCATGCGTTCAATGGGTCGAACGTAAAAGAAATAAAAAACGAGCTTTCTGTTGGAGAAAGTGTAAGATGTGTATTAAAAATGAAAGTATAAAATAGAAAATTCGGTCCTCTTTTCGGAGTCATTTGTGTTACCTGATTGGTACAATGAAGCGTTCGTATTTTGCTTTTGCCTGTTATTCAAGCCGTGGAGGATTTGATTGTTACACGAAATTTCAAGTCAGTTGTCAGCGAATTAATATAAAAGATTTATATCTCACTAACTTGTTTTTATAATAAATTGAATAACAAATGAATTAATCGGCTTTTAACACAAAATTTGCCTGTACTCAATATTTCTTATGTCTTTCAACATATATATTTGTTAAAACAATATGGAGAACAAAATAAAAATTAAAAAGAATCGATCAAAAATAACAAGTCCCGGATATTTGGAGTCAAAATAACGTAATACGGTCTTCTGTTTTGGGTGTACTAGGAGATTAAATAATTTCTTCGAGTTGTTTCATTTAGCAAAATCTTTAATCAATCTAAATTCATCTGAAAATTGAGCATTACTTAAATATCCTACATTTTGTTCTGTGCACTTAGTACGATGCAATAGAGTCCACTTCAACCCTCATCGTTTGTCTCAAAGCTTATGAATTTTCCGGCGTAAAGCAAACCAAAGTGTTCATGTAAACAAATACTAACATTAATCAACATGAATTATTTCGTACAAATATTCATCTTTCAGAACTAAAACAAAGGTGTAGTAATTACTCATCAGGTTATAAGTATAGTTACAACGAAAGGAAAATTGATATCTCTGGATAAAAAACTGATAGTCATTATAGGACAATTAAATTAAGCCGTTCTGATATCTCTTCTCTTTAATTGACAATGTTTAACTCTTTTTAATTTATCTCGTGAAATATATTTCTTAATTTTTAGTTTAAAATTGCTCTGGAAAGCGCTTGGGTTGTTTATTTTAACGCTTTAAAATCTATTCATCACGGAGAAGTATCTAATATGCATCCTGAAGAAGCTGTAAATATTGGAATGGAAATTACGAGGCTGAAAACGAAAAAGGAAACATGATTTCCCCTTAGGTAATTTGGTTAGAACTATTTTGGGTGTTGAGCTATCTCGAGAATGAAAGCGAAATGCACTTCAGGAGCTTAGCATTTCGTATGATTATTAGAATTCTTGCGTATTTCACTTCTGTTTACTTTCGGTTTCATCTTTCGGCGAAGAGTAAAACTCGTTATAATAAGTGAAACTTGAAGACATCATAACTCAAGTGAGTACTCATTCAAGATAACAAGTTGCTCAGTCATATTTGAACATAGGTCCCCTCGTGTTCTTACAGAAACCTAAAAACGGTCGCCTCTTTTCCTCTTATAGGTCAAACTGCAGAGGCCAGTTGGGGAGCTGCTCTCTTTCAATCCTACTATATTTTTATATCCCTTTAACCCAAATTATGTTCACTCTCTGTTCTTTCTGATAGAAAAATTGAACCGATAGGTTTTGCAATGGAATTGAAATAAATTTTCATGTTGAATCCTAAGCTGGGAAAAAATTGCTACCCTAATTGTTGCCTCAATACTATTAGTTTGTAAATTCATAGCACTAATGAATTAGTCAGGACGTAGTTTTGTGTGTTCGGAATTCTACAGGGCATGGCCCATTCCCATCCTACCTAACGAGATTTAAGAAAATCAAGTCTGAAAACTGCTACTGTGGTGAAATTGGCACACCTCTTCATTACATCACAGTTTGCACTTTTACACAGTGGCGTAGGAAGGGGGTACGGTGGGTATCATCACAGGTGACAAAACGGCAAAAAGTTCTTTTTATTTCAACTTAAAGAAAATGAGAGTGGCTCACGACACTTAAAAAAATGTTATACTTGAAACGAGTTTAATAACTTCATCTGACAATTAACTTCAATAAGTCAACATAATGCGTATTAAAACATAAGTCCAGTCAACAAACCCTACGAGACGCAGCTGAATTCGACGGTGCGTAGTGGAGATAAGGCCCCGTTCACATGAGGCGCGTAAAACGCGCTTTTGGCGAGGCTTGCGAGGTCCTGCTCTTCAAGATCGCAAAGATAGAAACTTGAATTAGAGGAATAAAAAAAAAACATAATTTAATGGAGGGAACTCGCTAGCCTCGCCAAACGCACGTTGAAACGCCTCATGTGAACGTGGCCTTAGGAAAGTACTAGGGATGTCAACTCTCAGAAAATAATCGGTTATCGATTAACCGATTTTTATTTGTTAGGTTATAACTAAGGCAGCCAGAACATCTCTTTTAAATAAAACGTGTTAAGGCGAGGATTTGTAAATTTAATCCCAAAGCATTATTTGTTCCTTGTACAAATCACTCTCTTAATCTGTGTGGAGTGCCTTCTTTTGCAACTGCTTCACAATGTGTAACCTTTTTTATGACCTTAGAAAGTCTACTGCTTTTTCTCAGTTTCCACACAGATGGACGATCCTTGTAATTAATGATGTAGTTACAGTCAAGAGACTTTTAGATACAAGGAGTACTCACTACAAAGCTGTAAAGCCAGTATATGCTAATTTCAAGAAGATTCTTGATGACATAGAACTTTGTGATCCCACAGAAACTGTCGAAACCAGAGTAGCAGCGCAAACGCTTTTGCCAGCAGTATGTGATTTTTCTTTTTCATATTTATGTATTTCTGGAGTAGTGTTTAGAAGAAATAAACGCCGATTAAAATACCTACAGATTGCTGTGATAAGTTTTGAGATGTGTGTAATCAAAATGAGAAGTCTGAAGATATTTTTGAAAGACAAGAGAAATGAGATCGCAAAGAAAGCACTGCAGTTTACACCGAACACTTGTGAAGAGATGGACATTCTTTTAGTAAAAAGAAGAATTGTCAGAAAGAAGAAAATGATGGCTGGAGAAAAGGCTCAAGATGAACCAATGGCATTGAATAAAGAATTGAAAAGATTAATGTTGGAGAGCATTGACAGGTTTTTATCAAGAAATACACTCGCTGTATATATATATATATATATATATATATATATATATATATATATATATATATATATATATATATATATATATATATATATATATATAATTGGTAATTTTTTAATTAACACACTACAGCAACACAACGGGCTATTAATGACGGTACGGGATCTATCCCCTAAGGGAAAGATCCGAGGACAACACCACGTAATTTTGAATCACGGTCAGATGACGAGGAAACACCTGAACTGGCACCCCACTCTCCAAACTTCCACACCAATCCAACATGAGGACTTTCGGCCCCGACAGATTTAAGGTGAAGCTCTACCGCCTCTACACCATACGCTTACAAACATCCATACCCTGAACCGGATTCGAACCAGGAACCTTCTGATCCACTCGCTCAAGGAAAATACAACAGCTCGGTTTGCAGTTTTAGAGCCCAAGAATCTGATTACAACTTCAGAAGACTAACTGCCACAATTAATAGAAAACTTAGTCGTGAACTATGATGAACTTTTTGAAGATGAAATCCTTAGAGAGATTTCACGACTAAGAAGACTTCTACAAGCTGCCAAAGTTTTAAAAGAAGATTCTATGGAATGGTCTTCTTTAAGATTTTTAGAGTTTGTTGTTGAATATGAACTTTCAGATTCGGTACCAATTCTAACTTTTCGTCTAACTTTAATTACGTGTTGTTATCCTCGAATCTTTTCTTTAGGGGATTGATTCCGTACTGTCGTCCTCAGCCCCTTGGGTTACTCTAGTACGACGTTAATTCAAAAATTAATTAATTACCAAATCTAACTTTATCTTTAAGAATCTTGTTAACGTTATGTGCTTCAGTAGCATCATGTGAGAGGAATTTTTCAAAACTAAAATTAATCAACAGTTATCTTAGGTCCACTATGTGTAAAGCTCTCTGCATTAGATATCTTGTCAATTGAAAACAAAGTAGCGAAAGCAAATGATTTTGATGATGTCATTTTAAAATTTGCAGAGAACAGAGTTCGAAAAAAGGTCTTTAAGTGGTTATGCCTCAATGCAAAGAAATAAACCAGAAAATAACAATTGTAATTGTATCTTATTTTTTCTTCTTTTAATAATTTCAACAACCTGACCTTGCTACGCCACTGCATTTACAGCCTCATGGCATAGGACGCCTGCCGCCACCTTAAAATCGCATGGCTCAGGAACATTGCATGGAACGAGGGTTAAAATTATTAACATTCATTGAGAGTCATCAGGACTTGATTATTCTAAGAGACTAATAAAAACGGGGACCCTTGCATGTTGTAATTTATAATGATTTAATGTAATTACTGTATAGATGTATGTTATGTAATGTGATCTAACATTCACTTCGGTGGCATGCTCGACTCATCCAAACACACTTATTGAAACTGGTACAGTGTCTCACGACACTAGGCACGGGAGTGTGTTGGTGTTAGTCAGTGTTCGTGATTTTGTCACTTGTTCACTTGACTTAAGAACTCGTTTGTTTTATTTGCTTTGTAAGCACACATCGCTGTACTGTTAACGACTGATTTTCCGGAAGGATCTCTGTTAATTCCGTTTACAACTCATTGATTTCACTTCCTTCATTTCAGCCTTAATATTATACTTAATTGCTCCACACAACCGTTAACGATATTTTTTCAACACTTCCCACTCTCCGTGAAAATGCGCGAGGAAGCATGTCTGCTTCCGAGTCCTTTTTTCTAACAGCCGCAGCAAGCCTTAATTAATGTATGGCTGATTCAAAAATCTTGGAACATTTCAATAGGAAGACACAATTTTAAAATGGGAATTTTCACTCGCATTAAGTGACCACGATCATCTGAAGCAGAAAACTAAATAGTACCGCACCGATATCTAAAATCAAATCAAAATAGACAAAACCGAAAGTTCAATGAAGCTTTGCAAAAAGGTCGTGGTAAAAACTCTTTTTCTTGTGTACCTTTTGTTTTCTATTTAGAATGAAAAAGGGAAATAAAAATTCAGTTACTAAGGAAAGTGTTTTTCTTTTCCTTAAGACACTGGCTGCGGTAACCCGGTTGGAAGAGTAGCGGATCGGCAACGGGAGGGTTATTATATGTACGTTAAATCTGTCGTGGCCTCAAATGGCCTTACGTTAGCTTAGTGTAGAAGTTTGGAGAGTGATTTGCCTGCTCAGGTGATAACTCGTCATCTAACCGCGGTTCTAAATGACGAAGTGTTGTCCTCGAATTTTCCCTTCGGAATTGATCCCGTACGGTAGCCAATAGCCCATTATGTTTCCCCAGTGTGATGTTGATTCAAATACTCACCCCATCCCCACTAAGAAAGTGCTTACATTTAATGAGCTTATACAGGATTCTATAAAGAACAATTTAGACTATCCTAGTATGTCTGTTTGTTAAACTGATTATTCGTAACAGCTTATGTAAACGGGTATGGTCTAGCAATGTGATGTTGACAGCTTAACTGGTCTACTTAACTTATGGAGTGGCATTGCAAAGTTACAACCCTTAAGTGCCGAATCTATCTCTCTCGTAATGTATTGTAAATAGTATGGATTTTTTTCTTGTACACATAGAGTTTTTAAGAAAAAGTTTAAGAAATCTCCCTTAAAAGATTGTCCTTGTACAATAAACGTCTAAACCAGGGCTCGAAATAGCCGGGTGCACTGTGCACATGAAAATAAAATTGAGCACCTAGGGTTTAAAAAAGGGGGAAACGTGTTTTATGTAATTTTGATGTTTAAATATTAGTATCGACCTCTTCGCTCTAAAGGAACGTAATTAAAATTTCTAAATACACACTATGCAAAAACAAAATCGCTGAGCCGTGACGGGTTTATACAGGAGGAAGGTTTACTTGTACCACTGCCACCAGAACTTTCCGATGATCGAAACCTTTTCCAGATGGCGCTGTTGAAGCGACTGTCGCGACATCCGGAGAAGGGAGAATTTAGATCACTCGACCACCCGCGAACGATAGGCATTCCGCATTTCTGTGAACACCTCGTGTTTCAATAAAGTGTAAAGTCGTAGGAATTCCCGATAATTGTCTGGCCAATGTCTTTCCGATAATTGTCTGGATATGTATTGTAAACAAATATTTTCATTATATATCTTTAAATTCAGATTTTATCAGCTTAAAATATAATGTACTCGGTTTTTTTAAGTGTTTTTTGCCAACCAATGTCTGATGATGATTGAATATTTGTAAGTGAAAATTTCGCAGATACAAAAAATTATTTAAACATTTTTATTTACTATCTACTATTAACCTATCCAAACATACCCAAGTAATAAAGTAAACCGATTTGTAAGTGTTTGAAAATTAGATCTCCAAATGTTAAATTGGTATTTCACGTTTTTGGTTACATTTGCTAAAAACATAAATTTTTCTTGGAAATTATTTTTCTTTCCTTTGCTACCCAAAAACCTAAACATAATCTACAAACATTTTAATTATCAAACTAAATTTTGCTATTTTTTATTAATTATGGAATTAATATTCATAAAAATTAGACTAGAAACATGGGCAAATTTTGACGTCATGCGATTCAACTATTACTGAAACATTGGAATTCCACATTTCAGTTCGTACGAGCATAATTAGTACCGCAGTGATACTGTTTGCGAAATTCGATGATTATTATCGTTATTAGGGATTGTTCACAAAGTGAAAACAGAAATTTCTGCCAACAGATCCTGGGATTCAATCAGAATGCATTCTGACTTTGTCACAATCTTAATGAATTCCATACCAAGGCGCCTGCAACCGGTCATTGAATGCGACGGCCATTACATGTCTTTATTAATATTTATAATGTGATTGATCTCCGAACATTTATACGCTCCCTCAATAGTTTTTATGGATTTTCTCGGTCAATTTTACGCCGTTTTTCATTATTTTTTCGTCATATCCGCCTGAAATTGTATGTAGAATCATTCAATCATTTAAATATTGATATTCGTAAAAAACTTTCACCCCTATCGATTGCTACCTTCCGTTTTGTTCTGCGACGTAAATTGTGCAATTGCGATCGGGTGAGTCATTTTTTTAACGGGTATACACACTTAGAAACCCCCTTGGTTATGTGTGTATAGTTTTGATATATAGATCTTAAAGTATATAAAATATTGCACTGTGATATTCCTTGTTATTTCTTTTTATTTCGATGGTGCATATATTAAACAAAAATAGATTTTATTGCCAAGATGCAGTCAACGACAGAAGAATACAATATTTTTGTTATTTCTTAACATTAAATGTAGTAATCTAGTAACAGTAAGGTTTACTGTATTATAGTATGGCTTGAGAATGATATTTAGATGTGGGGTTGTAAATAGGTTATGGTAATGGTAATTTTTAGTTAACGTCGTACTAGAGCAACACAACGGGCTATTGACGATGGTCCGGAATCAGTCCCTTAAGAGAAAGATCCGAGGACAACACCTCGTAATTTTGAACCACGGTCAGATGACGAAACAACACCTGAGCTGGCACCCCACTCTCCAAACTTCCACGACAACCCAACGTGAGGACTTTCGGCCACGACAGATTTAAGGTGCACCAGCCGCCTCTACACCATACGCTTACAAACATCCATGCCCGGACCCGGATTCGAACCAGGGACCTTCCGATCTAGAGGCTAACACCTTAACCACTATACCGGTTAGTCGGCAGGGTTGTAAATACAGGGTGGTCCCGAATTCATGGTACAAACTTTAATGGTAGGTACAGGACATTGTAACAATGATTTATTGTATAGGAATGTATAGTCGCAAGTGACGCGGTGAGGCGAAAACAGGGGAAATAACGGCCGAAAGGAAAAACAAAGATTTTATTGAAAGCGTTGTTGACAAGTGTCATGTTTACAGTAATTGTTCAAAATTGCGTCCACCAGTATCGATACATGCTTGACAGCGTCGGTGGAGCGATTGGCGTACACGTTCAAAGATGCCTGGTATTTCACGCACACCTGCAGCAGCTACAGATAAGCGAGCGACGAGATCCTCATCTGAGTCAACTGGAGTCTCATAAACAAGATGCTTTAGATGTCCCCATAAAAAGTAATCGAGGCTCGATAAATCGGGAGATCGGGGTGGCCAAGGGACTGGTCCACCACGCCCAATCCATCGAGTACCAAACGTGGCATTCAGGTAATTCCGTACATCAATGCTGAAGTGTGCTGGCGCCCCATCGTGCTGAAACCACATGCGGTTACGAATGGCGATCGGAACATCATGCAGCAGTTGTGGTAACACTTCTTTCAGAAAAATAAGATAGCTTCCGCCAGTGAGCCGCGTGGGTAGTAAGTATGGGCCAATCAAAAAGTCGTTCACAATACCAGCCCACACATTAATACTGAAACGTTGTTGAAGCGCATGTCGACGCGTTGCATGTGGATTATCGGTTGCCCACACATGGGAATTGTGCGCATTAAAGACACCCTCGCGTGAAAATGTCGCTTCATCTGTAAATAGCACATAATCTACGAAATCCGGCTGCAACGCACATTGCTGCATCACCCACAGGCAGAAGTTCACGCGGCGAGGATAATCTGCCGGATTCAATGCTTGTACTTTCTGAAAATGGAAGGGGTGTAAGCGATTTTCGTTTAACACTCTGCATACAGTCTGATGACTCACACCTACGTCACGCGCAACAGTTCTTGTGCTTGACTCGGGTCTATCAGCCACAATGTTCAAGATGCTTTCTTCCAGCCTTGGAGTGCGTACAGCTCTTACTCGACCAGCGCCATGTCTGTTGACGTCGAACGCACCTGTTTCACAAAGTTGACGATGTAACCGTTGAAAAATTCTATGATCCGGCATTCGTCGATCAGGATACTCCGCGCGATACATTCGTAACGCAGCTCTGCCGTTACCATTTGCACGGCCGTACATGTAATGCATGTCTGCTTTTTCTGCATACGTAAAGTCACCCATCGTCTACGGCAGCACAATTGTGAATGGCGCTTTTCCCTACTGCGATGCATCATGTTCAACAGCGGCTAGACATCTACTGCCCTCTACCGGCAATGATACCAACCGATCACTCCATTTCTCTTTCCTTTTATTTCCCCTGTTTACGCCTCACCGCGTCACTTGCGACTATACATTCCTATACAATAAATCATTGTTACAATGTCCTGTACCTACCATTAAAGTTTGTACCATGAATTCGGGACCACCCTGTAGAGTGTAATTTTAATTATCTATACAGACGTGCCAAAAGTGATGGGATAGCGGTATGCAAATTTACAAGTAAAGCTCGTGTCCCATTAAAAGGTGAAAAAATCAGCTGTTGGGCTCTTCGAATGTCTTGCAAAACGTTTAATAACGGGATAATGATTATCTGACTAGAATTCACCAAGTTTGAATGTGGAATAATAGCTGGAGGCATGGGTAGCAATTCGGAAGTTGTTGAGACTTTTAAGACTCCACAATGTCAAGGATGTATCAATAGTACCTCATGGAAGACATTACCTTGTACAAGGGAACCCAGGTGCAGAATTATATTCAGTGTTCTGCAACACAGCTCCTAGCAATTGCAATTGTTCTGCAGGCATTTTGTCTGAATTTTGAAACCTGCAGTAAAATCAAAAACAAACGTAAAACACAATTATCGGCTAGATAAGTATTACATATTTATAATATCACACATATCACAATTAATTAACTTACTTGATTTAAAACCAAGGCACTTTCAGAATTTGCCATTCTGTAGATAACTTTTGAAGTTAAATATTTTGTCAATGACATAGAAGATGTGTTATTTATAAAGTGTTTGTCATAATTTGGGGCAATGTAGGGAGGTTTGTCTGTAGCTAAAGAAAAAAAGGTGTGGCAAGAAACGCGCTTTGCACTGCAGAACATCGTAACTTATGATTTAAGAAAAAAATGGGCCAAAATTTGGATAAAATTATGAAAAATTTGTTCTCCAAAGACTTTGTTTGTTCTGCGGCGTACGTCGCAGTTTTAAACACTTTCTGCTCCCGGACAAGAGAAAATGCAGTAGCCGGCCATGTCTTCTGAAAGATCGAGACCAGCGATTTCTGATCAGAAGTGTCCGTACTAACAGACGAACGACACTGCGTGAACTGACATTCAATCAGGGATGTACTAGAGGCGTGTCGCTGAGATCGATAGAGCAAAATTTGGCTTCGAGGAGATATAGCAGCAGAATACCGACTGGGGTGCCTTTACTCACAGCACATCATCGACTTCAGCACCGCACCTGGGCTCACGTGATAACTGTGAGAAGGTAGCTTGATCCGAAGAGACGTTTCCAGTTGGTAAGAGCTGATGGTCAAATACGCGTGTGGCTTAAACCTCATGAGGCTATGGATCCAACGTGTCAACAAGGCACTGTACAAGCTGTTACATAATGGGGCGGGGAGTGTTTACACTTGGCATGAATTGGGTCCTCTGGTAAAATTGAACTGGTCATTGACAGTAAAACACTGTTATTCGGGTAAAGGAAGTCCTTTGTGGACTTCCCTTACCCCAATAACGATGGTATGTTCCAGAATGATAATGCTCTGTGTCACATGTGTGTTCCAGAATGACGTCATCTGTGTCATTTTGTTCGCGATTGATTTGATGAGCATTCTGGACAATTCCAGCACATGATTCGACCACCTAGATCGCCAGACATGAACCCCACGGAGCATATCTGGGAAATGATTGGAAGAGCCATTCGTACACATGAACCAGCACCCACAACCATGAAATTATGGGCGGTTATCGAGAACAGTAAGACTGAACAACTCTCCTATCGACTTCCGCCAACTACTTGAGTTCAAGCCACGTCCACTTTGCCGAGCTAAAAGAGGCCCACGCGATATTAGAGATATCCCCTGACTTTTGGCTCTTCATTGTATCATTGTAGCACCTCGCCAGTATTCTTGTAGTTGTCACACGCATAAAATCGTAAAATTTGGTATGCTGAACTTAATATTTTTCAACGCACTCTGGAATTTTAAGATTTATTTCATTAACAATATCAAAACAAATCAAAATATTTGTAAAATCATGAGTAGGGAACAACTTCAATATCAATAAAGTGTGTTGCGAATAAAAAAATTATGAAATTTAAAAAAAAATCATTTATTTGTCTCTGCATTAATAACATTAAATTCCAAATAATAGAATCACCGAAAGTAATTATTCCAATATTATTAAAATCAAAAATAGTTATTTAAATGGTAAAATGAGTATAAATCTCACAACAACAAAAATATTATTCTAAAATTAATCTTCTTGCGTCTTATTTATTATCCTATACCACCTACGTACTTATACCTTATACCCCTTGCCAGTTGTTATAAAACGACTAAATATACACCACTGCGCTGATACTCAATACAAGGGAACATGTTTTTAGGGGTTAAAACTGATCCCTTTATTCTCGTAATTATTAAAGTAACAAGATTCAATCCTTGGATACAAAAACTATTCATATTGGAAAAGAGGTCAATTTATTTCTAGAAAATATGGCATAGTTATACTCACTGTTATTTATTGTATAGCAGAGAATAGAAGTCAGTCTATAAAATCACATAATCAATAGTTATGGTTTTGATACGAACCTGGGATTATTTACTAGCATGCATGGGCTAAGTATTGTTAAATTAAATCTAAATTTTAGTAAGTCTTTTTCAATAATTTTACTCTAAATAAGAGCAGGGCAAAAGTTGGATGTTATCGGGCAAAATATGTTTTGTAAAGAATTGATCGAATGTAAATTTTGTAATAAAATTATCGATTGTTCAAAACGTAAAGCAAAGGTTGTCGCAAAGCTAATCCAATATCCCCAACGGTCGACGCATTTGTAGAATTTTTTAATTTGTTAGAAAATAAAAAAGTAGAATATATTTGAACAGCATCCTAATCATAAATTTTATAAATAAAACTAAATGATAGAGCCGTTTTACTACCAATTACAGACAAATATATTAACGTAATAAAGTTTTGCTATCGATTTAATTTAAACGTGGGGCTACTTTTACACATATTATAATTATTAAGCATTTTCATCTTTTCGATGCGTCAAGTTTAACTTAATGGAGAGACATATTTGTAAAATTAGCCAGACAACCTTTAACACATAAAAACCGTCAGTCTCTCTTTGTGACGGATGATGATGAAAATATTCTTTTGAAAGTGGCAACATATTTGTTCACCCTGTTTTATGAATTTAATATCCCCACGTTACTAAACGCTTTAATCCAAACACTGTTATTTGGAACGACACTCTTGAAGTACACCTAAGGCGGCAATTAAACGGCGACAGGTTTACTTGGATGATTTCTATATTTATATGTACCACGCATTTCTTGTGTGTTCACTAAAACAAAACAAAAAATCACCAAATATTTTGAGAAAAAATTGAAGCGCGAATAGCAACTGTATCTCATAAAAGAACCTCAAATGTAGTGGGAAAAACGAAATATGAAGAAGTGACCCAGGCCTAGTAACATGTCGTTCACCTAGCTAAGAAAAAGAAAAAAGCTGATAATGCTAAAGGAGGTTAGTAACTACTACGTACACGCGTTGATATTCGGAAGGAACGCCTTATGCTAATACGAGTTGTTTACATTATTGCTTTCAAAAATAAGCGACGAAAATATTGTTTCAAAAAATATGTATTGACAGATATGCTTTAATTTTAGCGCAACCATTTTAAAATCTAAAAATAAAGGCCAGATAGTAAAACAGTTATCTCTTATTATACTATATTAGAATTCATATTACAGCACGTATTTCAAAACAGGAAATCTAATGTACCCATCACACGAATTAGCAATCTTTATTCGTCGAGAAATTAGTCTTTTAATGCTTTCACCAAAACTACGACCAATTAAAACAGCACTTAGCTCAAATGTGGAAGCAATCATCTCTTCAAATCGAAATTTAAATTTGTTGGAAATTAACAATTCGTTAAAAAGTGAACTGGAGGATTATTCAATTAGAAGATCCGATGTAACTGGAGCAAGCCCCTTCAGTGAAATTTTTATTGAAATTTATTCTCCGATTCGAGTAGATAAGTAGTAGATAAGTAGTAAATAAGAGTAGATTTTATGTTTAGTGACCCCCCCCCCTCCAAAAAAAAACCGCAACTTCTTCCCTCATTTTAATGTTATGATGTTGAATGTTTCAGATGTTACTGGAGCAAGCCACTTCAATGAAATTTGTATTGAAATTTATTCTCCGATTCAAATGTAGTAAGAGCATAAGAGTAGATTTTATGTTTAGAGACCCCCCCCCCCCCAAAAAAAAAAAAAAATAAAAAAAAAAAAACGCAACTTTTTTTCTCATTTTATTGTAGTCAGATTTATCATGTTTTTGCGCTATCGGGGGGGGGGAAATATATGAAAAGCAGGCATTGTATAGGATGCCTAGGCAGTATATAGAATGCCTGGCGTTTGGGGGCAAATTATGAAATATATTAATTATTTTAATGTTACATATGCTTTTCCCTAGGTATGTAATACCTAGGCATTATATAGAAGGCCAAATGCTATTTAGGCAAAGTATTAAAAGATAGTCATGAAAAGGCTTTTATTGGAAAGACGTAAATGAAAAAACAATAAATACAACATAAAGTATAGGACTTTCTTATTAAGTAAAACAAAGTAAAATAAAATATGAACCTACTAGTTGTAAACAAAAAGGAATTAACTTTATTTTAAATTGCTCCTGTCTTTCCAAAAAATGTAAAACTTGTAAAGAGTCATGAAAAGGCCTTCGCTAAAAATGCAAATATGGAAAATATCAAATTAAATACAAAACTTTTTCTTACTGAAAAATAAGAGAAAAAATTATTAGATAATTAAAAAATTCACCTCAATTCCTTCCCGAACACAACCTTGCACTCCCATTTTTTGGCTTCACAGTATGGGCTAGAGCAGGGGTGGCCAGCTACTGTATTTTTGGAATTTCAGGAAGAAATATTTGAAAGAGACATTTATTTTTTTTTATCTTTGATGACAAAACAATGAGAAACTGAAAATTAATTCAATTTTTATAAAGTTTACCTCAGATCCCTCAGTCAGCTGTGGGAGCTTCAAGACGATGAAGGATTGAAACAGGTAAAACGAAAGGGTTCTTCGACTATATTGAGTTTTGGAAACAGATTCGGAAACAAAAATATCCTAAAACCAAAGAGTGTGCGTTGAGACTGATCTCAATTTTCAGTACTTCGTATTGTTTTGAGAATCTTTGTATTCAACACTTAAATTTATTTTAAAAAAAATCATAGTTCTCTTTTAACTGATCAGCATTTAACTGAGCTTGTGCAAACTGCCCTAACAAGTCATCAACCAAACTTTCGGCAGCTAACTGCTAAGATGGACAACATTCATAAGGCAAACATTCACAAGCAAATATAATTTTTGTAAATTTTCTTTAAAAAATTGTTTGATAAGGATCAGAATAATATTTTTGAATAACATTTTTATTTTTATGTTTTTGAATAGCTTTGTAGCAAGAAATGGAATAAAATTACTACTTTTGGACATTGATCTGTTTTATTTGCATAAGAGCAACACCACTCGCCAGAGAGAGCCGCGCTATGGCCACCCCTTGGCTAATTAGTCAAATTCAAAGTAGCGCATTTCGGCACTTTCGAACTAAAGGGATCCCTAGACGATCAATTTTATTGTCAATGTGATTGACGGTTTCAATTGATTGGTGTTTCAATCTAGTTTCAATCAACCCGCCAATCTCATTTGGTCAATGTTTTTCGAAGAAGCGTGATGTTTTTCATTTTTGAGTTTTAAAATGGTTTCAAATTCAGATTCCGGTTTTCTTGCCCTGATTTGAGTTGTTTGCAATCGAAAGAAAGAAAACGGGAAAAGACGCTGGTCCAGAGAGTGGTATAAACTGAGAAGCCGTTTTACTCACTAACATTTACTCAACTTTCTGCGAGATACTGAATCGTACGCATAATATTAATTTTCTGTTTTAAATTTTTTTCCTCGGTATAATCTGATTTATTTTGTTTTAACACATTAACAAATTTTTGCAAAGCAACACTTCTTTTGTTTTTATTTATTTATTCCCTTAACTTTCCATAACTCAGGATAATCTCGATACAAAGCAATTAAAAACTTCACAAACTCCCGTTCCCAGACACAATCACTCTTCGTGGGGCTGGCCTAATTTACAATTAGCTTGCTTTTATTTTACAAAAAAAAAACTATATATAGGGGAGACCGGGGCTAGTAGTGACATTTTCGAGATTTTTGATATTAGCCGTAAGATTTGAACTGAGTGAAATATTTAGTGTATCATATCATTAGAGTAAATCTTGTGTAATATATTTAGAAAACTACTATTAACATTATTAACGTCTTTCGTAACATAAAATGAAATCTACGTGACCTCGAAATTTGTCACAACTTACCCCGTTGCGAGGCTAATAGTGACATACTTGGGGCTTATTGTGACACATAAATGACACATACAAATTGTGACAAATACAAAATATGTAAGAAAGGCAGTTGAATGGGGATATTTAAATCAAGATTGAGAAATATATTGATTTATAACGTTTTTAACACAATAAAAACACTTCCATAATTTTAATAACACTGTAAATCAAATGAAAATAAAATAGTTAAATTATTAATACTTGTAAACCCTTAGTCCTTTGTAAAATTACTTTTAGAGACACTTAACAATAAAAAAAAATTGTGTTAATCAGGAAAGAAATAAAAAGTAGGCAGACACTAATCTTTGGTCATATTGATCTTTGACTCGGTAGTCTACTACAACGTGTAGATCTATATCCTATAGGCCTACCTATATTTTTGATCACTCATTGTCATCGCTTATTTCAGCGTCTGATTTGCAGTTAGTACAAATAAAATAAGGTTCATTTTTGGTGCATTTGACAAGAGCCCATCTTTTACATGTCATGCATTGCACCCAGTCTTCTCCGGGTCCAGAAATTTTGTATTGCTCCAAGGAAACTAGACATAAGCTAAAACTAGACTATCCAAATCTTACTTCTTCATTTTTTCAATAGCGTAGGTGTAATTTTTTTATGCATTGTTTGGCCTTTCCATAGAGTTTCTTTTTTGCTTTTTCTTCTTCATTTTGTTTCCTGCATTCTCTTGCTTTTTTGTTCTGCTCGAATTTTATCTTCTACATGTGTACTTGTTAGAACGGCAGATTTCAAACATTTACGAGTGAAGCGCTTGCCCTTACGATGTCCTGCCTTAGGGAGCGGTCTTATTTCTGTAAGACTTACCCCTGATACATTGCTAATGTCAATTGTCATAGAATCATCTAATTCAATAATATTTCTCACTTCTGAAGACGATCCTGCAATCTCACCGTCTTTAACTAATTTTATTGCTGAAGTGCTTGGTTTGTTAACAGCTTCATATTTATTATAGTCTTTTTCATTTTCATTCTGGAATTCAACGCTCTCATCTCTGAAGGATAACTGTGGATCGGTTACTGAGGAGCATAGGAAGTCTTCATCTGTAAAAATGATACTATTAAATTCTCAAATTCTTCTAGAACGAAATCCTGCTTGAATATTTTTTGGAGTGGCAGCACTAGCAAGGGCTATTTTGACAATACCTGGTATGTCGTAGATTGATACAGTGCTTCTAGGATGCGATTTCAACCATCCACATACAGCCTCATTATAGAATTCGTTGAACGTCCCGTATACTGACACATCAAGGGGTTGTAATCTGTGACTCGTGTGAGGTGGAAATGATAACAAAATCACTCAGTTGTCAGAGTAGTAATCCAAAACATCAATCTTTCGATGGGAAGCATGGGTATTAAGCAACACTAAGGTCATTCATCCAACTCTTCTCTTCTCATTCTTTTTTTTACCCTTTTCTGCAATTATTTTTACAGGTTTATGTTTTGTTCCTACTCCTGTCTCATCAATATTCCATTTGTCATTTGAATTAAACGTATTAGCTTCTAATACAGACGCTAAGTTATTGAAAAATAGTTCTGCATTGCGTTTATTAAAACTTTTGTATTTCTGCTCAAACTTGTTGCTTCAGGAACTCGAAAGGAAATTGTAGGATGTCGTTGCATAAACTTCGCCAGTTAATCAGCATCTGCAGTCTTTTTTGGTAATCAATTTTCAGGAATGTTCATGTCATTTCTAATGACTAACTCATACGCTAAATTTCGCAGTTCTGCAGGACTAATTCCATAAAACATATTCGCTGATTGTTTGGCGTATTCACACAACTCCATTCCCTGTTTAGGTGTGAATATCATACTCGGTTTTTTATATCCCATTTCAATATTTCCTTCCGTTTTAGTACTCTTCTTTTTATTCATATATCTAAGAAGGGACATTCGGCTTACATTAAACAGTTCTTGGGCTTTCCTTAAACTGCACCTTTTCCGGAATTTACTTCTATTGCAGCCCTCTCATAATCTACTTAAGTAGCTTTAGCTCTTTCACTACGACTCTCGTAGTTCCGCACCATTTTTCCTAAAATATCAAAACCTGCATTCAAAATTATACCTGGGAAAGTAGTGACACTGTCACAACTATCCCCGCATTACGCCATTTTGAACTTTCTTCATTAGTTTCCGACATGTTGTCATGATTAACAAATGGAATACATAGAATAACAGCTCAAAATATAAGTATTCAAATTATGTTAGGGAAGTTTATATACCTCAGTATTCCTAGTGGCAATGATGATTCCAACGTAGGTCATAAAATTTACTTTTGCAATAGAAAACACGATACATATTTTCATCTCGAAAACAACTCAACGCAAAACTTCCAAACATACACAGCACACTGAGACAATCAACCTGTTCACTCACAGGACGCGACAGGTGCTGCAACCTATTGGCTCAGTCAAGAAGCTCGATGGCACTACTTGCCTCTGGCACAACTAATCCCGGTCTCCCCTACGCTTTATTACAATAGAGATTTGAATACCAGATCCCTTTGTGTCGACAGATTTTCAGAGAATAAGTTAAAAATCACCTGCACTCAAAACCAACGGTACGGCTATTGAAGACCATCTGCGCGGCCCGTGCAGATCACAGAAAATCTCAGCTAGTTCAAAGGGGTGTAAAAAAATTAGAAAACATAGAATCCAACGAAGAACGTGTTATAGATACAAAGCAAGGAATAAAAATCTTTAAATTGCTACGAAGAAATTCTGCGAGAAAAAAAAAGAAGGCTTTGTGTCGTCAGACGAATTTGTTAGATTTTATGAAGCCAACGACAACGAATTCATTTGTTTAGTAACTCATTAATTTTTAAATATTTTGTATTAATATGTGTAAAGAGAACTGCAATTTTATTAAATATTTTTCTTCTAAACAAGAGTTTTTGTTAGTCCTTGGTCCCAATTAAATAATATTTATATATATTTATATGCAAAGTTGTACCCCGACTTACATTCGTATTACTTAAATTCGTATTGTGAAAATGTAAACGTTTCAATTGAAAACTTATTTATTAACAGAAATTTACTTTTAAGGTATCTATCTGGTGTAAAATTTTCCGCAGATTTCGAATCCGTTGAAATTTTTACTCGATCTTTAACGATTTCAAAGATACAAAAGCCCTATTTCCCGAACGATTGACAATTGCGTATTTTAAACGATCAATCGGCGCGTCAATGGCGCCCGTCAATGTCCATCGATCAAAATTTTTATCAATGTGCGTCAATCGATTAACAATCGTGTCAATCGCCTCCTACACGATCAATTGATTGCTTCAATGATCATTATTGACAATAATATTGATCGTTAGGGACTCACTTAGACTGAAATGCAGATGTTCCGTCTGAGGCGACCGTCGAAAGTCACGTGACATTAGAAACGACTAGGCCTCCACTTCCGATTTCTAGTCGCGCGATTTTTCAGTCGCAAAAATAAAACTCATTGTTTTAAAAGCAAGTGCACAAACTTGCGACTAAAAAATCACAGTGGTTAAAAAGTTGCAGCCGGTCCTATTTTCGCTGAGATGCGACTGTCGCTGTACCCAATGAATCACATAGACAAGCATGGACATGCGTCCACTTGCGATAGTTTAGTCGCAGTTCTGAAGCAGTTCTGCAGTGGTCTCTGTTTAAAACACTGCAAATACTTGTCCAAAATATCTAACAATGAATATACCGGAGGTAGTGATGGACGAATATTAATAGGAATTGATACTGAGTCACTAATTTTAAAAAATTGATACTGAATCACTAATTTTAAAAAAATTGAAAAGAAGAATGCAAAGAAATTGAAGATTGTTATTGATGGACCAATTATTCCCAACAATGCATCAAAACTACTTTTTATCATTTGGTAACTCTGGAAAAACTTTACAAGGTGCTCACATAAATCTTCAAATAACTTGTAAAACTGCCCTTTCAATAATCTTTGACTCGTTATTGGATGTACCCAATACCGATGCTTCCTCCGTTTACTTCTCTCTAGAAACAAAACAGCGATCGCACAAGTTTTTTCTATGTCATCCATTGTAAAACTGTTCTAATTCAACGATTTATCTATCGCAGTGTGTGCACCTTGTAGATTTTCCTCGGCAACGATTTTTTGGTCGCCGCGACTAGAAATCGCAAGTGGAGGGGTGATGATATGAGCGGGAGAATTTTGTTCTTTGCCCGGTTTGTCTTTTGGTATTTCGCAGAATGCCTAGAAAATGTGTGAAATGTTAATCGTTTCATACTTTGTCCCAAACGCCATGCATTCTATTTATTGGTTATTAAATGCCTGCTTTGCTGACTTTGCCGGTAACATATACCTATCGTATATCCAGTTATTACGTATCCGCAAGGATGCGTTAGTGCTAAAGATACGCAGGATAGTTAGGTAACAAATATTTGTTATTAGGCCGAATCTACAACGTAAGCACGTGGCTGCGTTACCAGGAGTAAACATGAAGCTGTGTAGATTGTGCTGCCAATCCGAGTAACATATATTAGATACAGTTAAGAGTTAATGGTGGATACATAACACCACTTAATTTATCTATTCAACTTGTTCTGCAATGATTATTAATAAAACTTAAATCATTTCGAAATCGAAAGGAAATGGTAGTTTTTCATAGCCCTTATTCCCAAGAAATGTATAAAATGCAGCCACACCGTCTCACTCTATTCATTGGTTCCCCCATCACCCCAAATCATTCCTACTTTTATTCCCTAAACTAAAACAGATTAATACGCATTTAATTTCTAAGAGACCTTTTTCCG
This sequence comes from Metellina segmentata, assembly GCA_947359465.1. Taxonomy (NCBI): domain Eukaryota; kingdom Metazoa; phylum Arthropoda; class Arachnida; order Araneae; family Tetragnathidae; genus Metellina; species Metellina segmentata. The sequence continues at coordinate 6,222,095 of OX375884.1, read as the reverse complement.
TAGAACGTAACGATATAAAAAAATTTAATTTGTGCCAATAACTTATTGAAATATAGAGTCTCAAACAGGCTATTTTTTGGGCTGAAAAGATCTACATTCATCACCTTGAACTTGTCAATGAATAACAATATTTACGTTTCAGAAAATCTAATAGTTTGCAATTGCTCACTACTATGTGACCTAACTGATTATCATTAAAATCGGTGATACGTCAGACACAGCTGATAGGTTCATTTTGCATAGAATGGCGTCATAACGTGTGTAAGCTCCGCTGAAATGGTAGGGAGATATTTGAATTAACATCGCACTTCAGCAACACAATGGGCTATTGACGACGGTCCGGAATCTATCTGATTGTCTATCTGATTTAAAGAATATTCAGAAACTTTAAGAGTAATAATATTTACCGACAGCTCCGTTTCCGTTTGCTCTGTTCTATTCCAAAACCTTTAACTCCGTACTTAAGGAATATCCATTTATGATATTTTAGGACATATATTAATTGTAACTAGGTGAATCTAAAAAGTCAGTGGCTATAGATTACTTAAAAATTGAAAAACAACTTGTTTTAATTAAATTTTTAATTTAATTATGTCTGTGACCATAAAAGTTGTTAGGTATAAATTATGACATTGTATTTCTTTGAAATAAAAAAAAAACCTTGAATTTAATTGTCTTAAATAATATAAATAATTCTATAACAGTTGTACAGAAAGATTTCGAATCAATAGCAAGGTATAAGATTCGTATACTATTATTTGTACACACATTTTCCCACTTTGACATTCTATCAGGAAATTAGAATGATATTATGTGAATCATACAATTGTGAGCTTCAGAAAAAAGTATTTATTGTTAGTATTAGTAATATTTACTGTCATGTGTAGTTTTCTTTTTACTCTCTTCCCCAAAGGACGTTCTGCCATGACTAGTACTTTATCATCAGTTATTAAGAAAGAAAACGATATTGTATATTTATATGAATGTGAAAAAAACGTTATTAAAATAAATGATTAAATTAATTAAAGATTTTTTTTTATGACAGGAATGTGGTACAATTAATAATTTTCACTTTTTTTCGTGACGTGTGAATACTTGAACGCCAGTTAAATGGTGTTATTTCACCAATGCTAACTAATAATTGCACTATTAAGACAGAAACTATAAAAATAAAATATTTTGATCTAAGGAGAATTCATTTCAGCTCAAAATTTTCTGCAATAAATCATTCGATTAAAAAATAATTAGTTTTACTAGCAAATTTGTAGCCGAACTCAATAATAATTCCGTACATTTTTTAGAGTTCTCTGTTACGCCTAAGTTGTAAATTGCGAGTTTTGAATAAAAACTGTGCGCAAAACCACTTTCCTAATTAGAAAATTATCTAAAAAAGAGACAAATTAAATGTTTCGTAGAAGGCAACGACATTGTTTTGGTTTCGTTACATTACGTGATCAGTATTGGGGATGTCACGTGGTTTCGTCGCCTGAATTACGACAGTACTATTAAAAAACAGACTAAATGTAAATTTGATATCTTCCCTTAGAAGAAAAGAATAACAAATTGCATGTGATTACAAATGTGTTAGAGGCTATCCTGGTACGAAGATGGGTTACTTTAAGCTAATTTTTTTTCCTATACGAGAGGTAATTAGGTCAGGTTTCATTCAGGGCTTCAAAATAAAAGAGTATATTCATGACGTTTGTCATGAAAAAGTGGGGAATAATTCTAGGTGGACAGGCAAAGAAATTTCAGTTGAATTTTGCGCCATGACATCATGTGATTTACATTCTTTTCATGACTTAAGCTGTTCTTTCTGAAGATTGCAATATAGTTTTACCCCTGAGAATTTATATTTGCATACAAATATGAAAATTCAATCTTGTTCCCAAAAATATAAACATTGTAAAAAAGAACTTTCATTTATAACCTTTGGAAAGGACAGTATCAAATCCCATAGATCCATATCTCATCTAAATAACCAAAAAGAGAAAAGAAGTGAGCCCATTAAAGTGGAGCAAAAACTATTGAATGAAAATGGCGTTGCCGAAGCTTTTTGCAAGCTATATTCCAAACTTAGCAATTACCACACTCATAGTAAGATAATAAAAAAAGTTTGAATTGAAGCCTCCTCAGATTTTAATCTATCCCAGATTTAATTCTATTTTCAATTCTGAATTTTCAATGGAGAAATTGTAGGTGGGTTGGTATTTGCTATTTTTAATTATCATCACACTGTAGCAACACAACGGGCTGAATTGTAGATGGGATTGAATAAAGTAGTCAAGGTAAGTAATGCCGATAATGATGGCCTTTTACCAGAGTTCCTGATAAGTATTGGAAAAACAAAAATTACCTTTTTGAAATTTATTAATTTCTCTTGGGGAAAGGGTCTGCCCAGTTCTTTTTGGAAAGCTGAGATCATCCCAATTCTCAAATCAAACGAACAAGCGGAGAGCTTTAGTTAGTTACCAACCAATTTCCCTTGACAGCGTAGTGTGCAAGCTAATTGATAGACTGGTAGCAAATCGTTTCGATAATGTGTTGGAGCAGAGCAGAGTTATTACTGAACGACAGGCTGGTTTTAGAAAGCATAGGAATACAGTTAAACAAATTATCCCAGGTAAAGAGAAATGGTTTTCAGAGAAAGCAAAACTCTCTAAATGAACTTTAAAGCTACATTTGACAGGGCACAGAGAAAACACGCAAACGGACAGGCCGTATCCCCATTTTGACATATTCGATAGGATTTGCCGCAGGGTTCGAGTCCAATGCTAATTAACAACGTTATTAACGATCTTGTTAAAATCTTGCAAGTACCAGGAGTACAGGTTTTGCTTTTTGTAGATGATTTGGTAATCGGGGCCACTGGATCGAATTTTAGTAATTTGGAGAGGACTCTCCAGAAAGTTTTAGATATCCTGATGAGACAGACAACTGAAAATAAAAGTGATAAATACAGATAAAACCTCATTCCAACTTTTTACACTCAATACGAAACATCGCGGTATAAATCTATAGTATAGCAACCAACAGTTAAAGAAAAACAGTATCTGACATATTTAGATATTGATTTGGATTCAAAATTCAATTGGCAAGACAAAATGATAAAGCCATTGATCATGGAATAAATACTAAGACATAGCCTACTAAAAAGACTAGCAGGCACTATCTGTAGTTCTCATGATGTTCTCTGCACAGAATATAAAACGTATGCGAGACCCACTATTGAGAATGGAAGTAAAATTCTTATTGCAGTTTCTGAAATAAATACGAAAAACTCGAAATATAATAATCTGAATATAAATACCCGATATTTTGAAAAATTATTTCTTGATATTGATAAAAGTAGGCACAAAATTCACACAAATAGCTGCAATGGATCTCCAGACTGTGTTTTAACCTCTAAGTGACTTGTTCCCAAACTTTTTTGGCCTAACGCCCCCTTTTCAGAAAAAAAAACACTCCGACTCGCGTTCTTGAAATCAATATTGTAACCCATAGTTTTCAAACGTTTTTGGGTCATAGCCCATTTTTCAAACAGTGCTTCGATTGCGCCCCTCTTTAGTGAAATATATTATATTATATACTGTTGTTTGTAAAAAATGCAACACCATGAAGGAGTCATCAGAATTAAATGAAATGTAATACACAAACGGCTTGTATTAGTACAAATAAATGAATAAATTTTTAAAGCAAAAATACAATATTAAGTGTCCGAAATCAGTATTTGGTGTAGCCACCACGCGCTGCAATAAGTGCTGCTATACGACGTGACATGGAGTGAAACAGATGTTGAATGTCTGCTTGTGGAAAAGAATAACATATTGTTTGTATGCACACCCAAAGTTCGTCTTTTGAAGCTGTAGGACGCGGATCACGAGCGAGATGCCAACCAACCAAATCTCACACGTGCTCAATAGGCGACATATCCGGCGAATAAGCAGGCCAAGCAAGAAGTTGCATGTGTTGGGCTGAAATGAAGTCTCGAACATTCTTGCAACATGTGGGCGTGCATTATCCTGTTGAAAGATAGCTCCAGGGATGCCTTGAAGGAAGTGAACGACTTCGGACTCTAGCACTTCACGGACGTACCTGTTGCTATTCAGATTACTCTCAATTCGTAGCAGCTGAGTTCGTCCATGATACGAAATCGCACCCCAGACCATAACTCCGGGTGTTCGGCCACTATGACGTTCGATAACGCACTCTGGAAGGCAGTGTTCACCGGCATAGCGTCTAAAACGAATTCGGCCATCATGGTTCCACAAATTAAAGCGGGATTCGTTAGAAAATACAACTTGTTGCCAGTCAGCCCGCCAGGCTCTGTGCTCATGAGCCCATTGCAGACACAGCCGTCGATGGTTTGGCTTGAGGGGATCCTGTATAAAGGAATCCTTGCACGCAGTCCACGGTACAGCAGACATCGGCAAATTGACGAAGCCGACATTAGCACACCTGTAGCAGTAAACCAAAGTCCTGCCAACTGCCTGGAGGAAGCTGTACGGTCATTCACAGCCATGTGAACCAGGTGTCTATCATCGCGCGCTGACGTTACATTCCGTCGTCCACTTCCAGTTTTTCGAGTTGTCCAGTGCTCGTCGGTCCACTGCTTCCAAACTCGCATCACAGTGGAACTGTTCCGCTGCACACGAGCTGCTATTGCGCGATATGAAAATCCTCCTTCACTAACGCCGATGATTCTCCCCCGTTCAAACTCCGTAAGTTGTTGAAATTTCACCCTATTTCGTCGTGGAGGCATACTTAGGTCTCACTAAACGTTCGCCACTAAAAAAAAACCATTCACTATTTTCAACGTCCCGCTACAGCCCTCTATTTATAAGTTTTTAGCATCAGTTCAGAGGGCGCTGCTCACACCACGCATGCGTGGTGGCTCTGAAACTTTACTACTTTGCATAACATCCTATAATTGACATTTGCTGCAAATTTCATTTCATTCGGATGATTCCTTCATGGTGTTGCATTTTTTACAAACAGCAGTGTATATTGAAAAACAAGGATAGATTTTTAAAAATTACTTTATTAAAAGATATTAGCAATATTGGTGTATTTTGCTCAAAGTTTGATTAATAAATATATATTATTAAAAAAATTAATATATGATGATGGGAATGCAATGAAAACTTCTTTGGTGTAACCCATAAAGCCGCATTTTATACTGGGATTTGCCTTTGAAGCTAAAATTCTTGAGAGAGAGAGAGAGAGATATTCCATTATTTCATTTCAATTTTAACTCTTCATTTGTTGAAAATTCTATTAATTTCTCCTGTTGTGATAATTCTGCTGTTTGTAAAAAAGGTTCTAGGACCCAATCTGGAATTATCATGTTAAGGACATCCTAAAATCTATTTGTTAAACCTTCTTTATGTGCTTCCAAATGCTGACAAAATATCAGAATGTCGTCATCATTTTTTCCACAGAGGAAATATTTGGAAACTGATAGAATTATCTTCGACCCAAATTTTGTTTGTACAAGACAAGTTTTGACACGAACGCAGAAACAATTACCTTTGTTTTGATCAAATTCAAATCATCTCCTTGTAGCTGTAGATTCGTTTCATTAGATTTATTATGTAAAGCAGTTTAACAAGCTATATCATTCTTAAATTTCAACAAATTCTCTCTTAACAAATAATTTTTGTTCTCAAAAAGCGTTATAACTGAGTCAAAGATGTCTTAAAATCTTTTCAGACAGGTACCCTTTGATAGCCAACGAACTTATGAGTGCAACAATAAACGATTGAAATCTTCGTTGTTTTCATCACAAAGTTTTCAAAACCATCTATCATTGAGGGCATTGCTTCTGATCTTGTTAACTGCTGTACTTACATACTGTAGTGAGCAATAAATCCCTGAAGTTTTTTTGCAACCAAATGTTGTCTGTGACAATTACACAATGCATGGCGACTACATTTTGGGGTACCACCTTTTTTAAATACGAAATCAATCCGCGGTATCGTCCAACCATTGAGAGAGCATCATCGGTAGCAACGGACGCGCTATTATCCAGAGGAATACCTTTTTCTTTAAAATAGTGTTCCAAAACGTCATATATAGACATTCCTTTTGTATAAATTTCTAATTTTTTTTTATGAATTATTAATCTTGACAATTTTTTTCATATTTTATAAATTGAACGTACGCAAGAAATAAAGACTCATAGTTTGGTAAAGTAGACTCATCGAGCTGGAAAGAAAACTCGGGTAGTCGTCAAAAAATCAGTTAGAGAACTCTCCACATCCTCGGACATTTCATTGATTTGTCTCTGTACTGTATTATTGTTTAATGGGAATTTCTTAATAATATCAAACAGTAGCTTGTGCAGTACAGTAGGCAGAACTTCACTCACAACCGGCATTATCAATTCTTCTCCAATAGTGCGGGGGTATTCCCGATTTAGCAATAAGCAAGGAAGTGTTGTAAGAGGCACGTAACCCATCCTCGTCTTGTTTCGATGCAGCTGAAAACATACCAGCTAAAGTTGAACGTCTCAAATGCTATTTTTTGAGCATTTGAAAGTAAGAAAATTTTTATATTTTCTGTCAGAATATACAGGGTGTTCCAAAAAGATCAGTACAACTCCAAAAATTTATTTAAAAAAAGAATAGTCCAACAGCAAAACTAGTTACAACAATAGATAGAATAACTCAAAAAAAGATATTCTACTGTACATTTCTGATCATTCCCACAGCATGGCCCCATAGCATGGCCGCCCCAGTCTCCTGATATTATTCGACTCGACTTTTTCTTTTGGGGTTATGTAAAAGATGCTTTGTACCGAACAAAAGTTAACAGGGTCGTGAAATTGAAACAAAAGATCCAAACAGCTTAGTAAAGTTCCACACGAGATCCTTTCGTAGCACGAAGAATATCAAGACGATATTCCAATTCAATCCACGAACGCTTCAGCATGCTAACATCAACAGTAGGTACAGCTGTTTGGATCTTTTTGTTTCAATTCCACGACACTGTTAGCTTTTGTTCGGTACACAGCATCTTTTACATAAACTCAAAAGAAAAAGTCGAGTGGAGTAATGTCAGGTGACCGGTGCGGCCATGCTATGGGGCCATCCCTGCCAATCCAACGCTGTGGGAATGATCAGAAATGTATTGTAGAAAAAACTTTTTGAGTTATTCTATCTGTTGTTATAACTAGTTTTGCTGTGGGCCTTTTTTTTATTTCATATAAATTTTTGAAGTTGTACTGATCATTGGTAATGTCTTGTTTGAGGGTGCCTGAATAAAACCATCTTTCAAATATTTGACATTATATTGACAAAAACAATAAAAAATCTGCTGTGGCCACCACAGGAACAACTTTAAAAATGAAATTTATGTAAATTATTTTATAAATATTTGCAACAAAGAATTTTTTTGTAAAAAATTATTTAAATTTAAGAAAATTTGCTTAAAATATGTAAATATATTTAAATAATGTAAATTTATAAATTTAGTTTTAAATTACGTTACCGCCTAACCATAGAAACAATATCTAAAATAGTAAGAAAATGTTGCAAAAATATGAAAATTATAAATATTTATTAAGCTGCATCGAAAAAAGTTAAAACTAAATTTTGTCAGTTATAACCAGAAACCGGATTCTTATGCAGTAAAACCCCTAAAATATGCCATAAAATATGCAGTAAAAAATCTGAAAATAAGTAACAAATTTTGCAGCAAAAAATATTAAATATGCAAGGAAATAACGCAAATATTCAATTCTTTTTATGGAATGTTAATGTATTACGAAAAAAAAGCCCTAACACAGCAAAGAAAAAAAATATAAATTATTATTTTGTCCAAAATTAACATAGTAAAAAAAGAGTTGTTAAGGTAAGGAAGGAAAGAGATAAAATACAATTTCTTGTATGTTGTGTATGAAACAAGTACAGTTATTAGTTACATAATTAAATAAAGTTTTTTAACTTTTTTTTAATGAAAAACATAAATATACCTTGAAAACAAAAATGAGAAATGAAACTTTTCTTTGTTTGTAAAAACAAAAAGAATAAGAAAACAATATAAAATAAAGAATGATTAAAAAAATAAAGAAAAAATAGAATTACTTTTAAAGAACGTTCTGCATTAAAATTAATTACCAAACCCACTTCTCGATATTCAATTCAGTAGAGTTTAAACTTCTGTCACTTAAAAGGGTTTTGTAAGTTGAAAACGGTTCAATCCAAGATTATAATTTTAAAGAAAACGTACAACCGACTTTGGGAATTGTAAATTAAATAAATATATATATATATATATATATATATGTCAATGTGTATGTCTATATACATCAATGTGTATGTCTAAAAATTATTTTAAAATATATAAAACAAATTATAAAAACGATATGTGTTCAAATAGAAGTCATAAAGTAAATTAAAGACGGAGAGTAGTTAACAAGGGAGTACATTTTTTTTCTCTTGAGACCTTTATTTTGTTTAAAACTTATTTTTTTCTCCCCAGGCATTCATTCTTGAATTAAAATTTATTTTAATAAAAACAAAAATAAAAATAATTTTTCGTAGTTAAAAAAAAATTAAAATAAAAAAATTGTTATCAAAATATTCAATTATATACATTTATCCACAAATATGCAAAATAAAAATGGGTTCAATTGAGCACTAATTTGGAAAGAATTAAACTAAATACACATTTGCATAAAAATCCAGTGTCTGCTGAAGAAACTTTTGATTAATAATTTTTTTCTTATTTCTCTGTTGCAAAATATTCAAAAAATAATTTACATCAAAGTCTGCCACTTCCTGTTGCCTCTTTTGGAACCATTGTTATAAATCATAGAAGAGGAAAGGTGCCTCTGTTCCTTGTAGAAAATATTTTGAGAATAGACAACTTTTCGACCCATTACAATACAGCGACTGAAAGCTTTAAGACTCAGAGTACATTTCTTACATGGGTAAAAGATCTGCACTCCACATGTGTGACACTTTTGATGTTTCCACTCTTGACTGTTTTTTCTACCCAAGAGCATAGTGTCCTCGAGAGAATCTAAAGAGGCTGCGCGACATCTATACCTCGTTTCGGATGTGAACAGGCATGAGAATGCAAAATTTCAAAAAAGAGGAAAACCAATATGTGAAATTAAATACACGCGAGTTAGGTCTGTGGGCACAGGATTCCGCAACAGTAAAAATTAAAATATCTTGCACGCTCGAGGAACAATTTGTACACTATGGAGTTGGTGAACAGTGGGCGAACCCCCTAGTAGACCTGAGCGATGTTCAAACTTTTACATCGCGATACTTCAGCATTCTAACATCACAATATCGAGATGTTAACCATGCATTTTATACATAGTAAAAGCAAAACCTTGTTCCTATATCACCCTATATATAATTATTATTAGGTTCTTTTTCTCTTGGTTACTAAAAATCGTGGCAGGAAACAAATAACAAGTAAAGATCTACGTTGTACATTTAAGAGGCACGCATGATTTAAAACAAGATTTTGCATATATATCTGTTAGGGTGCATCAAACGCCCTATCTCTTTAAAAATTTCATGGTAATGGTCTGTCTCTATGTTATTTTTGTTAGAAATGCAAAAAAAAATATATATACGTAAAAGTTTTGAAAAATTGAATAACATCTATGTGGTCCACCGGTCCCAGGAATCTATATAAATAAGAATGGAGTGTTTGTTTGTACATTCAATATTTTCGACCCATTTCAAGTTTTCTATCCGTTTTGGACCCTTCTGATGCCGAATCCGCCTTTTTTTCTTTTGGTGTCTGTCTGTCTGTCTGTCCGTCTGTCCGTCTGTCTGTCTGTCCGTCTGTCTGTCTGTCTGTCTGTCTGTATGTTGTGCCCTATACACGTCCACGCGGTTTAAGATATTTTCATGAAAATTTGCATACAGTGAGTACTTATCTTCATTTAGTGAGTGGTATTGGTTGCGAAAGTCTGTCTGTCCGTCTTTCTGTTCTATGCTCAATTTTGTGTTTGTGTGTTTGTGTAGACATCACATGAATTGTATTCCAGATATTTGATTGCATTGTATTTTATTTTATACATTATCTATTAGTTTAGTGAACGCAATATTAAACATTTCTTTATTGTTATATTTAGTTGAGTTTCATGCTAAAACACCTGAGTAAGTATACTTAAATCAACCATAATTTGGTAGGTTTGGAAAAATTGGAATGTCTATTGAATATTACGATTACTTCGATTGCTTTACCAGTACTGCTAAAAAAGTAATTATTCTTCAAAAAATTATTTTTTTTATGGAATTTCATCTCTGATATTTCATTTACTTCGAGTCTTATTTTTATTCTTTGCGCAATGAAAACGATTTCCGAATATTTGGGACAGACGATATTTTTCAATGAAACGCGAATGAACAAGATCGCGCGAGCAGTGATATTTTTTCTGGTTCTTTCGCTCTGAATTAATTTCACATTTCTAAATTTTGTACACTTTTAGTTGTAAGTTGTGGCAACTGTGCGAGATCAATTGAATCACAAATTAATATCTTTAGAACAATTTTTTGCGACTTCTTTTATTTTGTTTTACTTCGCTGTTTCCAGTTTTATATATTTATTATTTTAATAAATGTGTTTTCCTTCTCATCACACGCAACAGCACCACAAAGTATTAGACTTAAAAATGTTAGGTAGGTCAGTATAAATTTTCTGTAAATTTTAAGTGTAGTTATGCCATTATTGAAAGAATAATGCCGTTATTTAAAGAATAATGCCGTTATTGAAAGAATAATAATGTTTAAAAATCCAAACTAGAACTTTATCCAACATTAAAAAATTCGTTGTAATAATGACAGGAGAAGATTGCAAAATTTCACAATGTCGCATACCGGAGGCAAGAGTGCCTAAAGTAAAAAAATATTGTTTAGTTGACTATGAGTGCGAGAGCACACGCCGTAAATGGTAATTTTAATTAATTGAGTTGTGAACATGAAAAGAACTTAAGAAAGAGAATTCCAAATCTTCCTATAAATCGTCTTTTATAGTAGTAACCTTAGTATCACCTTTCGTCATTTTGTAGCTTTGTCATACAGCAATTGTGCGATGTATGTGAAATGTATTACATGAATGGATATGCATGTGTAGGATTTATGTCCAAAGTAATTTGTAGAAAATATAAAAATGGCGAAAGGTGTTAAAATAAATTTTTATTCTACAAAAAACGTAAGTCATTATATATTTTGATTATCTCTTCAATCTAGAGTGAACCAATTCAAACCGAGTAAGGTCGGGTATTTTGCTAGTGTACAATAAAAATGGAAATTCTGATAAATAAAGCATCATGAGTAAAAAAATTTCTTTTCAACATATATTCAAATGAAGTAATGCAACTAAGATTGTTTTGTGATATAATAAAATAATATATTATCATATGCTATTAATTTTCTAATTTCAATTTAAGTTTATACAAGTACACTCAATTTAAAATTCAGTCAATTTTGGTCGTTTTCGCAGATTTCTCCGTTTTTGTCGATCTTGTTCGACAACCTGCAGAACATTTTGGTAATGATCTTCACATTTTGCTGATTGTATGAAATCGGTACTTAGCTTGACCCCTCTTTCTGCAGTCATTGACAACATTCAATGCTTGTAACTTTGTGAATGATGTGGTATAAGATGCAGAACTTGACCAATCTGAAACATCTTCTATTTCAAAATTTGAGTCTAGTTCAAGCAGATAAAATAAAAACCAATAATCTGCTCCTAGTAAATCAGAAAGAGTTGTATTTAGTGTGAGATTTTTTGGAAATTCGGGTTTTCCAAAATCCATACCATATCTACCTAGCAATTTAAAAGCAGTATCGGTGGAATTTGGTTTTGTAGCTACCATAACATTAGCGATGGCTTTTTGTTCTTGTGGTGGAACTTTGTTGCTCCAAAGGGCAAGTAGCACCATCTCTTCTGTAAGATACCAGTAGTGGTTTTCAAAGGCACTGATTGCACTTTTAGATATAATGAGATGGACAGCCTTGTACACTAAGAGAATGAAGCATTTGTTGGTCGTTCCAAGGGGCATTTATGGCAGAATCGCAGGTTATCCACCAGGTGCAGTAGATGGAGAGTTACAAAGTTAGCAAAGTCACGCAGTTTGGCAACCTGTTTTTTACAGTTATTGTACCAGCAGGTAGTTGCTGTATTTGCTTCTCAAGAAGACAAATTTTAATTGCGTATAACAATTTGGCCATCCAACATGCTTTGTGCAAGGCTCCTGTACTATTGGGAAAGTCTAGTTACAATAGGCAAAGCTTTATGAACTTTACATAGTAATCTGTTTTTTCCTGAATCGATGGCAGATGTTGCTGTCTGGATTGCATTGTCTCCAATACCATCAACTATGCTTCTCGCTTGTACATTCACTGACTTTGAGTCAAAAGGTTCCAATTCAGTATTAAACTATTCAATATGATCAAAATTGTCATGAAATCGTTTAAACAAGGTTATATCTGGTGACTTGGAAGCCTCAATCTTTAAGTCATCAAATTCATGGGATAAAATGACTTATCCAACATGATGGCGGCAAACTGACCAAAGAAGCGCACATCCCAATTTCTTTAGCATACTGATGCAGGCAGCAGTAACATGACCTGTGTTGGAAAAAGTTGTGTCAAATGTCATGTTCACAATTGTATGTGTGTATTGCCATGTGAGCTGCTCATATATTAAATCAGCAATGATTGGGCCACATTTAAGATCAGTTCCTTGGGAATATACTGGTGTATCAAGAATATTTTGCTGGTGAACGTTTCCAACGACCAATGGTGAGATGTTCTTCAGTTTTGTACTTATTGGACAATGATGTTGAAAGTTTTGAATCCAAATGCAGTTGTATATATAGGAAAGCATCACTGTTCCTTGCAGGTAGTTGAAATCTTCATTGCAACTTGCCTACTTGATCTATTTGCTGTTGCGTAAGATGCTGCAATTGTAGATGTCTCTTCTCCTAGTTATGTAATTAATGCTTTTGTATATGCTGCTTGTTGTGCTGGACTCGTGTTTAAATGTGTTGCTAGTGAAACAAGATTAGCTTTCGTCATAATGTCGTGTGGAATGAATAATGTCGATCCTGCTCTTTTATTTTGATGATGACTTTGAGTACTTGTTGATCGTCCTTCAAAAGGGAAATTTTCCACATCATTTGTATCACTTTGTTCATCACAATCATCATCGATAGAGCTGAGAATATCACGTAATATTAAGTGTAAACTCATTTCTCTATTCACTTTTTCCCTTCTTATTTGTTGTATTGTAGACACTGTTCTTTTCGTTTGAGTTTTTCCGCAAGACATTTGTCATGTGATCCAAATGTTGCCAAACGGTCACTTTACACTGACTGAAGGAAGGCAAAGTCTTTGTTCTGTATTTGCTTTTCTACACTCACAGGCCATTAAGAAAATGTTAATGCTAGTTTATATTCCATCTGTTTTAACTTGTCTACAGTATTTGGTGCAGATCTTCGATAAAGTGGTATCCCTCTTAATTTTGTGCTGTCATCAAGAAGTTTTATAAGTTTTTCACAAGCTTTTGGTTTACTGATTATTAGGATATTTGCTTTTTCATGAAACAGCTTAGCTTGGGAAAGGACTAGTTTTGCAGACTCCCATTTAGTCCTATTTTCATGGACATGTTCTTCAATATGATACATCATACACCTCAAAACTTGCAAATTAGTTGGAAGTTTGGAGCCATTTATTTTTGAATCATTACAAGTTATCTTGCTTCAAAGATAAAAAAATATTTGAAGTCAGTCTGGTTTCCATAGGGAAATCAGAACAAAAAGTTCAGTTCAAGTTAAGCCAGTGTACACTGTCCAAATCAGAATCTAACTAGCAATAAACAAAAGTTGAAAATCAGTTCATAATGAAAACCACAAGTTCAAATAAACAGGAAATGTATTGCAAACAAAGTTAAAGCTGCAGTCACTAGTTTAATCAGTGTTACCACATGGTTTTGGCAACAACTTTATCTTGGTTGTAATTGATGATGATGCTGATACAGAAAATCTAAAATTTCAAAGTTGTCGTGGACCTCTAAAACTATTTGAAAAACAAAAAGATTTGGTATGGTAACTTTTTACGGGTAATGGAACATTTTGAGATTGGGGACAAGCTGATTTGTTTCTAGAGGGGCGTTTGATGCACCCTAATATCTGTGTGCATGTGGATGTGTGTGTCCCCCACACACCATATATGCTCAAGTAGAGATTCAAAATTAGCTTTTAAGAAAAACTTCAGAATAAATAGAAATAAAGGGGCATTTGATTCCTCTAAGTAATGATGACGTCATATATGATCTAGATTGCCACAGAAGTTCGCAAAAAAAAAGGATGCAAACGGATTGGTTGTAACATCAAGAAACAAGAATGGATTTTTGGAATGCAACTTAAAATGTGCAAAATCCTGTTTGTTTAAATTATACTGAATTTCAATTTCGCTAAAAAAAATAATTTGGAATCGAAAGTCATCTTTAGGTCTTTGAGAAATTCCTCATTAATTAGGCGATAAGCGATAACACGCGGCATCGGAAAAAATCGATGTCACGATGACCGCGAGATATGCGCTAGCTAAGGGATGACTGAGTACGTTCGGAAAAAATCGCGATGTTCCGATGATCGCGAGATCTATGCTAGCTATGGGATGCCTGTGTAAGATCGGAAAAAATCGCGATGTCACGATGACCGCGAGACCTGCGCTAGCTAAGGGATGGCTGTGTGAGATCGGAAAAAATCGCGATGTCACGATGCATCGCCATCGTGAAACCTCACACCGGTTTTTCACGATATATCAATACATCGCCCATGCCTGCACACTAGTACATAAAAACGTCACTAGGACATCCGGTTCTTCAAAACTTGAAATATACTCTCATTGGCTAGAAACACTGATGACGTCATATTCTTAAAAACTGCCAAAATCACGTTAGAAAAACGCGGAAAATTACTAAAAAGCGGAAAAACATGAGAAAAAACCTAAAAAAGCGCAACTCCGCGGTAATGGTAATTTTAGTTAACGTCGTACTAGAGCAACACAACGGCCTATACGCGGAACTCCGCGGAAACGTGGAAGATTCTCATGCCTGGATGTGAATAAAAGTTTCTCTGGACTTAGAATTAAAATGCGCGTCTTTTTGACTACAATGCACGCGAGATCCCATGGAACCTGGCTACAAGTTTACAAGGACGGATCTGTTGAAAGCGCCATCAAAAACGCAGGAGCTGGAGTCTTCTCAAACTTCAGGCTTAACTGTCCTATGGGAAAATATTGCGATAACTTCAATGGGATTCTAGCAATTTGCCTAGCTGTGGATGAAGTCGAGACCTGTCTTAAAAACAATTGTGTATTTTTCATCGATTCTCAGACAGCAATATTAGCTCTTACCACCCCTAGTCAAAATGAATATGATCTTGTACACATCGATGTAGAGAAAAACTAAAGCACCTTGAGAAGGTTAAGAAAAGAATTGCCTAACAGTGGATTCCAAGTCACTCTGGTATGGATGGCAATGAACAAGCAGACCAATTGGCTAGGGCTGGATCAGTTTTGCCCAAACCTAAACCCCCTTTACCTTAACGTAACATCAAGAGGCTTATATTGCTCGTCTATAAAGACTAATACTCTTAATATACATAGCGATTACTGCAGGAAAGAACTGAAATGTTTTATTGAGGAATAAAGATTGTATTACAGGTTCCTTGCAATTGCTTAAAGTCGTTTGCTTTCCGACTTCTTACCGCACTTGAATACCTACAAAGACATTTACACTGTATTGGATTAGCGAGATCAGCTATCTGTTCCCTTTGCGAACTGGACTGGAGATCACCTCAGGGACTATCCTAAAATTCCTGTCAGTAGAGTTGCAAATACTGTAGTTAGTGCTTTTAAACCTTTTTTTTTCACTTCCGAACTCTACTGGGCTGCTCGTCGATTGATGGTCAACAGACGGGCATAGGAAAAAAAGTTTCACAAGTTGTACCAAACTATGTAATATGCGAGATCACCACCACTAACTGTAATTGAAGGGTTGCAGTGGGATGTGGGGGAGAAAAGGTGCCGAGGAAAAAATGAGACTTCCAGTTAGAACTCAAGGCAGGATGGATATGCTGTCCTTACGTTTTCATTTTTGTTGCAAAAATTATTAATTGTGCTTGATTGTAATGTCCTCGCCTACTGTAAAAGCGATTGTCCTTAAAAATCTTTTTAATCAGACGCCATACATCAAAACGAACCAAACGTTGTCCAACAACATTCGGAGCAGCTTGCAATGATATGGTGTTTTTAAATAATTAAGTTAACGCCCGGTGACACACAGCTCGCCACTCCCATGATTTCCGTCCGTGGTTTAAAACCCTACTAAGGCCAGCGAGATCCTTAGACTTGGTTCCCATTAAGCATATCTAGTGTCCCGTCAATTGCACTACCCGTGAATATAAGTGTTTTCTTTGACTCCATGTCACGCAATATATCGACATGAATCGCCTCCATAGGGTGCATGCACTATAATTACAACTCACTAATTTATGACCTTTCTGATGTAATTCTACAGCAGTCCTCTATAGTTGGTATATTGTAATAATTTCTTTGTCTCTTCGTATAGGGGGGGGGCACTTATGCTGAGTTCAAACATCGCCTTTGGAGTGGTTTTTTTAGAGTGCATGATAGACAGCGAAATTGTTGAAAATTAAAAGTAGCTCTTGGACTGAAATTCTGTTAAGGACTACGGATACTCAAATTTTTATCAAATCGTATTCTCAAAAGGAGATGCATTTATTTCATAAGATAGTTATATTTGATTAAATACTCATAATTCTTGCAAATCACTTGCCAAATGTATCAAACAAATCAGCATATTTCATGAATTATGCATTTATTGCAAGTATGTATAATTTAAGTATATGTAAATCAATACCAAACTCACATGAAATGGACAGTAAAAATTCAAAACAAGACACATTTTAGTTTATAACAATGATCAGACAGCAAAATTTCAAAAATATGGATTCTTATTTAAAGCATATATCAGGAATCAAGAGATAAAAATAATCTAATGTGTTAAAACTTTCACATCGTCTCATAATAGGATATGTACCAAACATCCGAAATTGGACATTAACGTGCCCTGGAAATTGTCCAGGATTGAGAAAAGACCGAGATTTTTGTGTGGTTATAAAAATTGGAGAATAAATTTAGAATAGCAAAAAGTACCTGAAATTCAGAAAAAAAATTTCTGGGAAAAAGGGTATTTTCCCCCCAAAAAATAAGGCAAATTTTAGGATTTTGTAGCATAATTGTATTAACTAGAATTGCTTACTCCGGTCAGTGTTCTTTATTAATAATTTGTTGTCTATACTGATTTTAATGAATTTAGAGATAAGTAATTCAATGAGTATTTGATTGAGTAAGTTTTTTTTTTATCAAATTCCATTTTATTTCTTGATACAAACTTTTGTTTTTCATAAAAGGTTGTGTAACTGATTAGTCACAGGCCTTCTTAACATTTAAATGAATTTTTATAAAATATGTCCAAGATTATCTTTTCCTAAATATAGTAATCCCATATATAAACCACTGGAATACCCAAGCGATCTTTTTCTGCTTTCATCAAACTACTCTGTTACCAAATCCCTCTTTTTCCTTTCACAACATTTTCTTACTTGAAATTGTCTATCTTGTGTTGGGTACAGCTTGGCCAAATATGGTCCTTGTGCAATAAAACCTCAAAACAACCAACCTATGGATAAGCAAAACTGAATTAAAGAGACATCGAGCCTAAATATAAAGAACATAGAATTTAGATATTTCAAATTCTAGAGGGCTCCGCCTCCTGCTCTCTTACGCTAGTCAAACACACGGCTGAAGACTGAAAATTTGTATGTGTTTTGCTCACTTGTGGAAGAAATTTCGCTTTTTCAACTTTGACACTTAATAAACCCTAAACTAATAGCCGCATCGGAAAAAGATCTTCACAATTGTCCGAAGAACACGATGAAGAACATACCATGTTGATTTTTTTTCTGATCCGTACTTTCTCGGGAAACCGTCTAAGAATCGAGCTAAACAACACAGTTTTCAATCCTGTGACAGAGGGGGCGGTAACTCTTTTTTTAATATAGAGATATAAGAGTGAATGAAAAACACAATAAGTGAAACAAATAAAGTCTTTGATATACGATTCAAAAACACAGGTGGTAATATGTACAGCCACAATATTCCACTAATAAATAATCTGAAAAGGTTAAGAGATATACAATTTAAAATTTTGAAACTTTGCATACTTAATATGAATTTCTTGATTGTACTCATTCATTCTATTTGGTTATAAAGAAAGATAGAGATAGTATTTGTTTTAATATGAATGGTTATACCCAAGCAAATAAAATAGTTAATATATTCTAAAACATAATAAAAACGCAAATGTATTAAACTTTTAAAAACAGATATACTGTGAGTCATGTTATTTACTGTGTACTTAAACTCTATAAAAACAAATTCCTTCTGGGATATTGTTTGAGTTAATATCTTAGAATTAAACACATTTATAAAAATTAAAAAAACACCCCAAGTAAGTCAGTGGTTAATTCTACTTTTATTCAAACCATGGCTTATCTGATGAATCAGGTGATAAAGAAAATATTAGAAGAAATACCATAAACTAATATGGTCTGAAATTGAAATTATTTTTAATCTTTATTTAAATGCATGGCTTTAACTTTTAATTTAACTTAATTTCACCATGATATTATCAAAAAATATTTATTTTTTATCAGGCTTTGTTATGAAACAATTATGAGAGGGAATCGGTGTATGATTATTTCAAGTAAGACAGAAACAGTAAAACAAAACAATATTTATTTCTTAAACTGTGTACTTACAATTTGAAGTTAAAAATATATCATAAATGTATCTTTATAAAAATCATGAAATAAGAAAACTGGAATGGCATTCTCAACTATAAAATCTCATATGATAAACAACAACATGAAAGGACACCAATAGGATTCCATAAAATTTAAAACATTTCAAAATAACCACATCTATCAGCCTTTTTTTAATACATTTTTAAAATCACTAACAAATCTATTTTAGCTCTATCAATTCTTAGATGTGTGTGACACAAAATGCAATAAATACTTCCCAAATGAAAACAATGCAGATATTTTTTATGAGAAGTGGAAATAACCATGGAACAAAACTTGATTGAAACAATAAAAACAAAATTTTCAATTGTAAATCAATTGAAAAAATATGAATATTTCAACCCAGTATACAAAGTTGGAATGTAAAATTTAAAACACTTTCATCTTTTGAAAACAAGAGAGCATTATATACTGCTATAGTTTTGACTTTTTAAAGTCAAGTAAATGTGTTAAAGACTAAAAATGTTTGATCAATAATCAACACATTCCAATATCTAAGGAAACTTACACTATGGGTAATCTTTCCAACTCTAGATATAAAATTTAACGGCGTACACATACATGTATCAAGTATCTAAAATATTTTTTGAATGTTAACAAGATAAACAAATGTAAATTTTTTTGGAAAGGTAGGGTCATATATGCAAACATTTTAAAACAAGTGAGAAATAGAGCTACTTCACACTGAGCACAAACAACCTTTTTCATTTAAAATTTTTATATGGCAAGAATCATTTACCTACCTTGTGTCCAATCCAATGAATTTTACTCTTGCATTTAATAGAAGTAGTAATAACCATAAACTGTGTGTGCGATGACCATTTAAATAAAAACAGAATTCTATAAACATTTGTAACACTTACAGAGTACATAATATATTATCTATTATATGTTTATTAAAAAAAAGTATTATTTCTCAACACTTTATAATTTAACAACCTTACTCTTTTTCATTGCATAAGAAATATTTTGAAATTTCTAAAAGTGAAATGTTTTTATTAGTATTTTTAATATTTTAAAATTATTACTTATGTGTTACACATAAAATATAACACTACTATAAATAAATCAAATTGTCAATTCTAAAATAATGTTACTATCTATATAACACTTTATGAAATATTCTACAATACACATAATGAAGATGAATCTCAAGAATCATTTTTTCAGTATAACCTCATATTATACTAATTACAAATTTAAGCATTTTTTCAGGTGCAAAACAAAGAAAATGGCTGATAAGCTGTTTTTATAAAATTGTTGTTTCTCATAAACACCCTTAAAAACAGAGAGTAGTGTTCTCTCTATAAACATATATACTATCTATAAAATTAGACAAAAGTACATGAAAGCAATTTACAATAAAATGATCTCGATTGGGATGAAACCTAAAATTCATTTCATCATTAGATTATATGTTAACTAGAACTAAAAGTTTTATATGTGAAAATAAATACTTGATTTAAGATTTTATAACTCGGCAGTAGATCCTCTCCAGGACATTTGCCCAAATCCAGTACTGTAAGTTAGGCTACCTCCAAAATAATCAGCAGGAGGTAAAGGTGGATGCCCTCCACTTTGTGACTGATATTGTCCTTGTATATAATGATTAAGTTCTTCCTGAGTATCAAATATCATAACCATAAAGGGAGATCCTGGAACATGCTCTCCTGACCACTTAACTTCTAATCTATAATCTCCAGGTTCTGTAGGGTCATATTTGCAGAGAATAGTTCTATCCTTGTGACTTTCCCGCTGCATTTCTACTCGAAAGGCCCCTATTAGAAAAAAAAATGTTAAAACAATTTCGTAATAAAAATAAGGATATTTTAAGCATAAAATAGAAAGCAGGTTTTATAAAGCATACTACATAATGTAAAGATACATACAATTTTAAATATTACACTATGTAAAGTTGATTTATTCTGCTACAAACACAGTATAATACTAATATAATGATTATGAATTTACATTTAATACACTAAAAGTTTTTTAGTCACTTAAAAAAAGAAAATATTACATGTAAATAATTTGTAGGTTTAACAGTCTAACATAGATAAATAAGATGTTTGAATACTTTTTGAATTAATAAAGCTGCAAGGTAGAATTAAAAATAGCCTATCGTTTCAAAAGTTTTAAGAAATAGTACTGTCATACCGTTTTAAAAGTTTTATGTAAAAGAGTAATACCTTATCATTTTAAAGCTTTAAAATTTCAGATGCTAATAAATTATTTTCTCAATAGAAATAAGATTTATAGTAAAAAATTTGTGACATTATAATATTCTACTCACCATGTGTTTGGTTTTAAGAATCATGACTTTAAGAGCTATGATTCTTAATACCAAAGATTGCAATAATAAAAAAAGGTTTTTGTAAATAACTTTTATTACTTTCGAATTAACTGTTGCATACTTACTTTTTATGTTCTTCGAAATCATTAAGTTACAATTGTACTAGAATAATTTTTGAGAACTCAAAGCTATATTGAATTTTTAAAATTTTTATAACTTAAACAGCATTGAAAGTGTTTAGCAATGAGCAAAGTTATAAAACAAGCAATCCTTATTCAATAAAAAATATTTGGGGCACAAAAGCAGATGCAACTTTTTATACCTTTTGGCCCTCTAATTCGAACTGTAAGTTGACCAGCTCCAGCTCCCCTAGTGTCACAAATAAATCGACTTTGATATGTGGCCAAAACACCTGGTTCAATACCTGGACCATATACTCTAACCTTAGACGCATCTGGAGCACCAGCAATACGTATTGTAAATGGACTACCTAAAATAAATTGTACAATTGAGTAAAATAAAAAACAATATCATGTAAGGGCTCTTTTAACAAAAATTATTAATAGCCATGAACAAATAGAAAATATCTCACAAATAAATTTCAATTTAAAACAATAGTAAATGTTTTAATATATTATAATAAAAGTAAATATTTTTAAAATATGAATAGCAATATTGGATAGCTAAATGAAAATCGATTTAGAATAACCTTTTATAAAACTGCAAAATTTTAGCTTTCCAACCTGCAGTTTTGAATTACTTTAAAAATAAGCATAGTGCAGATTTTGCTATGTTCAGTGAAACATAAAACATTTCAGCAACAAGATTAGTTAAGACAATATAAATGTCTGAAACACTAATTTAATAGTAAGATATCCTAACTTACCTTACTTGTAATACAACAGCTGAAGGTTAATTAACAAGGATAAACTAATAACAAATTAACTAGGTTAAATTTTTACATAAATTTGAAACTAGGTGTCAAAATTGGAGGTTGTTACACAAAATTACAAAGTTGGTGTGCATATAACATATGTGGTTCATATAACAGGCACTCAAACACACTGCATGGCTATGAAAGACATTACTCCTTGTTGAATTGGATCTATACATTTTTTTTTGATGAACAATGCATAACTAAAAAGGGAGGTTCTACTTTTTTTTTTTGCAGTTGTATAAAATTTTAAACAATTTAATTTTATGCTACTGAAACACAAATATATATATATATATATATATATTAAAAATCATCCTCCATGGCTTCACTTATCATCCAATACAACTCTTTGCACAACATAAATCAAATGCTATCTCATATCTTCAAAATTCCATTTTGAAAGGATTAACGAGTGATTAAAAAAGAAAGATCCGGTAGAGAGAGAGCCTTTGTAATTATTTACTTACTACAAAGAACAAAATTTAAACTCTTAGGCTGGAAAAGTTCAGTCAATTCTCAAAATATTTTACCCTCAATGTTGTAGTTTATTGTTTAAATAAATAGCTGATATTTTTACCTGGAACATGCTCTCCTCCATACTTTATAGTAAGTACATGGCGTCCTCCTTCTTGAGGCTTGAGATACAGGGTAAATGTACCATCTCTATGATCATATAATTCACAATAGGCTACTTTATGAGGTCCCATACAGTGTGCAGTTAGTTCACCTGGATAATAAAAAACAGTTATAATATACAAAATAGTGAGTGTAATAAAACTGAGTGAATCTATAAAAAATAGAAATTACAAGTGTTGTAAGGGATATGGTAGAAAAAGCTTTCATTAAAAAACATTTAACAAAAATGAAATTTAGGATATTGAATGGCCCTTATTTATTCACAACGTTAAGATGTTCCATAAACAATCATTTATAACATTGGCAATTTGTAGACTTGCATCACTGGATATGTACAATGTCAAAACAGAATTCCATCTATGCTAATTTTTAAATTTATTAAAAAGCACAATTTCAAGAAACTATCACTCATTAGACTAGTTTAAAGTGTAAAAACTGATACACACTGAGTGCAGTGGCAGATTAAGCAGTGAGTGGATTAAGCTGCTGCATTAGAGCACTGGAATACCCAATTGTGTCTTTAAGTGCAGTGAAAAGAGTTTCTAATACAAGATGGTCATCAAGAGTAGATGCAGTATTAGCTATAAAACTTGGTTTCACCCATATAAAAGAGGCTTTAACTGAAATTTGTAATTCATAAGAAAAAAGTTACCATAGTGGAGGCGACTTCACTTCTGAAGAAATTGGACAATTATGAAACAGCCCTAATGACAGTTATTTGGAATACTATTTTACAAAGAACAAATGCTACTAGTAAATCACTGCAATCAGTGGAATGTGAACTATTGAAAGGATCTATACGACTGAAGTCATTCGAAAATTTTATCAATAATTTCAAAGAATTTTAAAAAGTTGAAAAAGAGGCAACAGATTTATCAGGCCTATCATTTAATGTGTAAGATGGACAAACTCGCAGACAACAGAGAAAAATGTTTTTTGATGAAAACAAAGAAGTCGGTCACATGAATTTACAATAAGAGAAAATTTAATAGGCAATTGATTTTATGTCATAAGTGATAATACCAAGATAGAATTATCTCAAAGAACTCAGATGTATGAAATTGTTGTGAAGCCTTTTCAAATATTTTTTTATTGGAATTTATAAATAGAAGAAAAAAAAGAACATGATAAAAAAGTTGAAGGATATTTACAAAAATGACATTGATGTTTGTAATTTTGAAGATGAATTTGACTATGTTTTAATATATCCAAAAGAAAATGAGGACACCATAAAAACCACACCAGATATCTATAGAACCGCCAAAGAATGTCTTGCACATTTCCGAATGTTGAAATATTATTGAAATTTTTTTTTTAAATACTTCCCTTATGTAATGCGCAAGGAGAACGATGGTTTTCTGTTTTAAAGTGTGTACAAATTATTTAAGGAGTTTTATGGGAGAAGAAAGATTAATTAATATGGGCATTTTGAATATAGAGCAAGAAATTTTATACCGAATTGACCTGCCAAAATAATTGACGAATTTGCAAGAAATAAAGCCAAATGAAAATTCATGTAACAAAATATTTTTTTAATAAATTTATTAAATACTTCATGGTATGAAATTTTTTTGATTGCTTTTCTTTTTTTAATAACTTAATGAGAGTTAGTTTTCTTGAAACTTATTCTTTCTAACTTAAGTTTGAGGGCCACAAAAATTTTACCGCTTCACTTGTCTATTTAAAAAAAGTATAAGAATCTTTGTTTATTGAGGGATAATTCTTTCTGTTAATTTCCAACCAAAACATAATAATTAATGAATTCGATCAGTGGGGTGGCTAAGAGACTTTATCTAGCATTTGAGCCTTCATGCAATTTCAACCAAATGTTAAGCAAACCCTCATATACCTGATTACATTTGCACTATTTCCTCATTCAAAGCACTTTTATTAGTTTTGTGGTCAAATCACTTGTCCAACATGCGAATTCAACACACTGTAAATTGAATTTTTAGAAAACATTACCAAATCATGTTAGATTTTGTAGAGCAATGACACTCATAACTATAAGCCTTTAAAAATTGGTATTCTCAAATGATTTATCAAGTTATATTTGGCTTGTGCTTGCAAAAAGTGTTATATTCTCTGATAAATCAATCAAAACATCACAAAGCCAGGGTTCACTCAGAATGAAACTAATACGGGATGTATTGGGTCATCCAGAAAGTTCTGCGTGTTTCAAATAGAAGATAGCGTTGTTATTATTTTGCTACCACTGATAAGGAGTGACCTTGATTGAAGCAGATGTTTAAATTCGGTCTTTTCTACTTACACTGCATAATTATACACTGCAGTGCTAAGAATGGAAAAACAGAAAGTTCACTTTTTTTGTCATATTACACTCTTTTATTTTAAGAAAGGAAAAAATGCTAGTCAGACTGCTGTAAAATGTGTGCTGTATATGGACATAGTGCTGTTTCTGAGGCCACGCCACTGCTTCATTGAAATTTATCTTAAAAAATGCACAGAACCTTCCAGATGACCCAATTCATGAAGATATGAAAAACTTATCACAGTATCCAATCTAGAACTCTATATCTTTGTAGAATTGCAACATAAATATCATAAATTAGTGGGTAGTAAAATTTTGTCTATGTTGTTATATGCTATGAGTGCAATATTAAAATGGAATCCTTATTCTATTTTGTGGCAATTTCAGCACATTTGTTGCTCCAGATTTTATATTAACTGGGTGGTGCAATTTACAGCCCATATTCCTAACATGCTCAATGAGGACAGATCTGGGGATCTCTAGGGTCAGTTTCAATAGCAGAAAAACACTCCACAGAAGGCGAGCTGCTTGTGTCCAAGAGTTATCCTGTTGGTAAGTAACCTCTTGGACACGTGACATGAGACAGAAATCAGGTTGTAGGAATGGCTGGAAGTATAGCTGTACTGTCAAACTACCTTGTAACACTACAAGAGGGCACCAACTGTCGTAAGTGATGCAGGAGTTACAGCTGCATGCCTCTCAAGTATAGTAATTGTCATAATTTTTCTTTTAAAGTACATCCTACATGCTAAGTTTTATTTTGACCAAACACTGGCTTTGGGCTGTTTAAATTGTTTTGGGCATACAGGAAACATTGAAATTATTATATACTAGCCACTGCGTGGCTAGCCCGTGCCCGTGGTGTAAGGTATTAATCTGATGTAAAATTTTCCGCAGATTTCAAATCCGTTGAAGATATATTCAATTGAAAAATTATTTATTTAAAGAAAAAACTATTTTTAGGTATCATTCTAAACTGAAATTTTCCACAGATTTCAAATCCGTAGAAATTTTTAATCTATCTTTAGCGATTCCGATTTTACGAAAAAAATTAACAATCCCAGTCAATATATTTTTTATTTATTGCTCTCATTGGCGGAAATGGAATGGGACAGGATATGTAATCTGTTTCTTTTTTTTAACGCAAAAGGCAGAAGATGCACTCTGTTTTTTTTTTTTTTTGAAAGAGAAAGTTTATGTGACGTTAAAGGTCACGTAGGTAGAAAAGTCCATTTTCGGGGGTTTCTTCTTTCCTCCGGAAGAAATGCGTTTTGAGAACCAGGTAGAGAATAAAACTATTAAATTCATTTAAAAATCTTCTAGATTGAATTTAAAAATTTCGCTGCGACCCAAAAATTGCAAAAAATTTGGACTACCTGTGTGCCAAATCTCTTTGCTGTAAGTGTCATAGAATCGTCAGGATTTTTCGGCAAGAAACAGACAGACAGACAGACAAACAAACAAACACATCCTTTTATAATATTAGAGATGAAATTAAGTAAATCTAAATGTTATTCAGAATCTGATAGGTTATAGTTTAAAGCTTCAAATATATTTATGTTGAAGAGAAAGGGGTGTTTTTAGAAAAAATATTTACTTGAAAAAATTGAAAAAGGAAGTATGGTGCTCAGCATCTACAGAATACTTTCGCAAACTCATGGAATCCATGCCTTGTTGTATTTCTGCAGGTCTACACTGATGTAGAAAGTTAAATTGACATTGCAATGGACAGGGGTAAAAACAGTCAAAATGTAAAAACGGGTAAAATATATGCAGCGTTATTTTGAACTACAAAAATAGCTGAATAAGAATAGTATATTTGTGTACTAATGTGTGTACGGAACAGTGGTGCAGCCAAAAATTTTTTCTGAGGGAGGGGGAGTAGGAAAATTTAGTCTGATAAAGCCCTATAAAGTCAACTAAAAACAATAAAATTTGTCATTGGAAGTAGGGAGGTTAACCCACAACCTCTAGTACAGAATATGTGTTTATGATAAGCATCTATTTTTGCTTATTATTCATTAAGCTTTATAAGCTCTATAAAGTCCATTATAAACAATGAAATTTGTCTTTGGAAGGGTGGGGTTTAATTAAGCAAAATTTAACCCATAACCCCCTTATCGCGACTGCACCACTGGTACAGAGTATGTATTTATGACAAGCGAGTATTTTTATAATTCAAAGCACTTTATTCAATTTTTCTTTTTCATCTTTTCAAACATATTCTTTATAGTTACAGGCATTGGAGTGCGAAAAGGATAAAAAGTATGAAAATACGTGTAAACTCAAATTTTGCAAAATAGAAAAAGGCAGCATTAAAGTGTATTTCGCACAAAAAGAAAAATATATTGGTAACACTGTAAATAGTATAAAATAAGTTGTATGACGTTGAAAATGGTATTTTTATGAATATTTTTGAACATCTCACCAATGGTGCAATTTTTTTTAATAGTTTCAATTTTTCCAAAACCTTGAAATTAACAGGAAATAAAAACGCTGTTACAAGAGAATAAATAAAATAAATACTAATCTCTACTATTATAAAAGAAAGTGTTTGTTTGTCTGTCTGTTTCGTGGCACTTACAGCAGTGATATTTGGCACACAGGTTTTTTTTTTTTCGTTTCGGATTTGATTTTATGCGGCGGAATGATTTTCCAGTCAGACGATAAATCTTAACTGGAGTCACTTAGTTCTTTTTTCTATCTCCTAGACCGTTAAAGATAGAGTAAAAATTTCAACGAATTTGAAATCTGCAGAAAATTTCAGTTTAGATTGCTACCTGAAAATATGATTTTCTTTAAATAAATAATTTTTCAATTGAATATATCTTCAACGCAGTTGACATCTGAGGAAAATTTTACACCAGATTAATACCTTACACCACGGGCAACGTATTTAGAAACCCTGGCGCTTCCAGCACAAAACGGAAATACATCATTTACGTAGCTGCGCAGATGCGTCCTCGCAAACACAGCGAGCCGAAACACGATCCTCGCTCGTATTGAGAGCTGTGTAATGGCTGTTTTATCTAAAAATTAATAATTGTTGGGTTTACATTTCTTTTTGCAAATGAAAAATGTATTAAATAAATCCATAGTGAACAACTGTGTGTGTGTAGCATAACTCCATATAAACCAACACGTGTATCTGAAATTTGAAGAGAGAAGTTGGATTACACAGTACACACTCAACATATTTTCACACACAACTTTTTTCATAAAGCTTACTTCTTATTTACTTGGCCATTAAAAAGTATGAATAAATTATTCGTTTCTCTTTTACACACACAAGAAAAAAAAAACATTTTCAGTTGGAATTAACTTAAAGATGAGTGTCAAAAAGTGCACGGTGAGCTTTGTCGACAAAGTAACTTCAGAGCCAAAATGTTTAAAATCACTTATTTCTCTTTACTTTTGGCAGTAAAAAGTTATTATTTATTGCTTTCACTTTTCACCAAGAAAAGCATTAATAGTTCTAATTTACTAAAAGATGAATGAAGAGTCCATGGTGAAATACTTCGACAAAGCTCCACACATATTTTCACACAGCTTTTTTAAAAATGCTTACTTCTTTTTAATTTTGACATTAAGAAGTTCGAATTAATTATTACTTTCACTTTTTCACCAAGAAAAACCTTTAGTAATTCAAATTTACTAAAAGAGGAGTGGGAAAAGTCCACGGTGAAACCCTTTCACAAAGTTGCATACACATTTTCACACAACTTCTTTAAAAATGCTTACTTCTTTTTACTTTTGGGATAAAAAAGTTCGTTTTAATTAATGGTTTTACTTTTTTACATAAAAAAACATTAACACTTGAATTTCACTAAAAGATTAGTGTCAAAATGTTCACGGTGAGCTGGGTCAACAAAGTACTTTCAGAGTCAATTAAAAAAAAAAAAGCTTCATTCATGTTTCTTTTTGCATTTATAAATTCGTATCTGTGTTTACTTTGAATTATGTACCAAGAAATAATTTTAATTGTAGGAACTAACCAAAAGTTGCATAAAAAAACTATACATTAAACTGCTTCGACAAAGTTGAACAGACACATTCATACCCCAAATTTTTATAAATGTTTTTATCCATAATATTTTTACAACAGCAAGTCTCTTTTATTGTGTACTTTGTTTTATATACCTTGGAAATAGTTTATTAATTAGAATTAACACAAACGTTCATGGAAACATGTCAGTATGAGCTGTCTTCATGATGTTAACACAGCATGTTAGAAAGACACACAAAACATTCAAAAAAGTGCCAATTTCTTGATTTCTTTTGCTTGGACAGGTTGCAAATGATAAATACTTTCTGTTTTTCACAAACAAAACGGTTAAAAAGTTGGAATTACGTAAAAAGTACATGTAACAAGTTCAGTGAAATGCATCGACAAAGCTGAACACACACATTCAGACCTAGAATTTTTATTAATTGCTTTTTCCAAAATATTTTTGCTTCAATAAGTAGATTTTATTATGTTCTTTCTTTTGTATATTTTGTAAATAGTTTATTACATAGAATTAGTATAAAGTTTCAAGGAAACATGTCAAAAGCAGGTGCCTTCATAATGTTAACAAATCCAATTTAAAATACACACAAACCCTCTAAAAACGACTACTTTCCTTATTCCTTTAATATTTATACGTTGCAATAATCCAATAGTTTGTGTTTTTGACCAAGAAAACCATTTAAAACTTTGAATTATTTAAAAAGTGCATGATAACAAGTTCACAGTGAAATGCTTCGACAAAGATGCAGACACTTTTGTTACGATCTTCGGACGGGTGTCATGGACACATATAAGAACGGTCGTTCTTGTGGCTCCTGTTATATTCCTCTCTCAGTAAGCATTACCCCTTCCCCTTCTGGAGTGTTCGGTGGTTGGCCCCGACCCCGGGGGATGAAAAGAAGGGGGTGAAAACCAGAGGGTCGTTCGCCAGGAGACGGTGGAACCAGCGGTCTTGGAGTAGACGTGTTTTTTTGAAGCACCGGACGGTGCGGTGTAGATATCGTAAACTTCATTTAATGTTATACAAATAAAACGTGTATGTCCAAATTTGGTGAGCAGTGTCCCTCTGTTCTTAGCCACAACTACACATATTGTCTTGCAAAGTAGACATCGCTCGGGCCGCTCTGACATAATTGGTGTCAGAAGTGGGGTTGTGTAGTTGTGTGCTGGTATAGAACAAACGGCAAGAGGTGACGCGGTGCCATTTTGGAGGTTTAGGAAGAGCAACTGGATTGTTGCTGGATTCCATAGTCTTGCGCCATTTCGTGAAGAGCAACTGGATTGTTGCTGGACTGTATATACTTGCACCATTTCGTGAAGAGCAACTGGATTGTTGCTGGACTGTATATACTTGCACCATTTTCGGAAGAGCAACTGGACTGTTGCTGGATTCGGGATAGGGAGCTATCCTGGGAACTACACTAGCAGCTGTAGAGAATTCCTGAATTGAATTCTATCCTCAACGCGAACCTTCGACACCGGACCATTGCAGTCATCACCTGGGAAGAGGGATCCTTTTCGCAACCCGGAAAATTGTTGGGTGCTTACCAGGAGCGTTGGAGGAAGCGATCGACGTGACCGGATACCGTGTGATGGAATAGCAGCGATCCTGGACCGAGGGACGTCCACGTCGGAAGAGTGATCCTGGAGAAGCGCTTGGTGTCAACTAGGGCGATGGAAGGAAAATGCTGGTTCGAGCGTTTTGCGATGGAAAAGCTGTGAGGCTGATCTGAGATGGTTAACGTCTGATGTCTAATGTTAGTGTACAACCGGAAAGATGTCTGAGGAATGTGCTATTCGCAAGCGAGGAGGGATGGAAGTGCGCCTTCTGCAGTCAACTCATACCTTGAAGGGTACTGGGGTAAGTCCCTTCTGAATTGATCCAGTGAGCCATTAAATACACAGGGGGGATTAACACATATATGTATGAGAAGCAAGGTGGGGATGATTGTTATATTTTGTGCTATGATGTGTATTTATTTTGATGGGGCTATGGATTGTAGGATTTAATGTGTAATGAACATCAGCTAAGGAATAGTTTTTAGGAATTACTGTGGGCAAATAAAAGTGTAAGATTATGCAGATGTATTTAATATAATTAGTTACTTATTGAAAGTGTTTGCATATTTAATAGAGTAACTAGGGGAATTATATGGAACATCAAAGTGCATGTTTGAAAAATCTTTGTGTATTTACTTGAGTAATTATTGAAGCTGGGTGTTATTATTAAAATTGATTGTGTTTACACGGGGATCACCATGGCATATTTTGAGGGAGCGAGGATAGAGGAGATGAGATATGTGGCAATTGAAATGGGGGAAGACGTTCCTTCAAATGCGAATAGGTGTCAATTGAAAAGAATAATAGAGGATTCTAAATCATACGATGCAGAATTTGTAGAAGTGTTCGTGACATCTATTGTTAATGATAGGATTTTAAGAGAGAAAAGAGAAGTTGAAAAGGAGGCGCTAAGGGGTTGGAGAGAAGCCCAATTGGAATGGAGAGAGGCGGTAAGGGATCAGATAAATGCTGAAGGAGAGTTGGAATGTAGCCGGATAATGGCTCAAATAGAACCGAGAAAGGAATTTGGAGAAGTAGAGGGACATGTAAAAGTAGCAAGGGCAGAGGCTAGAAGGTATTTGATATTGGCCGAAAAAAGGTATAAAGCTGCTCAGGAAAAGGCTGAAGAGAGATTGTCCGTTTATGAAATGAAATGGAGGGTGTTAGAAATGCTGGAGAAAGGTGTAGAAAGAACGGAAGGAGGAACTAGTGAAGATAAGGAAAGGAGCGATCTCTCTCAGGAGGGGAGGAAAGGGCAGGAAAATAGAACTGACCCTACCCCAACGGATGTGAAGGGGGAATCAGAAACTTCGCAGGACATGGAACGGGAAAAAGAACTCGTGGGCGAAGAGACGGAGAGAAACGCTCTCGCGGCCCAGGGGGAGGTGGCTGAAGGTCACAAAAAGACACAAGGCGAGGTAGATGACCCAACGGACTCATCGGGAAGGGAGCAAACGGACATTCCTGGTGAAGTTATTACTTCCAAGGAGGGAGAGAGTCACAGATGTAGTCGCGTAAATGGGAAAAGGCGAAGGTCTCGGAAAGGGGGTGGAAACCAGCACTTCTCCGTAAATCCACAGTTGTGTGAGGGAAAACACGAGAGTGAAATTTTGCCCAAGGCGTTCGGTGACAATATGGGAGTTAAGCAGCATGGGCTAGAGAAAGATAGTTTGGGTCTCGGAGAGAACGGGAAATCGGAGGTAAAGGAGTGCTTGTCTGAAACGCCAAAGTCGCACAGGGAAAAACATAAGGGTGAGATTTTATCCAAGTCGTTCTTGGACACTGGATTTAAGCGACGCGGAGTAAAGACGGATAGTCGAGAGATCGGTTTGCGGAGGAAGACTCGTCAACGAATAGTTCTCTGGAAGCGCAGACCAGAAAGGTTAGGAGGGGCTTCGGAGATTTTGACGGATAATCAGGCGGTGGTAGAGAAGACAAGAGGAAGGGTAAATTTACACGGGAGTTCAGTGCGAGCAGGGGTGGCACGAAAGACCATGAGATACCCTCAATCTAAAATGTGGGGGGTTACTTTTTATTGGGGGAAGAGTAACAAGTTAAATCAATTGATCGGTACCCAAGAAAGGGGGTGGATTAGGCGATTATCATTCCTGTGGTGGCATTATCGCAAAAAGTTCATTTATCAGTTTTCGATTTGGATTTTAAGGAAATTGATAGGTTTGTAAAAGGTGGTCCTTAAGGGCCTGGAGAACTACGAAATAAAAGAATGTTGGTAATAGGAATTATGTTGTATATAATTAATTTTTCACTTGTTTAAGTTCCTGTGTTTAGTTATTTGGTCATTTTAATTTTAGTACTTATAAGTGAGATTTCTGTAAATGAGGATCTCGTAGGAGACTGGCAATATTTACCCTTTGTGAAATGAATATTGGAGTGCTTACCGCTCATGAAATTATGTTGCCAGGAAGTGTTAATATTTTTAAGTGCGTAACACTGAGGAAATTGTACTGTCGGGAAGTTGGTTAATTTCAGTAATTTTTCTTTTTTAAATATTGTTGTGATGTGCAGTATTTTTACTCTTACTTGTAGTTATTTTTGTGTACTGCATTCATATTGGTTTTGAAGCAATAAGTAATTTGGTAAGAGTGGTTATGTTGATTGTAGATTTTTTGTATATATTCCTTTCCCCTAGTTTTAATTTGTGTAGAGATTAGTGTCGATAATTAGATCATAACCTAGTTTGTAAACTCATGCATGAGAGTATTGTTGAGGCATGTTTGCCAACTAGGGACACAAACAATCTTACACAGACTCCAATTTGGCTCGTTGGTGACAACGATTTGAAGGGCACCGGTGTACCTGCTACCTTTGTGGAGAGGTGTGAGGTTATCCTGCCAACACAAGGAGGAACTGCTGTTGGGGGGAATAGGACTTCCTCTAGTGAGGATGGCGGGGGTGTCAGTAAAGGTCACCCGGGTCAGGAGAACAGGGGAGAGTGGAAATAAAGAATTCGGCCCACGGAGACAACGGACGATGAGGGACTCTCTGCTGCTGTTGTCTGCTATGTTTTGTAAATATGTTTTATATGTCTTGCATCTTATGAAATAGGCCTTTAGGGCCTATTTCACGCTTAAGGAGGGAGGAGTGTTACGATCTTCGGACGGGTGTCATGGACACATATAAGAACGGTCGTTCTTGTGGCTCCTGTTATATTCCTCTCTCAGTAAGCATTACCCCTTCCCCTTCTGGAGTGTTCGGTGGTTGGCCCCGACCCCGGGGGATGAAAAGAAGGGGGTGAAAACCAGAGGGTCGTTCGCCAGGAGACGGTGGAACCAGCGGTCTTGGAGTAGACGTGTTTTTTTGAAGCACCGGACGGTGCGGTGTAGATATCGTAAACTTCATTTAATGTTATACAAATAAAACGTGTATGTCCAAATTTGGTGAGCAGTGTCCCTCTGTTCTTAGCCACAACTACACATATTGTCTTGCAAAGTAGACATCGCTCGGGCCGCTCTGACAACTTTCACACCTAGAATTTTTATTTATTGTTTTTTACACAGTTTTTTGCATAAATAACTTGGTTTTATTATGTTTTTTGTCTTGAAAAGAAATTATTACATAGAATTAAATGAAAGTTTCATGGAAATATGTCAAAATCACCGGCCTTGACAATGGTAACAGAGCATATTAGAATCAAACACAAAAATCTAAAAAGTGATAATTTCTTGATTCCCCTTGCATTGACAGGTTGGAAATAATAAATGCTTTCACTTTTTCAACCAGAAAACAGTTAAAAGAGTTATAATTAATTAAAAAGTGCATGAAACAAGTAGTCAGTGTAAATGCATCGACGAAGGTGAACAAACACTTATGAAACCCAGAACTTTTATTTTTGTTTTTTTCCAAAATATTTTGGTTTTAATAACTTCCTTTTATTGTGTTCTTTCTTTTGTTTAACTTGGAAGGAGTTTATTACAAAGAATTAAATTAAAGTTACATGAAAGCATGTCAAAATCATCTGCCTGAATAATGTTGACACGGCATAGTGTAGGTAAACACAAAACCTCTAAAAAATGGTAATTCCTTTATCATGTGTGCATGGACATGTTGCAACTGTAGATTGTATTTTTCACCAAGAAAAGATTCTAATAGTTAGAATTAAATAAAAAGTACATGAGACCAGTTCACGGTGAAATGACTCGTCAACGGCGTGGCGTCGTCTGCCGGCTCGCGGTGTTTGCTTGCGCGGGCGCGTCTGCGCATCTATGTATATGACGTATTTCCGTTTGTGCTGGAAGCGCCAGTGTTTCTAAATACGCCCACGGGCACGGGCAACGCCGGTCTAGCCACTCAGTGGCTAGGTTTATCAAATGGCATAAATGTTATTAGAAATAAAATCAGTAGACACTAAAAATAAAAATCGTACAGCTTCAGTCTACGTTTATAGCAGTGGCAACGGTCTTGCCGCACTTCTAATAGCGAGTAATAACAGGTTAAGGTAACCCATCAGTATTACGGTTATTGCGGATTTTAATACAACCTCGGCAAGCGGAAAGTTTAAAATTTTCATTTTGAATATCCTAGAAAGTTCTTTCAAAATCCGTTAAACTGTCGTTTGATTTCATTAGTTATTTGAAATAATTTTTTTCTTGGCGACTTAAGAAATTCACCAAAAAATGCGCCACGTCAGTTGCCAACGCTAAAAACGTAGACTGAAGCTGTAACCCTGTGGTTTATAAAATATACCTTAATTCGGTTAAAATTTACAACCTATTTTCGAATATAAAATACCTTTTTTCAAAATCTCTAATCAATTTCCGACGGTTTATATTTTTCCGTAAATGTTCTCATTTTCTAATTAAATAAAATAAAACTTTAAATTAATAACTCATATTATCCAAGAAATAATTTAACTTATTAAAACAATCATAAATATTGTCCTTAAAAGAAGCAACATTAATTTCCGTTGCAAAAAATAGCTGCAGTCTATGTTTAAAACGGTGGCCACTGTATAAGAAGTTTTAACGGATTTTGAAAGCACTTTCTAGAATATTCAAAATAAAATTTTAAACTTTCCGCTTGCCGAAGTTGCCATAAAAGACGAAATAACCTTATAGGTTAAATAACCAAGCGTCTTATTTTCTGGTTAAAAGAAAAATCACATTAAAAGCCGATCAACTTAAAAAAAATTGTATATTTAATTTTTGACTGTAATTCCATGATATTATTTGATTCTAAAGAAAAAATTGTAGAAAAAGCGGAACTTCTTAAAAGAAAAAAAGCGGAAATCCGCGTTAACGCGGAAGATTTTCACCCCTGAATGGAGCAATGCAACAGGCTATTGGCAACAGTCCAATACAAATCTTCAAGGGAAAGTTCCAAGAACAACACCTCATAATTTTTAACCATGGTCACATGACATGGTCAGCACCTTAGCTGGCACAACACTCTCCAAACTTCCACATCATATCAAATTGAAGACATTTGAGGCCACACAGCAGATTTAACATGCATCAGTCCCCATGTTCATGGTGGTTTTGGGTTGGTTCGAGTTTCGAACCTGCAACTCTGGTTGCTAATCTCCTACTCTTCCAACCGAACTACAGCAGTCCTAAATGCTGCGGTAGGCAGCCTACCCAGTATTAAAATGGTGAATTAATTTTTCTGGCAACTCTAGAGTATATATAGAAGACATTAAATGTTTTCAATTTTGAATATTTTTCATAAAAAATATTCAAATTATTTAAACATTTGGCATTTTTTAATTAGAAATTTAATACAAGTTTTTTAATTTACAAATATCTGTGGAAACCTGCACTCAAAGAAAATATGAAATACAGTTTCAACTAAATATGACAGTAATTTCGGTTTGGCAAATTTTCTTCAATTGCAGATAGTTATCCAAACTTTTTTCAGATGTATAATAGAAGGAACTGTGTTTGTTTGAAATATTACTAAAAGTATTGTTACAGAATAGTAGTTATTCCCTATGTGATAAATATGTCATAATTATGAATTTTAAGAACTTAAGTAATACTGTGGCATTGTGCTTTCAACAATATTGATATGTATAGCAATCATTCATTTCCTGAATTAAATACAAAGACTGGTAAAATGAGACTACCATTTGGCAGCACAACTACATTATTTAAACTTTAATAGATTCTTAGACATTTTGTCTGCAATAGAAAATATTTAATAGAAAAACCAACTGTATTTTTATGTAAAAAACCAGACAACTAAAGATTTGTAATTACCTGGCCCAGCTTTTCTTGTATCAATGAAAGATTTTATTTCTTTCCCAACAGTCCCACCACGAAGACCATCACCTGAGCAAGCAACTTTTTGGGAATCACAAGCAGCAGAAATATTTATTTTGAGAGGACAGCCTTTAACTTGGCGTTCTGACCACATTACATTCAACAAATATGCTCCTAAATTGATAAAAAAGAAACACTAAGAACCTTAACATTTAGAACATAGTGAAATCATTACAATTATTTACTTATATTTAAATATGAAAGATATATCAACACTAAATTTTTAAGTTTGAAATTAATTCACTGCGGTAAAGTAACTTCTGGAGAATTGAAAGCCAGATAATGCGTGAAAAAATTTAATGTGAGATTAAAACATATACAGTGTTGCTTAGTTGCAGCCATCTATTATAGTGCGCATGCATTACTAAATCTAATTCAGCAGCAAAATAAAGGTGAGGGTTATAATGCTAAGAAAGAGATGTGTTCATAAGTTATGGACGATTTTGTAAACAAAAAAAGGCAATAAATATGCAGTAAGGAAATTGATATGACATTATTGGTATAATGTTTAAAGATTGGTCTAAGAATGTTCTATTAAATAATTAAAATGCTCAAGATAAAAGAGTTGAAGAAAAATTGTAAAATACATCTGCTCTTTACTTTCCCTTTTAGGATCAGTAATCTGAAGCTATCTAATATGGAAGAATGTTTTTTGTCTTCTTTGGGTACCTTTATTTCTAATTGGACTTCATTAAAAATAGTTAACTGAACATATTATTGAGACAGCTCATAATTTTCCAGAATTTATCAAATTTGATTTGACAGATAAATGCTTTAATTTAAAAATATTCCTCCAACAAACTTAGAAAAAAGATCAATATTGCAAGTACTAATTCATGGGTGTGCAAGTTGACAGGTGGATAAATTTTGAAAGTTACTACAGTTAAGTTTTTGAACCTCAAATCAGACTATGTCTAACTTAACATCAATGTAAGGAGATAAAATATAATTTATTTTTGTAGCTAAAGAGTAATTACCAATGCCTAGCTAAAAAGATATGTAAACCAAAATTACGCTACTAAATATTGTTAATCAAACTCAAAGAATTTAAGAGAAGTTTTATAATCAAGTGTTTCTCTAAAATGAGTTTCAAAAGTTACAATGTTTTTTAAGTTTTGTTAGTACTTGGATTTGCACAAAAATTTACGTCATATAAATATTAACAGCTACACACATACCAGATATAGTTGGAGAGTATAAAACCTTATAGATATTATTTTCAATTGGAAGAATTTGTACTGGAATGTCAGCTTTTACTCCACCAAGACTAACTTCAGGAGAACCTTGAGATAAAAAGAAATTAAGCAAAATAAACAAATATATATGGAGAACAAATTTTTACATTTTAATTCAAGAAACTTATAATTATTTCTTGAAATAAATTCTATTTCAAGAAACTTTAAAAACACATTCAACAATAAAAGCGATTCTCAAACTTATTTGGTTGTAAAATACTTTTCAGTTCAATACACTTGGTAAGAGGTAATTTAGATTTTTTTTGTACAGTGCCTATTCTGAATATTATTTGATAGAAGAGGTGATAGTAGCAAATTTCTCATTCATGAGTCTCACTCAAATGTCAACTTTAGTAGAAACATAGTGGTAAACTAACATTGCCATAACTAATTTACATGAACAAATTAAAAATAAACTATGTAAAAGAAGTACCGAATTTTCTAAAAACCAGAAGACCAATAAAAGAAGTACACTTAATTACAAAACCAATCAAAAATACAATCTTTTCATGAAAAACGTTCAACCTAACCAAGTTCTATTTGTAACTTAATAGTTCAATAACTGGACAGGAATTTGCATTCCATACAAGTTATTTTAATGAAATACAAAGAGTGATTAAAATAT
The DNA here is from genome assembly GCA_947359465.1 of Metellina segmentata. Classification (NCBI taxonomy): domain Eukaryota; kingdom Metazoa; phylum Arthropoda; class Arachnida; order Araneae; family Tetragnathidae; genus Metellina; species Metellina segmentata. The sequence continues at coordinate 6,183,319 of OX375884.1, read as the reverse complement.
ATTCAGATTGCAAAACTTTGAAACCACACACAACATGAGAGAAATTAGTTCGGAGCAATGAGAGCTTGGATTTTGGATTGGGATCTTGAATTGCTTGGTCTTGTGTTTTTTAAAGCTGATCATTGACATGTATGTCATGAAATGGTTTTTGGTAATATATAAACATTGGTAATATATATATATATATATATATATATATATATATATATATACTATTATAAAAGTATTTGTCTGTCTGTTTGTCGCAAAATCCTGACGATTCTATGGGACTTACAGCAATGAGATTTGGCACACAGGTAGTCCGAATTTTTTGCAATCTTGGGTCGCGGCGAATTTTAAAATTCAATTAATGAAATTTAATCATTATTGAATGCTACAGCATAGAAGATATCACATATTCTTAATTTATTGCTCCGTTTTGATTTTGATCGGAGGAATAATGTTTCAGCCAGACGATAAAAACAAACAATCTCTTAACTGGAGTCAATAAGTTATTTTTCTATCTCCTAGACCGTTAAAGATACAGTAAAAATTTCAACGGATATGAAGAAATCTGCGGATAATTTCACATTAAATCTATATCTAAAAATATGATTTTTTAAAATATAAATAACTTTTAAATTGAATATATCTTTTATATTTTCACACGACATTGTGACGTCACAGTAACTTTCCCTTTCCAAAAATAAATAAATTACATTTCGTGTTGTTCGTGTTAAAAAAAAACAGATTACATTTCCTGTCCCATTTCCGCGAATGAAAGCAAGAAATAAAAAATCCTATTGACTGGGATTGTTAAGTTTTTCTTCGTAAAATCGGAATCACTAAAGATACTTTTCAATTTCAACGGATTTGAAATCTGCGGAAAACTTTACTTTAGATTGATACCTAAAAATATGATTTTCTTTAAATAAATAATTTTTAAATTGAATATATCTTCACTGGATTTGAAATCTGCGGAAAATTTTACACCAGATTAATACCTTACATCACAGCATTGTCTGTGGTGTTGGTTTGCCACCACGTTCACGGGCAACGCCGGGCTAGCCACGCAGTGTCTAGTATATATATTAACTAAACATAAAAACGTAAATATTTTTTAAAAATGATAGTGAAAGCTTTAACAAGCAAAAGTGAAAAACACGTCAAACTTGTGCACTCTCTTTTCTGGAAAATCATCTAATTCTTATTCATCAATTACCTGAAGCTCTAATTTTCAGTTTTATTCAAACAGTTCTTAGAGTGAATTTGAATGAGATGCCTCTCAGCTAAATGTTCACCAAAACTGTTCTCAGCTGAATAAAAATAGAACCTATTTGTTACAAACTCTTGAATGCAATGAAAGCAACACTAATCTTATAAAACTATTCAAAAGAGTGACTCAAGTAAGTTATAAAACTATTCAAGTGATAAAACTATTCAAGAGAGTTAATCATTGTTTTGTAGAATAACCCTGCACCAAGTTTTCAGTGGTAGAACAGAAATCTTACACTCCTTAAACATGAAAAAGCAGTAACATCTAAATTATGCTGGTAGTTTCTTCGACAAAGCAGTGAGCAGATAACACATCTTACCATACTTGTGGAATGGTTTTGTTCTAAACACTACTTCCGAAGGTTCTATACCACATTCATTAGATCATACTTCTTATAACTTCTCTCTCTCTCTATTCCTTAAAATCACTTAAAACACAAAACTTTCAAGCCATTCAGGCTATATGATAAAATGTGACATGGAAGCTCTTTGCTATTTCAAAAGATAACTTCCAAAATGTTTTTAGCTATTTCGAAAAATGACTTCAGAAACGTTTCTAGCTGTGGAAATAGCTCTCTTATGTGGTTTCAAGTTTGTGGTCAATAACTGCTTTTAAATATCCAGTATGGATATGTTTAGATCTCACCATGAAAAGCAGATCCATTTTATATTGGGTTGGCAAATAACTGCGTTTGGTTTTTATGTGGAGCAGAATATCTTCTATCCACAACCTCTACTGCAAAGTGCAAATGCTCAACTAACTAGCTCACGTGACAGGTGACGTCAATAGCATGTAATTTGCATATGTAACTTAGATTATTGTGTGAGCTGCGTGTTTGTAAACATAGAAGAAAGGTATGTCCATTTTGCCCATTTTTTATTTCAAAAAGGTATAATTGCTGCAGAAGTGCATAAAAAGATTTGCAATGCATATGGGGGTGATGCCTTAACAGAACATATGTGTCAAAAGTGGTTCACCAAGTTCCATTCTGGTAATTTTGAACTCAGCTATGTGCCCCGCTCTGGTCGCCCAATGGAGATTAACCCAGCCATAATAAAGGCTACCGTCGGTAGAAACTTCTCACAAACTGTATGGGAGATTGCTACGGAACTCAATATATCCTTCACAAGTGTAAAGGACCAATTGCACTAGTTGGGATACGTTTCTCGCCTCAATGTTTGCCAAAGATCCATTTTTGAAGCAGCTGGTTATGGATGATGAAAAGTGGATTGTCTTTTGACAACGTTGTTCGTAAAAGATCATGGGGAAAGAGAACTGAGCCACCACAATCAACCTCAAAGACAGGATTCCACAGAGGAAAATTATGCTCTCAGTGTGGTGGAATTATAAGGGTATCATTTATTATGAGCTCTTGCCATAAGGCAAGACAATTAACTCAGACGTATACTGCTCCCAGTTAAGAAAATTGGATCAATCCATACATTCAAAGCATCCAGAATTGGCAAATCGTAAAGGAGTTGTCTCTCACCACGATAATGCCCAACCCCATACTTCATTAAGGACATGGCAGGAATTGTAAAGACTTGGCTGGGACGTTCAACCTAAATCTGCTTATTCTCCTGACCTGGTGCCCTCAGATTATCACCAATTCTGATCGCTACAGAATTCTTTGAACTGTATAAAGTTGGCTAACAATGGATCTGGAAAAAAGCATTTGAATCAGTTTTTAGCCAGTAAACCTCAGGCGTTTTATGAACGTTGCACTATGAAGTTGGTAGAGATGGCAAGAAGTCGTAGAAAAGAATGGACAATACATAATTGATAAGTAAGTATTTTCTGTGAAATTGTATTTTGTAACTCAAAAAACCTGAACGCACTTATTTGCCAACCCAATACTTTTGACTGATATCTACGTTATGCCTGACTATGTTTCAAATAGGTAGTTAACTTACTTCAGCTTCACAGTAAATATAATTCAATGCACTATGATAAAAGAGTGCATTAAAACACTAAATATCGTAACTTGAAGAGCTTATTTTTTACAAATACCTGGGCCTGCTTCTGAGCCATCAATAACAAATTCAGCTTCTTCACCAACTTTTGCACCTGTAAGTCCATGACCACGCAAAACAACTCTAGTGTGATCTGGTGCTGGGCTCAGTTCTTCAGCATATGCTAAAAATGGAGAGACTGGAAGTGGCAGCTCAGCAAAATAAACATAAATTTGATGTTCACCTGAAATTTAAATAAGCAATAAACTGGCAGTTTATTTCTAGGAATAAGAGGCATTTAGGCAAAACAGTTTTTGAGGATTAAAAAGCATAACATAAAATGTGTTCTGCATTTAAACAGACAGAAGACAAAGTATTTTCATCTTATATATTCTTAAAACAACGTATTTCAAGGAATTTACTCCATAATGAGAAACACTGAAATAATCAAATATTACTTTTGCAGAGGCTAATCCTCCAAAATCAATTGCAAAAAATTTTAATTTCAATTACAGTTTTTACACTTTGTAGTGTAAAGTAACAAATATGAAGGAAATTTTTTGCCTAATGGGAAAAGTTCCGCCACCTGTAATCAATCTGTCATAACCAGTTTAGGTCTGAAAATTTATTTACATAACAAAAACTTCATTAAAAATAATCAGTAAAAGTATTAACAGCTCAAAATACACTATACCTCCTTCTTTAGGCGTAAAGTGAAGATGATATCGATGACTTCCAGTCTGATTAAATTTTGAGGGTACTATACCAGAAGCAGATCGAACTTCAGCCTTTGGTTTTCCTAAAAAAACAGAAGTTATTGAAAAACATTTTAAAAATTTAAAAACATTTTGAAAAACAATAATGCATTTAAAATCAGAATACCTGGTCCAGCTTCAGATACGTCAAATGGAATTCGTTTTTCTTCACCAACAATAAGTGGAATATGATTTTCCTCATCAACTAAATTTTCTAATCCACCAATTACTCTCATTTTAGCAGTATTTACAACTCGTGGATGATATGGACTCCCTTTAAAATAAAAAATTATGCCAATTAATTTTCCATGAAAAAAAAAACATTCAGAAAAATAAACTCTTCGAAAAAAGTAATTACCATTCTAAAAATTAAAGTTAAGATTGAAAGCTTTATATATTGAATATATACTGAATTTATATATTATTTATTGAAATGCTTTATAATATATATACATATGTATGTAGTACAACTCGCTAAAACAAGCCCTGTTTTAATGAGGAAACCCAGGTTATAGCAAGCAATATTTTTGTGATTCATAAAATTTCTATTGACTTCCACCTATCCAGCTCAGCTAATTCTTGGAACCGAATTCTACAAGCGTTATCCAGCCTATGGACCAAGGGGTTATCAGAAGTTTTAAATCAAACTTTTGTAAGCACTTGATTTTGATGCTTATCGATAGAAGAGAAAAAATAGGAACCTCAAATGCTAATGTAAAACCTACTCGAAGTGATATGTTTAATGAGCGATGCATGGGAAAACGTTCCACCAACATGCATTACCATTTGCTTCTGTAAGGATGGATTGGACATTTCTCAAGAGTGGCAAATCACTGAGGAAGAAGTATACGAAATGGAAAATTCAGAAATGAGTAGAGAAGAATTTGAAAATTATGTATCTGTTGACGAGGGGGGGGGGCAATTTTATCACTTCCGAGATACCTACTCCCGAGGATATTGTATGTAGCTGAAATTCAAGCTAAAGCAGATGAAAAAATAATGAAAACAATAAATGTGAAGAATTTCAAACCACCCCCAATATACTCAATGCCTTTTGAGTTTGCAGAAAAACTTCTAATTTTTTTCGAAGCAAGGGGTGCAAATGACAATGTTTTTCCGGGCTATGAGTCTTCTCCGATGAACAAAAACACAAGAAAGAGACAATAAGACAGTTCAAAGCAAATTTTCCAACTTCTTTTGTACTGTACAGAAATAAAAAATAAATAAGTATGTATATATAATATAGTTAGATTATGTATGAATTTTTATGATTTTTTCACAAACCCCTTTTTTAGGAGCACTTGGTTATAACGAGCAAATATCGTGGTCCCTTCGTGCTTGTTATAAACGAGTTCAACTGTATATATAAATTGAATAAATCTCAATTACTGAATAAAAAATAGGAGATTAGGGCTAGGAAAAGCATCCAATTAAGGTATTTGATTCAATGCCTTATTATTTCCTTTAAGACTGAGTAGTTTCATTTTAGTGCTTTTTACATATTTTATACATGTATACATGCACAGAAAAAGGCACATTGAAATAACCTTTTTATAGAAAATTGCCCAAGATATACTGAAACTGACAACCCTAGTCATCATCTTTTTTTTTTTTTTGGCAGTGCTTTCAGAAATGATATAACAGAAACCAGAAACATTTTGTTGTTATCAATTTGTTATGTAATCAATGATCAATGAATTGTCCCTATTATCACTTTAGATAAAATAACATTCCAAGAATAACAAATAATTCTCAAGAATCATACAATTTTGATGCACTCTTACCAGGAATTTCTTTCTGATTCCATAGAATTTTAACATCAAAGAGACCAATTTCCAATGGCACATAATTCACTACAAATATCCCTTCTGTTTCCTCGTCAATAGAAACTTCTGCCTCTGTCTCTGGCCCTAAAAAGCAGCAAGGATAAATATAAAATGAAAATCATGCATTGTAATAGATGCAAAAGATTACAAAATCTTACAAGAATGTATTTTTAATCATAACTAACATCAGCACATGCTCTTGCTTCTATTGTAAGCGCTAATGAACCAGCGTAACTTAGTGTCTACCAAAAAGTACTTCATGGTAGAGTTGGGTTACACTGGTATTTATATTACCCATTTGTAAGTTAAATTGTGGAGTGGTAACTAAGCTCGCTACACTTCCAATGATAAAATTTTAAATATTTCAGCAGTATGGATTTTTATTGAACCATTGTATTACTTATCAATATCTTCCAATTTATCTTGTTGGCAAAGTTATCCTTCCTCGTGCTATTGTAATGTGTGTACTTACCATTAACTGTAACTTGTGGATGTCCCCACAGTCCATTAGCAATAACTTTGAAGGTAGATGGGGATTCAAATTGAGCAACAGAAAGTCCCATACCTTCTACTTTTGGAACACCACTATCTTGAGCAATGAATGTAACTGGACTACCTAAATCGATTACCAAGACGTTATGAAAAACATTTTTCTGGTGAAACATGAAATTATATATAAACTAAGATCTAAAAAGGATTTTTATAATACAATAAGTTTTTTTCCAAATGTTTAAAAAGCTAAATATATCATGTATGTGCAAGGGTTAGGAGTATTTTAACAATGTTTGTATGCTCATTTGAATAAGACATCAACATATACCTGGTACTTCTATGCCACCATAAGTTATAGCAAACTTGTATTTTCCAGGAACAGTAGGTGTAAACTCTATAAGTTCCCCTTCTCCATCAGATGTGCCTTTTACTTCAATTGGCAAATGCCTACCTAAAGGACTTGTAACAGTTACATCTAATTCTGCATAGCCAGCATCTTTGTGATTTACTGAAAAAGAAAAATTGTTTAAGTAAGAGATGATGCTCTCACACCTTTAGAAGTCACTTAATGAAGAAAGGGATGTATTTTATTTATTCATCAATTATACTTAAACTGAGTGCATACAATACTAGATACTTAAAAATTCAAATTAATAATTGTTTCATAAACAGGATATTAATTTACACGCAAAATCATTATCTCTATTTTGTCATTTCATAGCAAATCTGCTTTTCTTGTCTAGAAGAAAGCTTGTCGTCATGAGACAATTCTTTCACTTTATGAAAATATGATACAATGTTTTGGTGGATAGATAACTATTATATATATATATATAGATAGATAGATATACATATGTAACATTAAAAAATGATTTGTGAGAAAATTGCTTCAAGGTTGGCCGGCGCCTCAGAGTATTTTTTCACGTGCCTTTTACAGTTTCGCAGCTTATTGCATCAGAAATAATTAATTTTTGCAAGCTAAGCTAAATTTATCTTCCCATGCCGTGATCCATCTCTTCCCGTCTATTTACTGTAAGATGTCCCATCAAATGATACCATATAAGGCAATGAAATCTGTCTGAGTATTGCTGATCAAGGAATAATTAATTTGTTGATGCGAACTTGTAACTTGCTTCGCCATCTCTTGTAGCACTTGAATCATGACTGTGGTCTAATAAAGACGTCGTTTTCATTGCTCTCAGTTCTGCTTGTATTTTATGAGTAACTTAGTAGTGAGACTTGTAAAAAGTCCTCACAAGTCAACAGGATTTTATATTCCTGTTGCGAAACCCGGAGGCACGATGCTAATTTGAAGTTTTAAAAAAGATTTAAGCACGATGAAAGTGACCAACAATGTTGGTAGTTTCTCTTTTTTAGCTACGTTTAAAGCGAAAGATGAAGTGTTTATTGTTTCTCTTTACGATTGACAGAAGAGTGGGTGCATATCGAAAACAGCTGGCGAAGTTGAAGTTTCGCCTCGCTGCTGTGATGAACTAACTGAATGAAGAAACAAAAAGCAAGGGAGAAAAATGCTTTATCTCTCTTGTTTCAGAAAGGTTAACGGTATGGAAGCAAAGGTCGCAGGTGGAAAGAGCAGATCCCCAGGTTCTTGCAGTTCAAGCCCCTCAGTGGAACAACCTCACCTTGGAGAGGACCGACCCCTGCCTTCCCACCAAGGGCTGTATTACAGCAACCGTGGAGTAGGAGACCACAACAGTACCAGGGCCCATCCTCCGGACCATGGAGATCACCATCTGTGTCTTGACTACCTTGGAGACCTAGACCTATCCAAACCCAAGGAGTGCCACCCTCACCACGAGATAGACCCACAGGGACCTGCTAAAAATGGGGCCTGCAGGGCCATTTTGCCCGAGACTGCAGAAAGTGATTTAGTGCAGGGCCCCCCACCAGTATGCACTGTACAGGAAACGGATTTCTTATGACTGAGATGTGTTTTCCAAATACTGGACAAGACTTACTGGGACTGATTGACACTGGCAGCAATGTGACTATAATAAGCGAGTCTTTAGTCAGGTCTTTAAAATATAGAGAAATGGGGGGGGAGGGGTGACCAGTTGCAGGTGGTGTGGCAAACCAATGGACAATTAGATGTAACCAGAATTATAGAGGTAAGTGCCAAAATAGGAGAAATTAAACAAAACATCATAATGTATGTTATTGACTCTGATTTACCTTATTTGTTAATTTCCTTGCAACATGCGGTACTATTTGATTTACATCTCGATATAAAAAATGGAAACATTTTTCAAAAGGGTAAAGATATCACTTATTGTAATAAGAAAAGTAAAGCGGAGTCAATGACTACATATCATTTGAGGAAAATTAATGAACAAAATAAAAATTATGTAAAATTTATAATGATGTTACAGATAGTGAGAATTATGATGCGATAGAAACGAGATTATTTTTATAATAACAATTATAATAAACATTATAGTAATATTATTAAGTGTATTGATAATGTTTATGCGTCAGGGGGAAGTGCTGGAGATGTTGAGCTTCTAAAACAATTACAGCAAGAGGGGATAACACCCCCCCCCCCTTGACTGAAAATTTTAAAAGTCATTTCGTTATGCAGGAAAATTTACCTGGATTTACAGAAATGGACTAAAACACAGAACTGGCATTTCTGATACTCTTTCGGCACATATTTTCCAAAAACAAATTTGTTACTTACGAATTAAAATGGAACTTTGGCAGCATGAAGTCTGTAATAAATTTTAAACTTGTTTATTTAATTTTTTGTAATTTTTTTTTTAATTTTTTTTTTGCTTGGATGAAATAGGATATTGAAGGATAGTTGTTTCACTCTTCTACATATACGTTTCATATTTTTCTATTAACAGCTTAATTGTTCAATTATTATCATGAGAAAACATTATTCTGATAAATTAATTGGAATTAAGTAAAGATATATTCATCCGGATTCATGCACCAAGAGAAATTAATGAGATTTTGTAAAAAAATGTTTGTATTTTGTGTTTTTATCTCATAAGTATCCTAAGATGGAGCTATAGAAATAAATGCATGATCACACAGGAGAATTGATTGTATTTTGTATTTGTAAGTTGAAAAGTGAATTAGGTATATAAGGATGAGTAGGTTTGTTTATTTGTACTTAATATTTGCAGGAAGTGAAATGTAAATTAGAAATAGACACAGAGAATAGTAAGGGCTATTTTCTATGTAGAAATAATTGAAAGGAAATTGTGCTAATTGAAAGGAATTTGTGAAAATTTTTTGTTGATTTTGAGGAAATATAACTAAAAAGTACTTGGAGAAATTTTTTGATGCATCCTAAAGCCTGGCTTATAGTAGCGCTTGTGACTTGTATAGAATTAAATTACAGTGATAATCATTTTATAATTTACAAGAAATGTTGTACTTTCATGTTGGGTTTTTGAACTTGTTCGTGACAATAGCTAAATGAAAAGATTAGGGTATGCCCCTGGGTCCTAGATATTCTGAAGTCCGTACTGGTCTCACAAGTTAATGTATTATAGTTGGAAATATTTTATTTATTTTTGGTTTTTATTATACGATTATTATAATATGCTGTTTATAGTATTATTGGTTTTTATTATTTCCTTTTCATTAGGTTAGTTTTTCAGAACATAATTCTCTGGAAACTGGTTGTATTATTTTGTATAGTAGCTTGCATATAATATGATTGTGAACTCGTATGGTATGAATGAGCTCTCATTGATAATTCTATTATGATTACAATTTATTGTGTTTTGTTTTATTTTTATGGATCCTATATTTTAATTGTTAATTGCGTTTATTATCTTTACCATGACTGAGATAAAGAGTCATTAATGTTAAAAGTGTTTATATGTTATTTTGTATGTCAATAGATGGATAGCAAGTGGGTAGATAGAAGTTTTGGGTAAAAGGGTTGCTAGTTTATTCCAAATTTTAGGTTTTCATTAGCAGCGTCCTCCTAGATGTCCTACACCCTATGGACGCATAGGATGTAGTCCTCTTGGGAGGGGGGGATGTAACATTAAAAAATGATTCGTGAGAAAATTGCTTCGAGGTTGGCCGGCGTATCTGAGTATTTTTTCACTTGTCTTTTACAGTTTCGCAGCCCATTGCATCAGAAATAATTAATTTTTGCAAGCTAAGCTAAATTCAACTTCCCACGCTGTGATCCATCTGTTCCCATCTATTTACTGTAAGATGTCCCATCAAATGATACCATATAAGTCAATGAAATCTGTCTGAGTATTGCTGATCAAGGAATAATTAATTTGTTGATGCAAACTTGTAACTTGCTTCGCCATCTCTTGTAGCACTCGAATCATGACTGAGGTCTAATAAAGACTACTTTTTCATTGCTCTCTGTTCTGCTTGTATTTTATGAGTAACTTAGTAGTGAGACTTGCAAAAAGTTATGACATACATATATATATGAACATATATATAAATATATCTCTACTATTATAAAAGGAAGTGTTTGTTTGTTTGTCTGTTTCACAGCGGCAAAATCCTGACGATTCTATGGTACTTACAGCAATAAGATTCGGCACACAGGTAGTCCGAATTTTTGGGTCGCAGCGAATTAAAAAATTCAATCTAGAGGATTTTTAAAAGAATTTAATAGTTTTATTCTCCACCTGGTTCTTCAACGCGTTTCTTCTGGAAGAAGAAACACCTGAATTTAGACTTTTTTACACCCACGTGACCTTGCCATCAGCCTTTGGAACCATGCCAAGTTTTTTTCATTGCGGGGAACTCTGAGAAAATTATTTTTTTCGTTTCCACTTTGATTTTGCACAGAGGAATGATTTTCCAGCCACACGATAAATCTTTTAACTGGAATCACTTAGTTTTTTTTCTATCAGCTAGACAGTTAAAGATAGAGTAAAAATTTCAGCGGATTTGAAATTTGCGGAAAATTTCACTTTAGATTGATACCTAAAAATATGATTTTCTTTAAATAAATAATTTTTAAATTGAATACATCTTCAACAGATTTGAAATATGCGGAAAATTTTACACCAGATTAATACCTTACACCACGGGCACGGGCTAGCCACGCAGTGGCTAGTATATATATATAATAACATAATACACAAAATAACAAAAAACAAAGAACCAAACAGCCAGGGTGCAATAAACCCTGTGTTTAAGCATATATATATATATATCTATGTGTGTATATATATATATATATATATATATATATATAAGTATAGTGTGTAATATAAGCTCTACGCTACATACATGTAAATGATATATCTTCTCCAACAACAAAAGATGTGGTCTTCATTTTATGTAATGTTACTTTGGTAGCATCAAACACTTGGCATGAAAATGGCGATCCAGATATTGGTTTTCCAGCATATAAAACCTCGATTTTGTGATTTCCTAGAGCATGGAAAATACTTTTAGCATAGAAATTTATTGTAATTAAAAGAACAAGAAAAAGTAAAGTGTGTAATATAAGATGGGATTAGTTTACTAGCACAATGTAAGTTTTAAATTAAAAAAAGCTATTTTTTACTGTAGTGAAATTAGATACCTGCTTGTTGAGCTGGCCACTCTGCTAATAGACTTCCATCTTTTTGTTGATAGCATTTAACAGGTAAAGGTGAACCAAGTGGGGCTGGGATTAGATTAAAAATACATTACTGTCAAAATTAGTGCTATAAAATGTCCTAAATATAAATGCCAAGGGTTGACCATTAAAATTTTAATTTACTCTTTACCAAAATGTAAGAAAAACATTTTTTTTATCAAGTAATTGGATTTTTTAAATTTTAATCTGATTTTTTTATTTAAATCAGATTTTTTTTATTTAAATTTTGGTACGCCCTTTCACTGTTTTTATGACAATTATATATAAATTTGTTAAATGAAAAAATTGAGTGTTTGACATGACATGTAAACCAATATTTATTTTAGTAAACAATCAGAATTTGTGACATAGTAAATCAATATTTATTTTACTAAAAATCATAGTTTGTAACATGGTAATACATTTAATAAATGAATTTTCAAAATAAAAGCAATACATTTACACTTTTTTAACTATAATACACAAGTTGACATCCTACATAGTTTTTGAGTAAATTACATAATCATGTTAACAAATTTATCAGTAAGTGGAAGTGACAGACCTAAATTATAGTCTTAGATAAATATTTGTTATGGGTCACTACTCTTAAAGTGACAGGTGACTGTGTCAGGGGCATTTTGCAAAATAAAAGATGTTCATAGTGTTTAAACTTTCATCCTTTGAAATAGAAAGCTCAATTGTATTTTTATTTAATAAATTATTCATCGCATTAATGGAGTTATTTTTAATTTATGTCTAAATTTTAAAAAAGTAGAAAAATCACTATAGCTAGTATAACTAAGCCATTGGCCACAGTTAATTAAAGGGGTAACAAGTAGTTTAGGCCTACTATTGGGTTTTTCTTTGGCTGTCTAGACATTTAGAAGTATGCCTAATGGTCATGGACAATATAAATAGCTAAAGACTTTTTTAAGTATAACATAAATGTACAATATTTTCCCATGCTTCCCACACTTTACTGAATGCTTTATTATTCATAACATATTATAAAATTATGCATGAACATTGTCTAAACTTTCAAATAGATGTCAACTTGTTTTTTACTTTACTGTTTGGCAGAATACTAACTCAACACTCAACAGATTACTTAGTCCATAGACACCTCAGATTATTTGCAACTGTCCAGTGCCAAACATTTTTTCAAAAGCTGGTCAGTACTGGAATTAGTGCTGAAGTTAGTTAGCCATAAGTGCTGAAATCACCATGAGTGCAGAAAGTTTTAAGCATTTGACGAGTTCTGTGATTTTCCAAGGGTGTATTTACTTAGTTATAAAAATGTAAGATTGGCTGTGATTTAAATCAATGATTTTTTTTAAATCATTTGATTAAAATCATAATTTTAATCGTTTATTTAAATCTTGACACCCTCTAAACTACTTACAAATGACTATGATGTCGAAATCTTTTGCTTCACCAAATCCTCCAGTTTCAATAAAGAAAGAAGCTGTTTTTCCACATTGCGATGACTTTAATCCAGATCCATGAGCAATAATAGAATGACTTGGATCTCTGATTTCAACAATTTGAGGACAACCTAAAAATTATACCATTAGTTTTTTAATTAATGCACGGCATAGAAAAAGCCGTTAACAATTAAATTATTATCCTCAAATTCTTATACATAATGTACAACAAATAAATAATTTAAATTTCCTATAATGCATTATAAATTTAAGTATAAATCATGAAACATTTGTATTTTCCATAAAAATGTATTTCATATCTTCCATAAAAATGTATTTCATATCTTCCAAAATTAATTATACCAGAATTAAAACCAATAAATTCAAAGGATCTAGAAACAGGCAATAGTTGAAACCCCTCAATGCTTGCCACCCACTTTTACAAAAAAATAGCTCCAAATGTTACAAAAACTACTCCTACATCTATTTCTGAGCAAATATCACATCACGATGTATACATTACAAGTTGCAAAATCCTAACATTTTCTAATGTGTTAATAGACCCGTTTGTATAAGTTATTTAAATTTGTCATTTATGAAACAGCCACCTATGTACATACTGTTATAAAACTAGGTCCCATATTCTTAGGTTTTTATCTATTCAAATCTATGCACTCCATTTGAAATCTTTACACACTTTTTACAATTTTGGATATCCTTAATAAAAATATATAAATTTTATAGCACCTAAAAAAAATACCTAATTCAGAGTTTGTGTGAGACCTATAAAAACCTAAAACAGCTTTAGTACCTAAAAGGATTTTGATACCTACAAAGAACCTCCTTTGACACATTTCGATTTAAAATGCACTTTGAGTATGATTTAATTAAATATGAAGTGGTGTAAAGACAGTCCAGCATTTCAGGTGACAAAATGTGTTTCTGTGAATGCACTGCATATAAAAACTACCAAAATATGAGACTTAGAATTGAAAACATACAAAAACACTTAACCATTGGTGATAGCAAAACTATTATCTTTTTTAATCTATTTATATTTGTATGGACAGTTGACAGAAACAGGCTGGTTGTTTGGGGATTTTATGGCACAAGGGCCACATTTGGCTAATCTTTGTCAAACACAAGACAAGCCAAGTAATTGTGAAAAGATAGGATGGAGAGAAGAGAAAGATATTGCTTGAGCATATTGTGGGTCCTGATCCCCATGTTTACCAGAGGCAGTAAACCCCATAGGAAAGGAAGAGATCACTAGGGTACATTGGGTTCATGAAACTTGTATGCAGTAACTATTTTTTAAATATAAGATAAATGCATTTACAATGGGGACAAAAACAGGAAGGTTGGCATCAATATCATGGCTTCCTCTTTTACAAATGATGATTTTATAAATGTCCAATCTTCAATGAAGTGGAGAATTTGTATAAATTTTTGTCAGTTAATTTTACATTGTTACATAGTACTCATACTCAAAACAATACATGGGTTGCTGGAATAGACATAAAAAACCCCAGTACTTTGTGATATTCTTGAAAACAGGATTGAAGCTTGTATTAAAGGTATGTGTAGTACTTTTAAATATTTCAGTTTATTTCTGTGTAAAATAGGTGAAATTTCTTGCATTTTTTCAATTTGAGAAGAGGCAAGTTCAAACAAATTCCCATTGATTTCCAGTTTACTATCAAAGCATGGGTGGATTTTTTTTGGAGATCTGTGATCATTTGTTGCTTTAAGAAACCAAATTAGATGTGTCAATTTGTAAAAATAACTCATTAATGTGTACTCTTGCAATAAAAACCACATTGTATTTTTATGCAAACTTTTGCAATGGCAGATGAGTGTCCAAAATGTCATAGTAACGAATTTATATGAATTGTCTTGGAAAGTGAAATTCTCATTAAAACCTATACTTATAAAAACCTAAAACATATGTTGAAAAAATCTAATTTAAGAATTTAAGCCCTTAAAAGTCCAGAGCCTAGTGATAACATGAAAAACTAAGGTTAAGTACATTGCTAACAGTTCATGAACAGAATACCTTTGGTGTAGCATACATGCAAGCCCACAAACCCTGCTGAATGAATAAAGTTGTAAATTAGTGACTGAATCAAGAAATTCAGAAGTACAAACCAAAAGTATATGTTTGACACAAATCTAAGCAAGACATCATTTTCGATTTCAAATAAGTATTTCCAACAAATGTGCAATACCCTTGAGTGATTAGATGGACAGCTGTAGTTTTGGTTGGTTGTTTTCAGGGTTTTTTTGATGCAAGGGCCATATTTGGTCATGCTGCACAAGACATACAATATCATGTAATAGAAACCCACACAAAAGGAGGTCTCACTGACACAGAAGAAAGAAATACACCCAGGGAGGAATGCACCTGGCATAAATGGAACCTGCACTGCCTAGAATTTGAATGTAGTTAGCTCAGTGAGCATACCCACTGAACCATGACAGCCCTAGACAGCTGTGTGGGGATAAAACTATTTTTCACACATCATTCATAGAAGAGCAAATTCAATATTGTCATCACTAGTTGTAAAAATGTTACTGTACACTACTGCAGAATATAACCATCAGTCAAAATCTGAACATCTCTATATTCACATAAGTAATGAAGAATCAAATTTTGAACTTCACAAATTAGCAGTTATATAGGAATTAAAAAACCCACTCATGGAATCAAATTAAAAACATTGTTTACCTGGTGCTTGGTGACCATTATAATAAACATCTATTTTATGCGGATGATCAGAATGAGGAACATATGAAACTTCATAAACTCCTCCAGTGATTTCTCGTAAATTATATTTGACATCTCTTCCTGCTGCTGTTAAGGACAGGCTCAAATTACCTCGACCTGCTCTCGACACATCAACTAAATAAATAGAAATTAGTAATAGTCACTTAGATCAAGTGAGGAAGACATCAATCACGCACATCTCTATTATTATAAAAGGAAGTGTTTGAATGTGTGCGAGGTGTTCAGATGAATCTATAGCAGTTAGACATGAAATTTAGAACAGGAACTCCTAAAGGTGACTGAATGCACCTTGAAGCCTGAATTTTAAAATTTAATCTAGAACATTTTTTAATTAATTTATTAGCTTTTTTCTCCCACTGGTTCTTCTTTTCCCAACACCACAGTCTACCCTGATGCATGATGACCAGCAAAGCAAGAAACAATATTGGACCAGTGACGTCATTGGACATCAATGCTCCAATATTGTTTCTTGCTTTTATCTCACTATTTCAACATGCCTTCTGTATTTAGTGTTGATACATTTCAGGGTATTCTTATCTTCTATTCGCAGCTTAGTTTTTCTGCTGGTAGACAAATTTTGGTAGTGAGGGAGTGCCTAATCGTTTATTTTGTGTTGGTTTATGTCTGGATAAGCAACTAGTGTTGGATTTCCTAAAGGAATCAGTGTTGCTTAAATCGAAATTATTGTGCAAAAAGTGCACTGCTCTGATGAACTTTTGTGTAGTGGTTCCAGGCTCAACCCATTCCATTAAAGTTTATCACTTTGTTAAAACTAATTTCTTTCTGCTGAAAAACGTTTCGTTAAAGTTTATTACATTTGGTTTTGATTTGGCTGAAATTGTCATTCCTTTACTTTGTTTGTCGGAATCAGTGAGGTTTAGCATTAAGACTTTTTAAAGTATAGCAATCGAACTTTTGAATTTTTATCATTTATGCAATCTTGTTTATCACTGTTTAATTTGGTTTTGATTGCACTGACATTGGCATTCATTTACGTTGTTTGTCAGTATCAGCGAGGTTTAGCATTAACACTTTTTTAAAGCATAACTTATATTTTAATTTTTATCATTTCTGTAATTTTGTGTGGATCAGTGAGGTGCAAAGAATGAGGAGACATGCATGTGTCATGTTGGAGGAGGTGAGATTCATTCTTAAAATTATTATCATTTTCTTTTAATGTTTTCAGTATCAGTAAGGACGTGACAAGAATGCTGTCACGGGCAATGCTTTGGGGCTACTGCTAGTTTATTAATAATTTAAAGTTGTTCATACACATTAACTCTTCTTGGCCCAAATTGTTTTTTTTTGCGTGTATTCTAATAATTCAAATAAATACAATTTTTTAACAAAATAAAGTGAACTGTAAAAAAATCAAAGATAAATAAATTTGATGCCTTGTAGAAAATTTATAAGTAAAAATATGAACTGTGTACTGTCACCAAAGGACAGTATACTCACCTATATATTACCAGTCATTGATGGAAATGAAAGATATAACCAATATCTGATATTATGTATACAAAAAAAAAATATATATATATATATATAATTTTTTTTAGGTTTAGGCTTGTTGTTGTTGATCTCCCGGCTGTGGCTTTGATTTCGTTTTGTTCCTGCTCTATTTTGGTTGTTTGTTTAGTTTTTGTTTTACTTGCTTTTCGTGGTGTTTGGGGGAGTGTATGAGCAATTTTTTCAGCCTTATGCTGTTCATATGTAGAAAACACCATTTTATGTTGTTTGGGTCAGGCTCCACCCTGATGACGCCCTAATCCACCAACATTTCTTCATTTTTTATTATTTTTTAAGACTTTTGTTAATTTTTTTTTGGAAATTCTTGTTTTCTTGAAATTATATATATATATATATATATATATAGGTTAGGGGACCTTCTGATGTGGTGTGAGGAAATAATGTCATTCTCAACATGCTATCTAAAAAGGGCAAATCCTGTAAGTGCTTCATAAGAGCAGCAATTGTTTGCTGAAGAAGCTCTTAGTCTATATTAAATTTCTCTTCCCATTATTAAATTTATCTTCCCATAATATGTAGTTTGTGCTACAAAAATGATTTCATGGAAAATATATTATGCAATTAGAAAGCGACAAATTTATGTTATTAACAATATTTATCAGATTATTACCCATTTCAGGCAACATGGAAATTATAAGTGTTTTTGATGTAGATGTATGGATGTTTTGCAATTAAGGACCGTATACGATTTTTTCTTGTAACAGAGATAGTTTAATTATTCCACTATAGTGCACTCCAGAAACTTAGTATTTTATCTTAAATGAGCATATTCAAGTAAAATCAAAACAAATCACCTTTGAAAATTTGATCTCTTCCAATAATTCCATCCTCAACATCAACAACTTTAACTCTACTTGGATCACAAACTTCTACTAAGAAAGGTTTACTAGAAATCATGGTTCCTTGATGAAGCACTTCAACTTTATAAGTTCCAATTTCATGAGGCTGATACTCAACCCTATAGGTATCATATTTTATATTAAGAAGTGTAGCGGGAACTGACGCACCATTTGGACCTAAAATTGTTTTAAAACAATAATTCAACTATACTGTTAGACAGTGCACATTGATATTCTTAATACATGTTACTCTTAAATAGTACAAGAAATATAACAAGAAAACCTTTTTCCTGATATTTATAATATATTAGTAAGAAAACCGTTTATACCAAAATATTCAGAGAATAGATTGAAAAATTCACAATAACTATATAATTTACACAAAACAAAACTCAATTAAAACTATTAAATGCATGAAGTCCCAAGGCTGTGTACTAAACATTTTTGGAACTGTTTTCAAAGAACTTAGGAGAGTCAGTTTTTCAATAATCAGATATTAACTGAATTTCAATAATTAGTTACCTTTTATTTGAATTATTTTTAAGAAAAGTGAGAAAGATTTTAATTAGTTTTAAAAGAATTTTGAAAAAAAGAATATGAACATAGTAAAACTATTTGATAACAAATTTTTGAAAATTTTATGAATTGATATCATTGAAAATAATTTAAAATGCTGTACCTGTTACTCTAGCTTCAATAATCCCCTCAAGTCCATTGGTTTCAATGTCAAATGCATTCATAGAGCCAACTAAATCTTGTTTAAAGCCATCTCCATTGGCAACCACAGACTGATGACCTTTTCCTGATGTTGGGGGATGTACTTCAATTTTAAATGGACTTCCTTAAAAGTAGAAGGTTAAAAGTAAATCCAAATTATAAATGTTACAATGTAGAAATAGAGTAGTTTATTACAGTTCAAATGAGCATTTCAGTGGTATTTAAATAAATTTAATTTTAAAACAAATTGTTTTTTAGTAAACACAGAACTATTTAGAATTTGAAACATCCATCAACAAAAACTTCAAAGAAACCTGCAACCTATCTTTCATTCTTTCACCTAACTTATCTTATTCAAAAGTTAGAGTGCTAATTCTAAAGAAATCAGTTGAAATAAAATTCCAAACAATTGGAAAAACCCGAGGGATTAAATTTAAATGGAGAATTAAACATATAAACACACAAAAGGCGAACATGCTTCACATGTGAACGAATGTATAATAATTTAGAGAAAAAGTACCAGAAAAGTTAAATTACATTTATTAGCAAGAAATAAAGTAAAAAACTGAATGCATAAAAATATTCCAATCTTTTTTGCATAGTTTCCTTCAGAGAAAATTGAAATTAATTATATTTTAAATCTATAAAATAAAATTTCAGTTTTGAAATTGGCGGCAGAAATTGTACAGCAATCGAAATTTCTTTCGTTGTTCACCATAAGAACAAATAAATTAAGAAACTATCTATCACAGAAACATAGTCAGCCAAAGATACATTTCTCAGTGCAACTATTTGAAAGTTATATATGTCAAATCTCATTTTCTTGCAAACAAAAGGCTACATTTTTCTTATTTGAACCAACAGATGATTATTTTTTGACCAAGACTTTTAAAATGAGAAAAGTTGGTAAAAATGGTAGTGAATTTACAACTGTCAGCAACAGGTGCCCCCCCCCCCCCAAACACACACATACACACGATGTAATGTTAGCACCTACAACTTAGAAATTATTGGCATAGTGAGTAAGACCAGTTTCATTAGACCTTAGGATATTTTTTTAATTTACCATTTCCATTTAATAGGTAATTATCTCTCTTGGCAAAAAATTACCATAGAGTGACAAACGAAACTAATGGTTTTGGGTCCCAGGGAGTTGGTGTCCATGCTTTATATAAACAGCAAAACATACCATTAACATCAACTTTGGTATTTTCCTTGGAATATCCAAGAGCAGTTACTGCATAAGAGGCTGGCTGTCTACCACTAAATGATTTGACAACTTCTCCTCTAACAGATGATTTTTTTATCGTTTCACTAACTTCACATTTCCATGGAGAGCCTAAAAATTAAATATATCTTAATAGCAAAATCATTACTATAAGAGAACATAATCAATGCATTGAACAAAGAACTTTTAGAATAAAACTTAATTTGAAAACATAAAAAGTGTTTTACTCACCTGGAACATGGTGTCCATTGAATTTCATTTCTATGGTATGAGTTGTTGAAGTATGTGGAATGAAAGAAGCTAAGAAACAATAGTTTCCCAGACTTTTTACATTACTAGTTACATGTCCTCCATTGACTAATATTTCTAGATTACCAGAACCAGCTTCTGCTCCATTAACTAAAGAAAAATAACAATGAATTACAGAAATACATGCAATAAATCTTTAAAAAACTCAGAAAAATAGATCAGATTGAGATACTTAAAGCATAATATTACATTAATTTTCTTTTATTTAAAGATTTTTAAAAAATGAGTACATTCTAGAAATACAAATGGAAAATAAACATACACAAGAATAGAAAAGCATATAATAAACACAATAACTATTTTTAATCTTTTGGTCTTACATTAATATTGCATTCCAATGAAAACAATATTACAAAGGAAATTTTGAGAGAATATATTTAGCATCATGTTGACAAATTTGCCTTCTTCTCCATGAATAAAATGTAAAAGAACTTCATATTTGAATATTTTCTTAAACGTAATTTTATTTTTATCTCCATTACAGTGGTGCTTAATATTAAAGAGTAAAGTGGAAAAATAAAAAAGGACAAGCTTTTAAGTAAGGAAACAATGAAGGAAGAATGGAAATTAATTCAGAGAAGAATCAGCAAATGTTGGGAAACCCATACTTATTGTGAAAATTTCAAGATATTACGTAATAAAAAGGAAAAAGAGCAATGTTTTTATTGCTCAGTTCAGGAGGACATGAAAAGCTTCATATACTGTTCAGTCATTTCTGACAGCATCACTAATCTCAGAATGATTCTTTCAGTTACTGGAGTATGTGTTGTTTGCAAATGTTAAGCTCTTGTTGTGTGTTATGATGCTATTTGTTCAGATTATCTATTACCTTTTGAACAAGTTCATTATTCTGTAACGTGCTCAAAAAGGAAAAGTTCGTCTAATTTATAATATATCGGATATTCTTAAACAATGCTATCTCTCAATCCTTTTTATTTTTTTACTATAAATGCTATTACACCAATACTGCTGATAATTCAACACTATGCTCCATTTCTTTCTTTAGATAGAAAAATTCTTCATCAAAAAAAATACTTAGTCTACAATAGCCTAAGAGCATGGGATACAGAAACTACTTTATAATTTGGTTGAAGTTTGGTGAACAAATGTGATACCTGAAATAATTCTTGATCTATGTATTAATGATTGAAGTCCTTAAGGTTTGACAGTCACAACTTGTCATATAAGTTCATTGATTTTGTTTTTGTAGATATTTGAATTTGTACCAAGTAATATCACTGTTAAAAACCATCATCAGAACATATGCCTGTACCTGGGGCTTATTAAGCTTTTCAGCAATTTTGAGAAACAGGGTAAATTTTGGTATAATAAACAAAAATAAGTATTTTTAAATTATTCAGTTGACAGTAATACATATATTCAATAATCATAAAACCGTTCAGGATTTCTACTTTTTAATCAAAAGAAAGATAAATTCTTTTCTATGCTACCCTTTACATTTAACACAGAACATGGACTAAAAACATTGAAAAGAAATACCCTACCCCACAAAAGCTAAAAACAGGTTTTTCTTTTAACAGAATAGTGAAAAATAATAAGAACATAAAACATAATTTGCCGGAGATACATTGATGGATGAAAAGCAATTAGATCATAGATAGCACATTTCTGTAAAATTAATAGACACAAACAAATTTTAAATAATGAAGTCATGACAATTTTTAAGATTTTTTATAGACTTGGAAAATTGGATCTAAGAAACAGTAACCAGGTTTAAGATTTTCAGATTCTTTGAAACACAAATGATAACCGATTCAAATAAAAAAACTTAAATGTATCATCGGGTCAGAAGCAATGACTTATACATCTTAAGCAATGCAGCCATGATCTTCAGACCAAGACATAACTATCCACCTTTAGGGATCCAAGAATATGTCTTACAAACCAGACAATCAAGGTTAAACTAAGATGCATAACAACTAGCCTATTACAATAATAATCTGTTTTATGTGAAGTCTAAAATCTGATTAAAAAAAACTCTACAATGCACAATATCATGCATTTTTTTTTGTTGTCATTGTTGTCATGCAGAGTCAGTGGAGTGCAAATGATAAAACGATTAAGGAAATGTTCTGAGATTTAATAAACCATGTTTATAAATTCTCTAGTCTAATTCTAGTTCACTTACTTTCAAATTCAACAGGCTTTCCCATGGTTCCATTTGGAATTTTTCCAACTTTTATTTGTGAAGCATCATAAGCAAAGCACTGAAATGGACTTCCAACAAGGCGTTTTCCAGCAACATTAATTTCAATAGAATGTTCTCCAACTTCTGGTGTGATGTATTCTACACGATATCGTCCATGAGAAACAAACTCCAACCTCAGTGGGATTTCTCGACCAGAAGGTGCTATACCATAACATGTATTAGAATTTTATTATGCTGCTGATCGACAAAATAAAAAAATTTTAGTTATTTAAGATCAAAATTAAATATATACTAAGATAATGAAATATGCATCATAATTAACAATTTTATTTGCAGGTTTTATTAGTTACAAGATAATTGTGTTATAAAAATTCAAACTGTATATGAAAATACTTTTAATATGATTGATACATTTTCCACCCCTTAACTAGACTTCATGTTTTTGGTTCAAAATTTAATTTAAGAATCAAAATATTTATGCACAATTTTGGAAAAAGATTTTGATACATATAAAAATTCAGGACAAATAATGCAAAAATACCAGTGATAAAAATAAGAAGCCCATGGTTACATGACTAAAAACGAGATTGGTGTTTTAAAGACCATAGGTAAAATTTCAAGCTCCTGAGATAAGGAAAGGAACTTTATTTTATAGCAAATAACATTTTTTAAATTGTTTGGTGATTGAAACTTTATGTTGAGTACAAAATGCATCAATAAGTAGAATTAAGGACATTTTCCTGATACACCGTCATTTGAAATATAAAAATGCTACACATGCAGTATTCCAAAGTTAACAAGGTATCAAAAGAAAAACTCTCACCAGTAACAGTAGCTTGAATATCGTCTTGTTTCAACCAAGGAGCCTGTAAAGAGAATGTTGTGGGTTGTTTTACAGGGACTAATCGAAGGCCTTCACCTTCAGTAATAACTTGTGAGACATCTACATTATCTTTTTTGTGTTTTCCAGATGATGAAACAAATGCATAGTCATTAAGCTCATGTTTATTATTGGAATTAGAGGCCGGGCCATCACTATCTCTGCCTTCTTTATTTTTCTTAGTGTGTGTTTTAGGTTTTGCTCCTAAACTATCAGTACTGTCTGATAAAGACTTTTGAAGTCCAGTAAGAACATTAGTATTATGATTAGAAACTTGTTCTGAAAACTGCAATGCTTCCAGACTTGATTTGCTCAATTGTTTAGATGACTCTGAGCTTTGATTTTCATTCGACTTCAAATTTAAAGAAGCGTCATGGGAAATCGGCTTTTTAGGTGTTGGAGGAGCAGGAGCTTTAGAACTTTTCAAATTTTCCTTATGGGCCATTAACTTACTGCTGACAAGTTCTGCCCTTTGATGAAAACTTAAATTTTCTTGATTTGTTGTAGTACTGTTAACTGTTTTACTAACAGATGATTTTTCTGCAACATTCATAGCCTGATAAATGTTATCCCTACTTGAGAAAACATTAGTAGAGCTTGACTTCACCAAATCTTCAGTACTTTTGTTAAAAGTGTTATCATTCAGTTTAGCTTGAGCAGAGCTAACTCCGTCTGTTATATTATTGTGTTGCACTTCTTTCAGAGGCATCAGTTTTTCTTTTTTAACTTTATTTTCATCTACAAGAGACTCATGGTCATTTCCTTTCAATTCTTTATCATTTTCAACAACTTTGAAGCTAAATGGTGAACCTATAAAGAGAAATGTTTACAAGTTTTAATATTAAATTTATTAGAAAATAAGGTACTAGAATGAAATTGATTATGTACCTTTTATGTTAATAGAGTTAAACATAATGTTAAAATGATATCTTCCTGAAGTAACTGGCAGAAAAGTCACTATGTAAACACCATTCCCTTGCTCATCAACAGAGATGGGTACAGGAGATGAATTATGTAACAATTCCATTTTCATTTCACCCCATCCAGAAGCACTGGCATCTATAATGAAGGACTTTTCCTTTCCTTTTAATGCAGGACCTAGCCCTTGAAGCTATAAAAAAGTAGCAGCATTTTATTTATTTGCTACAAAAAATTCAGAAATTAAGCAATTTTAACCTCAATATATCATAAAAAAAATTTTAATTTCAGGATTAATTTCAAAACAGGAATTTAATGATATTTCTATGAATTTGAGTGAATTTCATACTTAAAATCAAACGAAAAAAGGAAACGAAAATACTTATTACTTTGACTTTTGCTGGATCACAAACGTAGCATGTAAATGGACTTCCATGTATATGTTCTCCCGCATAAGTAACAATTATTTTCCATTCACCTAGAAAAAAATTATAAATACTTCAAACACAAGTAATAAATTGAAAATGTTTGCAATTGCGATGGTTACAGAATGTTTCAAGTGGCACTTCATATAATATGTATTCATTTTTATATTTTTCAATTTTAAGTTGATCAAAAATTGTGTACTGCAATCCAGGATATCTTTTTAGTCCATTAATCATTGATTTTAAAAAATAAACTCTAGTTTCTTGATTTTTATTGATTATGTTTTATTTCTTGATATATTTTTGTGTTTCATGCTTATTTATCCAAGCTGTTATTTGTGCATATTTCATATTGTCAACTTCTCATAAATAGATTTTTCTCTATAGTAGTACACATAAATAAAGCAAATATGTGTTCAACAACTAAACAATGTTTCATAATTTTTATTTTCTTGTAACATTTAGAACTTTAATTTTAATGTGAAAATTAATAAAAGTTTAACATTGTAAATTGAAAAAGTAATAATCAGATTCTTAAGATTCAGAGTAAAATCCATAACATATATGTTCATACCACTAACTATTAAAGAAAAAAAAACTGAAATGCTCAATTCAGGACCATGTTGCTTTTTTTTTTTAAATAGTATTGTTTCGTTTGTTTATTTTCTCTACATTAATAATGGTGATTTCATTCAAAAAACAATGAAAATATTCTACTTAAAATATTAAATTGTGAAATTTTACAAACAGCATGCCACAGACATTAAACTAAGGAAAATAGTATGATATTTTCGTAGTTTCCTTATGTTCTAATATTTATAGCATACCTAACATGCATATTAAAATAAATTGGATTAAAATTTGCAAGAGAAAATTTCATTTTTAAAATGCAAAACAATATAGTATAATACACTGACCTAATTCATCAGGAGTAAAGGTGGCAGTGTGAAAACCATCATTTTCAGCAACTGCACATTTTCTCAGTTTTCCAGAAGGTGATTGAGCCTCTACAAAAACATTTCCGCTTCCAACACCATTAGAATTAATCTGTTGATGCGTTGAAATAAAATAAAGGTTATTCTAAAATTATATCTTAGAGAAAAGTTAAATTTTGAGCAGAAAATTAGAAGATAAAAGTTGTGTATTTTCGTGTAAATAAATCGTACATGATGTAATTCTTAGCTTGAATACACACACAGAAAGTGACTTACAAATAATTTAAATATGACCAAATATAAATTTTAAAAACATTACCACAAATGCACTAGCAGGGTATTAGGGACTTTAAACAATGTAAGGTTTTTATTATGTGTTAGTAAAAAGAAAACATGTAAATTGGGGTTCATAAACAAAATAATTTTTGATTTACAGAAATAAGTATCAAAGAAGTAATTTAGGTCAATGAAGACATAGCTCATATGAATAGTATGAATTAATATTAGTTTAGTTTTTCTCACTTAAATTTCACCTTGTCTATGCAATATTATCTTCAGGCAAGTAAGATGATTATTTTCTACAATACATGTTTTCCTAACTCTCCTTGGTGCAGCTTGTCTGTAGTTGGATCTTGCGCCAATAAACCCAAATAGCCTAGCTCTCCTTCCATTAAAGAAATAATTGATGCATGAATTTTCTCAAGAAAAGAAAGTTTATGTTGAGTTATTGAGTAAGGTTCTGAAGAGCTTAAAAGTACTCTAAAATTAGCTTTAATCTGAAAATCCTGATGATAACAACACATTTGAAGTTAAATCATTGTAATATTGCTGTAAGGGATGGTGGTAAACAGTCAAGTTACAAACTGCAAAAGTTATCACTAACTCATGCAAATCATCAGAAAAATGCCTCTTATATAATCAGTTTCCCAAGCACCATTTGCCAAAAATTGACCTTTTTCCAGAAAATCTAGAGTTGTTTGAAGACATAATAAAATCGATTTGAACAGGAACCTGTAACTATGGTTTAGTGTTTGCTTATAACATTTTTTGGCAAATCTTTTTTAGCATTTATTACCCATGCTTACATGTCAATACCCCCACCCTATTTCTCTTGGAACCAGCATTGCCCTCCAAGATTCCTACAGCATCTACAGAGGGTAATAGTTCTTACTTTGGGAAACTATGTTCTATATAAAACTCACAAGTGAAAAGAGAATAATTCCTTTTTATTCTCATTATTGTACCCCAAATTTTAATAAAAAGTCATCTTTCTAATAGCAATGATTATACACATAGAAATGTTTCTAACTCTGACTTCTGAATACGTTAAGGTTGATAGGTCATTTTTGCAATCTTTCACTTTAGATCAATTTTTTAGATTGTTCGTAGCCTAATTATTTAAAAACATTCCCATATCGAAAAATATTTCATGTCATTGCTTTTCAACCGAGACTCTTCAGATAGCTTCTGAATGGAGACAAAAAATAACCAATCTATTAATAAAACTTTTCTATGCTCTTCTATAGGTTGGTGAATCATCGACACTAGAACAAGTGAGACCTAGAGGGTGTATTAATCTTGCCAAAAGATAATGAATAGTAACATTTTACTTTTGGATATATTCAAGGAAAATTTGAAGTAGTAAATAATGCCGAAATGCAAACTATCTAAACTATTCTAAACCAAGTGTCAATAATGTTTCATAAAACAGGATTGATATTTAGAAGGGTAATCCTAAACTGTAGTTAGATCATTTTTACATTTTTAGCACTTTTCCTAGTATTTGTACATTTTTAAGGCAACAAAATCAAGACAGGTCATAGCAGTATAAAGTATTCATGACGGTTGGTTAAGTTCATGGTGCAAGGGCCATATTTGGCCATGCTTCACCAAACACAAGACAGATAATGTCAAATAAAAGGACATACAAATAGAAGAAAAGTTTTACTGACACAAAAGAGAAATACACCCAGGGAGGAATGGACAGGAATCGCATTTGAGCTGCCTACAACTCACAGGCTGATGGTGCAAAGGGCAAATTCAGTCAAAGACAGTGACCACATGGTGTCACATTTTTAAAAAGTAATAATTCTAAATCAAGTATCAATAATGTTTCATACAACAGATTGATATTTTTGCTAGGGCTAATTTTAAAATTGATCCAGTTTAATTTGCAAGGGATTTGTTTGTCCTACTTGATGATACATTTTGTAAAACAACTACTGTTCTTGTTAAAAATCAATGAATGCTTAAGACACCAGATTAACTTAAGCAGAATGAGTTTTATATCAATAAATCAAACATTGATGGAATTGTTGTTAACAAAACAAGATAAGTATAATTATATATATATATATGTGTGTGTGTGTGCACATGTGCATGTCATATAAATTAATGAAACAAATTCTTACCAGTACTTCTACCACAGACCCTAAGACACAAGGATCTATACCAGAGTAAAGAAATTTTGATATATCAGGATGAACTCTGATATGCAAGGGACAGCCAGTTATCATTTCATCATCATAGAATGCTACAAGCTAAAACAAACATTTGATGTTTAAATCAGTTACTGATATTATATACAAACATGGGGTAAATCTGAATTTTCCATTACCAAAGATACCTTGAGATAAAGAAAGATGTTATAAAGTATTATAAATAATTCTTATACTTTAGTACTATAAATACCATTTTTAAATCTCAATCTATATTGCAAACCAAAAACAGCTAAATTAATGCTAATATATTGGTTAAATAAGAGCAAGTACAGGAAACCAAAGGGGCTACAGAAGGATAATAATAAGTGTGCATCTATAATAATTCTAATATCTTAGCCTTTTCACGAGAATATAGAATACTTACATAATTCATATTAGGAATGCAGCACATATTTTTTGTTTTGTATTAATGGTTAAAAAGCAAAAAAGTTCCATTCAACAAAAATCTGTTCAGGAATAAGAGGGTATAAAAAGGAAAGAACAAACTGTCATTGGCAATGTTTAAAAATTAATATTAAAATCAGAAGATCTGAAGATCAAAATAATTCAAGATTGAGTAATAACGAGCATTTGAACAAATTGAAAGTCATGTGTGAAACCAACTTCAAGGTTACTGATTTTCTCATAGTGGATAGGTTGACTAGTTTTCCAAATAATAGGTGGCAAAACATTGATTTAGTGATTTCTTTATCCATTTTATAACATTCTTCAAACTTCATAGCTATTACTAATCAACAGCTCTATTAACAACAAACTCCATATTATCTATTAATATCACAATTTTATAACACTTTTTTACATTATCTGTCATGCTAAAATATCCTTCCAACACTTGTCGTTTTGTTTCACTCCATTGAAAGCAACTTGTCTTTTTGCAACAAGCATATATATATATATATATATATATATATATATATATATATATATACTGTTAAATACCAAAAAAAAACTTTCATTGAAAGATTTAATAGTCTTAGTTGTCCACACACAAAGATAACCTAATAGCATTTAGTAATTGAATAAGCCCAATATTAAAATACCATAAGAAATGTTATAATAAATATTTACCTCATGCATTCCAACATTTGAAGGAATAAAGCATCCACTTCCTCCACTTTTAGAAAACGTCAACTTGGAATCTATTTTTCTTTTTTCAAAACGAACTTCTGTTCTTATTTTTTTCTCATCAATACTACTATCCAAAAAGTTTATTTTGAAATTTGCCTAAAAAGACAAGTGCAATCATTTAAAAGATTATAATGAACTATGCAGAAGTCATTCAAAAGATTCAATCACCAACTTGCAGGAAAACTTTTTAAAACATGAAATGGAAATAATACATACTGGTTTATCAATGTGTACATTGTTCAAATTTATTCCAGTAATACTGATTTTGTCTTGAGGCTGTTTAAGAGGCTTCACCCATTGGAAACGAGCAATATATGCCATCACCCCAAGATGCTCAACTTCTGAATCAGACAACTCCTTGGGTTTCAAAAGAGGACGAACCCCTAAACTCTCACCTCCTATTATACCTAAACAGTGTAGAAGCCAAATGTTACATTATGCTTACAATATAATTATAGTAGCAGCTCAAGATGAGGAATGTAAAATTATATTTTTAAGTTCAGCAAATTTATTCAAGCATATAATTGTGCAAGATTTAAGTACATAAAAAGGATTTTATTGTAATAATTTAACTTAAAAAATTTAATTACTGTTAATTAAAACTTAAAAAATAATAATTTTTAAATTTACCAAAAATGTTATTAGACCAAAAATGTTGGAACATAAAATTATGATGCACAGTTGTGGAAAAAAAAACTTAAATAATTAATGCTAAATGTAATCAGTGATCTTGATGCATTTTGAATAGAAATCGATTTAAAACGTTTCATGAAAATGTACATTTTTAGCTCCAGCTCCGATTACTTCGGAATATAAAGTTTAATCCTTATTCCAGCCAGTATTTGCATGAAATGAAAAACTTGTCACTCAATTTAGCTCAAATTTTCGTCATAAAAAGTTCTGAATCGATTTCTATCAATATATAAAAAGGGTGAATTCATTTTTTCTAATATCAATTTCATAATATTAAAAATTATTTTAGGAAAGAGCACAGTTTTATTTGCAGTATAATACAAAGAAAAATTACAAAAAAGCTTCGGAGAATTTTATTAAAATTCAGAACCTAATTTACCCATAAGAAGGTCAAAATGTTACTCATGATACATAAATGGCTAAGACTTGAAGCTTGATACATGAGATTTTTCTTTTAGATTTGTTTTTGACTGCATAAATGTGCCTGACTCCCTGTGTATGAGTAGTGTGATATTCCTCGTGTAGTGTGATGTGTCTTTATAAAACAGTTATGTGAACTAAGTTTTTTTTTTTTACTCAGTCTACAGTGAATTACGTTTAACACAGTCTATCGAGAAGGGGTTGTTTAGCAGAAATTATTAGCACGCCTTTGTGTCGACAGTGAATTGAGTTGTGATTGTAGTGTTTGGTGACTACTTTCGTATTGTGGGATAGGTAAATGGGAAATGCGAGTGGATCTAAGAACGTCAGTAAGGATTGGGCCGTTCAGGTGAGCCAATTTTACTTGGAGTACTTAGTATGTGTTGAGTAATTCCACTTTGCAGTAATTAGTGTCTTATAGTGTAGTATCGCTTAAATTTAATAGTTTCGATTTTGAGTACATGGATGTTTCATTGCGCAGTATATGGTTTGAATTTATAGCTATTAGTTGTGTTATTGCTAGGAAGGTGTAATTAGTTGTGTTTTTCGTGATTTTCTGTGTAGTTATTGCAGTAGCAATGTCTATTATTGCTCAATTGAAAAAGGATGAGCTGAAGTAATAGGTCCAAAAGAGTTAATTGAGAAAAGTGGTGTATTTAAAATTGAACCAGGAGTTATTGATTTATTCTTAGAGGAAAAGAAAGAAAATTTGTAGAGAGAAAATCCAAACGTGAAACAAAACTAGAATAGAAATCAAAGGATTTAATAACGAAACAAAACTAGAGTTAGAAAGGATTAAAGTATGTGCAACTAGAAAAGAGTGTGAGATTGTAAATTTGAGAAAGGAGTTGTCACATAACCGTCTCAAACAGAAATTTTACAGCTGAGTTCCCCAAATGAGTTTAGAAAATTTAATTCAGAGTAGAAACTATGACATTGCATGTTTAATTGCTACTTCTTCCGCTATTGACAATGCTTCATGCACCATCAAAAGCATAGTCAATCAACTTGTTTTTTCAGTCTTTACAAAAGCCTTTAAAAAAAAATGTTACTGAGGAGTTAAAACCCGAAATTATTTTATATATACTAGGTGTGAAAAGGAAAACAATTTAAAGTTATGTACTTAGGTATTTAGGTAGTTATGAAAAAGTAAAATTAATTGTTTCAAAAGAGGTCCCTTCAACACCACAAGAGTGCTTAAATAATTTTTGTAAGACACAAAAATTAGCATCCACGAGATATGTACAATTTGTGTCTGGGTTAAGAGCGGCTTTGCAGTATTACTGACAACTACGTAATGTGACTCTGAATTCAAATCTGTGTGTGAATTAATTGTGTCAGATAAAATATTTAGTTCCCTTGATTGTGAGTTGATGATGCCTATTCTAGTGAAGCAAGGAATCACTTTATTTTTCTAGTGAATCACTTTATAAACTTAGCCAATAGGCTGTAATTGTGATCTTTATCCATCTTCGAAAAATAAAACAGTCTAATGAGTTTACGAGGCCTTTTACTGAAGGTGAAAATAAAAGGAATGAAGGAAATAAACAAAAAAACTTTAATAGGTGTTTTTTTAGATATTTCAAATGTGTTTCGGTCTGAGATAAAAATAAAAGGGTAAATGTGTTGTGCGCAAAAATAATGAATGTCATGCATTGTATTCATTTCCACAATATGAAAAGATTTCAGCACATGAAAAAGTAGAGTTAGTTAAATGGCTAAAGCTTGTTTTAAATATCTACCTCTGAATAGCTATATTAAATAATTTCGGTGGAGAAATTGTTTTTGTGGGGGGAAAACACATAACATACATAATACATATTCCTCAAGAGCAGGTAAAAAAGAACTCTACTCAGCAACAAAATACACCTGTTTTAGTGGCATTGGACAGTATACTAACAGAGAAGAATTTATTCCTTCTTCTTTTGGGGAGATGGATTCTAATCTTGTGAGTTCTTTAAAAATTGTCGGAAAGATGGAAAAAAGTGAAAAATTGAGAAAAAAAAACGCTGGTTAGCAAAACGTCCGAATTTTGGACAATTCTGGATTTCGTACATCAAGATTTGGGACTTTGTACTGTATTAAAGTGGCGAACTCATGCTAGGTGATAAATTTTCATGGATGACATGCTGTGTTTTCATGAACAACCAACCTTGGATTATTCCAAAGGGTTACAGCGTCAGCTGTTAGAGAGTTTGTAGAGTTGGAATGGAATTGTATAAATGGTGTGGGTCATCCTGAACTTTCCCCAAATCCGAATGGAAACTACAATTTCGACAATACCACTGAGACAAAGATTCTACATTTCTCATTTTAGCCAATAGAGGACTATTTCACCTGGCAAAAATCGTGGAGGCTTAACATCAATTGAAACGATCAGCTTCCAGAGGCGGAACTCCAAGAGTGGCATCGGTTCTTGACCACATTCGACAGTCACCGAGATAGATATCAAAAGACGTATCATCGTAGAACAAGTGACAATAACCAGGATTCACGGATTTGCTGATGTGTCGAAATGATGGTTTGGAGCAGTAGTGTAATGCAAGTCCATGATTGTGCTTGGGGAGACACAAGTAAAGCTCATTACGAGCAAGTCAAGGGTAGTCCCACTGAAGAGCTTGCCTATCCTTAGGCTAGAGCTGTGATGTCGCAGTCTTTTTGACAAAACTAGTCAAAAGTTCTTGTTCTTGCTGCCCTGAAATTGGTAGTTCTTGTGCAGTGACTCCATGATCATGCTCTCATGGATTCAAAAAGAGACGATAAACTTAAAGACATTCATACAAAACCAAGTTGCCGGATATATAACAACTGTGTAACAGTGGAAACACATGGTGTAAGAGCAAAAACCCAAAAATCTCATCTCGTTGGATGGATCCCAACAAATTGCCAACCCTCAGACTGTGGTGGCACTGACCTGAGTTTCTCGACAAGAGTGAATACCCAAACCGAGTGAAAACCATGTCCAAAACACGAGAAGAGTTTGACGTAAAACTCAAAAACTCTTTTGTGAGAACAGTGAAGACAGGTGTCCTGTGTTAAATGTGAATGTAAATAATTGTATGCATGATTTAGTTAATTTGAGCAATAAATATTTAACTGTGCTTCGAATTGTAAGTTATATTTATAGATTTGTAAACAATCTGAGGAATCTCAGTTCGGGTGACTGGTCCTCTTGGAGGGTCAGAGATGAACCATGCGGAGGGAGTCTTAATAAGGATGATTCAGAGAGGATTAGATTGGATTGGATTTTGGGGTTTTATGGCACAAAGTGATTCAAAGGGAGGAGTTTTCTGCAGAGATTTGGGGCCTTCAACGACAGGGAAGTGTACAGCGGAATAGTAAGTTGGCTTTAAATCCATTTCAGGGTAGCAATGGAGTTTAACGAGTTGGAGGACGGTTAGGTAATACTAGCTTTATAAAAAGCACCCAGCTATTTTACCTAAAAATCACAAGTTTACTAATCTTGTAATAGTGAGTCTTCATAAGAGAAATTTACATGTTGGTGCATCTGCATTATTGCATTGAGTAAGAGAAATTTTGGCCTTTTAAGTGGTTGATTCATTTGTTGCAAAATAGTTCATGAATATATTGTTTGTTTAAAGGTCAAACCAGTTGTATCAATGCAATTAATAGGTAATTTACACACGGATAGTTGTTCCGGACTACATCTTTAATTGTTCTGGAGTACTCTTTAAGGAGGGGGTCCTTTCATGATACAGTATAGAACCAAAGAAAAGGGATCTTATATAAAGCGTATGTGTGTATTTGTATACTTCGTGTCCAAAGCTGTACAGATTGAGATTGTGTCAGATTTAACATCTTACGGCTTCATAGCTATGTTAAAGAGATTCTTTGACATAGAGACAGTGTGCTAAATTGTATTCAGACAATGGCAAGAATTTTGTCGTATTTTGTTGATTGGAAGATCAGTGAAATAATTCTATTCTTGAGCCTGACTTAACTAATTTAAATAAAAATAAATTGCATTTAAAAAATGACAAAGAATAAAAAAATTAGTACAATTAATATGGAAAAAGTGGCATCGCAACTATTTAAATGAGCTACAGCAGGGTAATAAATGGAGGTTTAGAAAGAATAATGTGAATTAGGGAGATTTTTAGTACTAATTGTAGGAGATAACCTGCCTACAAACAAATAGCTTTAGGGCAGAATATAATTTATGTATACTTCGGTAATGTGACAGAATAATTTGTATTGTATACAAGGTAAAAATACAAGATAGTATATTTAAGAGAGCTATATTGAAAATCTGTGTATTACCAATGACAGAGTGAAATGTGTATTTTTTGTAATTATCAATTTTTTTTTTATTTAATGAACATATTGTTGAGTGTAAAGTGTTTTATGTGTTTTAAAAGCGTTATATGTTGTGAGATATCTAGTGCACATCAATGATTGCATGTCAGGACAATACAATGTGTGGCAGAATGTTTACGCAAGCATGAATTGTGATATGGAAATCAAAGAGTTGCAGAAGATTTGAAAATTGAACAAGTATTGGGTGTTGCGATTGGGGGACGTTTGTGAATTTTTTGAACAACATCATATGAAGACAATAAATGAAACACGAATAAAAGGATTTTTCGTTTAATATTGCAGCTTCAATTAGAAAATTAAAGAATCATAAGGGATACATTGAACTACAATAAATTAAAAAATGCTCTCTCAATCCAGCTGAAAGTACTTTTAAGAATGGAGTTATAGTTCTCCTTACATACATGACCCCAAGAAGGTGCAGAGTCACCCACAAGGGGCAAATATTTCTCATTATCATTGCTATTAATATAACTTGCAAAATTGGCATTGAAACGGTATAATATTATCCGAAACAACACCAGTAACATCTGTTCACAACTCGCCTAACAGTTGGTATAACTATTCTTAAACAGATCAATGATTTCTGAAGGCTCATCTCAGACGAGTGCTTCCTGTTAGTGACTGAGAGCCAATGAAACTAAAGGTCAAATCTTGAAAATCCAGTCAAATTAATGCGAGTTGAAACAAAAATTGCAATTTACACATTTGCATGAAATATTTGAAATAAACAAGGAAACAGTTTCATTGCATCAAACCATCGCATACAACAAAGCTGTACGAAAAAAACAATTTCAGGGAACTGGAGGAAAGCGTGTCAAATGTAGGACAAAAGTGTTATTTAGTTTCAAGAATACAAAAACCTTACCATGTTGGAGATTTTGTTCCCAGAACGATCGATCTTTTTTTAACTCTGTATAATCAGGAATATGGGCTCCGTATGCTTTGACCAAAGCACATAAAGCAAGTCCATCATTCCAATCAGTCTAGGAAAAACAGTTATAGTTTTGTAAGTCAGATCAGTAAATAAATACTAATATCACACATTCTTTAAAATATATCATATTGTATTTAAAGCGTGTGTGTTCTTTAGCTATAATGTAATATAGTTATTTATCAATGTGAGAATGTATATTTATGTATCTAACATCACATTAAAAATCTATACAATAAGACATTTTTCAACATTTAGGATTAAATCTGTTCAATACATGGGTCATTCTTATTGAAACCTGATCTTTCTTCATGACCATTTTAAAAATGTGTTAGATCAGATGTATATCACGTGATTTGTTTTAAATGCTACAAATATGCACCGTGTGTCCTCCTCTGTGCATCCCAACATAGCCATAACACTTTTTTTTCAGTGAGGATTTCGTTCAAGTGCATTGTTGAATTACTGGTGCCAAGATGATTTAATAAAAAAAATAAAAGACCTCTGTTTTCCTCAAAAAAAATTTCAAAAATTTGTCACTTTAAAAGTCTTTTAAAATACAAAATGACCCCCATCAGTATTCAAGTGTTTCAAATAAACTGCAAAAAAGGACAGTTCCCTACTTATAAGCTGAGTGACACATAACAATACCACCATAATATCGCTTTTCAAGAGGCGAACTAAGCAGTCGCGGAGGTCCCCGGAAAACCAAAGGGCCCCGAGACCTTAAAAAGTCTTTTCAATAGGGTTCGAGGAAAGTTGTGACAGCATCATTACAATGTGCTTTTCTTTTAAGTGCAGTGAAAATAGTTTCTAATACAAGATGGTCAGCAAGAGCAGATACTGTTTAGCTATAAAACTTGGTTTCACCCAGATAGAGGCTTTAACTGAAATTTTTAATTCAGAAGAAAAAGTTACCATAGTGGAGGCAAGACTCACTGAAAAAATGGAAAATATGAAACTGCCCTAATGACAGTAATTTGGAATACGTGTAAAAATCACTGCCTACTGCAATCAGTGGAATGTATTTTTTTTTCTAATGGCGGGCACATTTGACCTAAGTCATTGGCCACTACAAGGCCGTAAGTGATGGCCACTTGTGAAGGAGCACCCATCATTCCCCTAACAATTTATACTTCGTAATTTTGAACCATGTTCAGATGACGAAGCAACACCTGAGCTGGTATACGCTTACAAACATCCATGCCCGAACCCGGATTCGAACCGGGGACCTTCCTATCTAGGGGCTAACACCTTAACCACTATTCCGGTTCGTCGGCTTATCAGTGGAATGTAAACTATTGAAAATATCTATCCAACTGAAGTCATCAGAAAATGTTATCAATAATTTCGAAAAAGTTGAAAAAGAGGCAACAGATTTATCAGGCCTATCATTTAATGTATAAGATGGACAAACTCGCAGACAACAACAGAGAAAAATGTTTCTTGATGAAAACAAAGAAGTCGGGTACATGAATTTACAATAAGAGAAAATTTCATAGTCAATGCATTTTATGTCATGTGAAAACACCAAAGCAGAATTATCTCAAAGAACTCAGCAAAAATTTTTAAACCGAATTGATACTGCCAAAATAATTGACGAATTTGCAAGAAATAAAACGAAACGAAAATTCATATAAAAAAATTAAAAAAAAAATTTTTTTGATAAATTTATTTTTTGTGTTGTGGTATGAAATTTTTGATTACTTTTCTTTTTGTTAATAACTTAAATCAGAGTTTTCTTAAAACTTTTTTTTCTAACTTGAGTTTGAGGGCCCCGAAAAATTTAACACTGGGACTTGACTTGATCCGACACTGCGCCTTTCAGAAGAAATTGAACGCCAAAAAAAATTGTTAAGTCTGACTTTAACATAAACTGAGCCGCGCTTCAAAAACTAATCTACTAAAAGTTTATATGTGCCAGACCATTATATAAAGAGCTATAATTACATTATTTGGGCATAAAACAATCAGAATTGTTTAGTTTTGAGTTAATGAGCTCCAACGCACAATCGCACTTGTTTCGAAACCCTTACAGTAATTTTAGTCAGTAAAAAGAAACTTTATGAATTTCCCAGTCAATTTACTAGAAATTCTCTCATGCTTTTGATTTTTAAGTGGTGACTTAATTCATCATATTCATTCATAGGATTCCATTTTTTAAACGATATACGAATATTTGGCTCTAGTGGAGCAAAAATTGACCATGGAACAGAGCAACAAACCAAACCTAGTTGTTTTTTTATTTAATTTCTTCATAAATGAAAACCATTTCCACACGATCCCTTATATTTGGTTTGCAATCTTTACCACTACTTGCACTATGATAAATTGGTTATTTCTGAAATATATAATTCTTATAAGTTATCAGTATTTCATAAAAACAGTTAAATAAAGAGTAAATGAAACTTACAGTGAAATTATGAATATTAAATTGAGGTAACTGCTTCTGCACCCAACTGAGGGTAGAACGATAACCAGGGCTGTCATCTTTCATAAAATACGATAAATATGTCATTCCAGATAATTCGTCTAAGTTGTGACTGGCTAAATCTTCGGGTGTGAGAATCATTGGCACTGAAAATTCATCTCGAGCCACATGCATAGCATTGCGACAGTTCTCGACGCTATAATGGAAGAGAAAACGTTAAAATGATAACAATTTTGAAAATGTAAGAATTATGAGAAAAATCAGCAGCAATTACCTGTTTTTGACACTTAATGATTTCCAGTGAGGAAATAATCCAGGTTTACAGAAATCTAATAAAGCACTGCAACGAAACAAAAAATATATGAAACGTATAAAAACATAAAGGGATATAAATTGAATTACATTAAATAAAATATGATTCAGAACTGTAACTTTTCTGATTTATTTTCTGCAGTTAGGTGAAAATCTGTTCATAACTTAACTAGAGATATAGCAAAAGCATTGTTACACTTATTATTGGATTGTTGCCAATTTGAATAATGTAGTGTTCGCGAGTGCTTTGCTAAAAGTTACAAAAACATGGGAAATATAGCTGAAAATAGCCTGTGTCGTTGCATACTGGAGAGACTTAAGTATAATCCTATACAAAAGCCCTAAACACAAGAACAAATTATAAAAAGTAATTAGAAAATTTTATCTGATGAGGGACAGGACCAATAAGATAATTAAAAACCAAAGTTTATGCCCCGGTCCATTACATAAAGAGCTATAATTATATTATTTTGGTATAAAATAATCCGGATAGTTCAGTTTCGAGTTAATGAGCTCCAACGCACAATCACACTTGTTTCGAAACCCTTACAGTAATTTTAGTCAGTAAAAGGTACGAATTTCCCAGCCAATTTACTTGGAATTCCTTCGTGCTTTTGATTTTTAAGTGATATAACTTAATATGACGAACAATATTTTTAATAGTTTTGTAATTAGGCTATCAGAAACCCTGCATACTCCTTAAAAGTTGCCAGGTCTGAAAAAGTGCACCGGATTTTGAACTTTTGATTAAACTAAATGGTAGTCGAATAGAAGGCAGTTCAATTTCCTCATTGTCCCCCAGTAATTATAATAAATATAATAAATAATATGGTATAGTAAATAAGAAAAAGAATTCCTTTCAAATTATATCGCTTAGATACGGAGAATGAAAAATGGGTGTTTGGATCTACGAAGGGGAAGCATCAAAGTATACAATCTATATATATAAAACACTAACGTACGTGGACCCGAAATCGACGTTATTTGTGTATCGTCGAATGGCAACAATCAAACGTAAATAAAATAACCCAGATATTTTGAATTCTTGCTGTTTTTAAATAGCCGAGGTCAATTTCTATGCAAAGTAAGGAATTAAATTGTAAAAATTTATGTTTGAACTGACTTCTTATTTCTTCCTTTGATGTAAAAGTAATTTAAACGTGATTTTGCTACCCGGTATCTGGCCACTTCAGAATTATATGTTTGCTTTTTTAATTTGATTTAGAATTCCGTGTTTGCGTATTTGAGTTGACTGCGAGATGTTGTGGACATATTTGAGGATTCCCAAGTATTATAAATATGTATTTTTTTTTGTTAATAAATCATTATTGTCTTTGTCAATATCGTTGAAAGCCTTTTGTCGCATTATTCTATTTCATAATATATTTAGGAAGTCGAAATTAAACACGTTTGATTTTTTCAGAATGTTGCATTTTTTCAAGGATTAGAATTTTATTTTTGTTTGCATTAGGTGTTCCGGTATCTTACCTATTGCAGAAATATTATTTAGGATTTTTATTTTAAGGATATATCTATATTTCCTGCAAACTATCACTAGACATGTATAATTTTGTAGCGGTATATGTATATTTCGACCAACTTTCCTTAAATATTTGATTGAATACGCTCGCAATGATTTGAAGAATTGTTTCATAAAAATAAATAAAATATACAAATCAAAACATGCTTGATTACGGTGCGTAAAAAAGTTTAAAAAAAAGCACTATTACACACCGCCGAGCGCTAGCCGGCGCAGCCCGGCTAGTTGCATTTATTACACTTGTGCAGGTGCAGGGACAACTTTTTTCTGCTGCTTCAGAACCTTCCTCAAAATGGCGGGGGGAAAATTTTCAGACAAATATTTGTTTCAGAATTACAAACAGAAATGCGAAATATAATGTCGAATTATTCTAAGGAATTGTCATTAAATTCAAAGATGGTTGGTTTTTTTTTTTGTTTTTTTTTGATGGCGCAAGGGCCATATTTCGCCATGCTGCACCAGACACAAGACACACAATATAATTTAATTAGACATACACACAATGAAAGTATTACTGACACAGAAGAGAAATACACCCAGGAGGAATGCATCTGACAGGAATCAAACCTGCGACGCTACAAATCGAAGGTTACTATATACCCAAGTAGACATACACTGAGTCACGACGACCACTAAAATCCAAAGAATATAAAAATATGTGGAAACAATTACATGTATTTAGCTTCGGGGAAACCTCCTTTTCTTTTCAAAAATGTATTTTTTTACTAAAATGGCTACACACACGCGTATGTTATACAAAACACTAATTCATCAGCTACGTCACAATTATGCGGCACATCTAAAGAAACGTTCTTCAAACTCCATCCTTAGAGATTTAGAATTTCAAGTCGGACACTTTGCTATTTCAAGTTGGTATACACGTATATAACTTGATATATTCATGCAGCACACAAATATTTAATTGATAAATTACGTTAAATAAGACATTACCAATATTTAATTGATAAATTACGTTAAATAAGACATTACCAATATTTAATTGATAAATTATGTTAAATAAGATATTACCAATATTAAATAAATAAATAAAATTGTATTGTACACAACATTTACAGGGCATTCTCTCTCATACGTACGAAAGCAAGTAATAATCTTGACATTTTAGCCTTACATCAAGAGCAGAAGAGAAATAAAATTACAATACCTGCAATGTACAGTTTCAAGGGATGACAATAAAACTCATGCTTTTCCATCAAAGCGCTGCATGAACAATGGGAGAAAAAAACGAGTTATCGAAACACATTTTATGCTTAAAAAACTATAAGTTGTACCTGTACATAACCTGCAAAAAAATGTTTATTTATTCAAAAATATCTTCGGGTATTACGGACATTCCCTACTGTGGCACATGTTGCAGCTCGTTCTCATTTAGCACGAGTTTTCAAACTTACGAACCTTTATTTCTTTAATTTTTCACTTATTTGACCCATCCTTTGGCAACCAAATGCCCACGTATAAATGTTTCTTTAGGCAAAGAATTTATTTTAATTAAAACAGCTCAACATATTTTTGTTAGTCAATCTTGGGTCCTTCTCGATGCCATTTTCTTCAGGGGCCGATTTCACTAAGGTAATTGGTAGAAGCTAAGGTAATTTATAGATTGTGACTTATCTAGAGGAACAGTATTCCTCAGAAGTTTTCCCGAATACCCACCGAGAGGGGGGGGTGGGGGGGTCTGAAGGTATAAAGCACACGGGCAGTGAACGCTCAGTAATTTGGTGAAAGCTATTGTGTACAGTGATGGTGTACATGGTGTACAGTGATTTCAACGACGTCAAGTTGCTCTGCTATGCGAGATATGGCCAACATGCAATCCAGGAGACGTCATCTGGATGACTTTACCCGAGGTCGCGTCATTGGAAGAAGGTCGAAGTGTGACTAGTGTGGCGGAGGAGTTCGGGATCGTTTCACTAGCCTGAAGAGACTTTCATACGACAGGAACAGCTGTCCAAGCGTTCAGCAGTGATCGTCCACGAGCAACAACGGCGGTGGACGACCGGTGTATTGTCCTACAGGCGAGAAGAAACAGACGGCAGACAGCGAGAGAAATCGCAAGGCACATGCAACAGAATACTGGACGTCCGATATCACGTTTAACCGTGGCCAGGAGACAGCACAAACATGGTCTATATGGAAGACGACCAGTACGGTGTGGCCATTAAGGCCTGCTCATCGTAGATGCCGGTTTCTATGGTGACGGGAACACAAGATCTGTACACAACAGGAGTGGGTCGAGCTCTTTACGGATGAGAGCCGATTTAGTTTGACAAGCAATTCTGGACGTATGTACATCTGGAGAGAGAAGGGAACACATAATCACTCCTCCAACATCATCGAAAGGGGCCGTTTTGGAGGTAGCGAAGTTCTCGTTTGGGGCGGTATCATGCTTGGTAGCGGTACTAACCTCCACATCTTCCAAGGAGGTTCAGTCACTAGTGTCCGCTATTGTACCCAGGTTCTCATGTCTCGCTTGCGTCTGTTTAGAGGTGCTGTGGATTCGGACTTCCTTTTCATGGACGACAACGCTTCACATCATCGTTCAGTGGCTGTTGGAGAGTGAAGGTATTCAACGCATAGATTGGCCTGCAAGGTCCCCGGAACTATATACTATAAAACACGTGTGGAACCTTCGAAAGACACTTGGCAGCACGTGATCAGCCGCCAGCAACGATTCCGCAGCTGCGATTGGCGCTACAA
Organism: Metellina segmentata; assembly: GCA_947359465.1. Lineage (NCBI taxonomy): Eukaryota > Metazoa > Arthropoda > Arachnida > Araneae > Tetragnathidae > Metellina > Metellina segmentata. The sequence goes on along the minus strand of OX375884.1, from coordinate 6,140,280 downwards.
GAGGAGTGGGCCGTGGTGCCTCAACAGCTCCTTGACAGCCTCGTCCTCAGCATGGACAGACGTTGTAAATCCTTCTTCGCAGTCAGGGGTGATCATATCCCCTATTAAAGACGGGATTTTTCCTGTCAGGCACCTGTCTCATGGTCATTTCTGTCATCTATCCAGTTGTGCACGAAGCTACTTTTTCAATAAAGTGTCTTTTGTGTCCTTTTGATTCGTTGTTTGCGTGGTTTTGCTCACTTTACCAATATTTTAACATTTTAGGGATCTTATGGCATGATTTGGGTTAATGTTGAAGATTTCAGCCGGATGTTACATTTGAAAGACTGTCTCACGCTTAATTTTTTTTACACAAGTGTAAATCACTCCTTTTTAAGTCTAGTTTAATATATCAAATGAAGTGTCAGCATAGTAATGCCAATGACACATTCTCGATATGTTAGTGACTGGAAAGTCAAGCATACATTTCTGGCCAAAAATGTAATTCAATCGTGTCGTGTTGCTAGTTGACATTGTTTAGCGAGGCTTGGCCAAATATATCTCTTGCGCAATAACACCCAATCCCCCAAATGGTAGAACGGAATTGCTTTAAGATTTAAACGGAGATAATGTTTAGAAAAATAAATTATGTTTAGAAATGTAATGTGACACAAATTAAGGAATTGATGTATTTTTTAATTTACCAATAATTAAAGATACATTGGGCCATAACAAAATCGAAGCACCCCCAATATCAATGTTCGATTGAAATGAAACTTACCATGGCGATACACGTGATAGGATGCTTAGTTTTTTATGGAGCGAGGTTCACAATTACCCAAGCTGCGCTAGACACAAGACAACCAAGCAATGGACATACACACACAAGGAAAATTTTATTGACACAGAAATACAGCCAGGGAGGGTAATTTTTAATTAACGTCGTTCTAGAGCAACACAATTGGCTATACAGTCAGGGAGGAATCAAACCTGCAAGGTCTACAGCTGTCAGGTTGCTAGCGCAATAGACAGACCCACTGAACGAAGGCAACTAAGTGATACCCACATGAGATACAGAAATTATCACAATTTCAAATCTAGGACTCTTTATTGTTGTAGAATTATATCAGACAGGTCATAACTAAATGGGTTGTAAAGCTTCCTCTGCCTATGATACATGTTGATATAAGGCTTGGTCTAGAGTCAAATGGAATCATTATGCTATCCTGTGGCAAATAATGTCAAGCATTCTGCTGCACCAGATCCCTTATATTCAGAGCTCATTACGATTGATTGTATAGCACGGAGGTTCCCAACCTTTTCGACTCGCGGAAACCCTTTTTAGAATCAATTTCTATGAAATTACTTTGAAATTCACAATAACATCTCAATTTATTTTCAAATACCACCAATACACATGATATTGTTAAAACGTGGCCGTACATAAAAGTTCTTCTAAAGTTCAATAAATCAAACCATTTGCGTTACAGCAGATTTTATACTATGTGTGGAGCAACAATAAAGGCCGTACAACAAACATAGTCCTAAAATTTAATCATTACATCCAATTCAATTCAAATACATATTCCTTCATTACTTGTTATTGGAAATCGGCCGCGGACACCCCCGTTTAGCACTTTACGGGAACCACTGGTTTAGCATATACCAGACATTTTCAATAGGACAGATCTGTTAATTTCACTGGACAAGAAAGGGTTTCAACCCAATGGAGGCCCTCCTGAGAGGTGAGCCGTTTGTGGCATGGTAAATAGCCCTTTGAACATGTGACGTGAAAGACAAAACAGGTTGTAGGATCTATTGGACGTATCGCTATACTGTAAAACTATCTCGTACCACTACTAGAGGGACCAGTAGTCGTAATTGATTGCTACTTAAACCATTACACTAAGAATTACAGCTGTGAGTCACTCCACAGTTAACTGGTTGTTTGGTTGGCTTGGGTTTAATGGCACAAGGTCTAACAATGGAAAGAGCCAAACGCGAGTCCAAGTAAAGTTCAAACAAATCAGTCAACTGAGAATCGCTATCGTATCTTGTTTAGTGACGCATGCCGCTTCTGTTCGGGACCATCGTGAAGAATGAAGGCCCCGTTCTGTCTCGGGGCAGATAATCATTGTGTGGCGAAGACAGACACCATTTTCAGTTTACTGTAGAGCGGCAGAATGCTATTACATCTAGGCCTGCTATCTTTGACATAATATGCCGTAGCATAAGAACTACGTTTGACTTCATGCCACGCAGGCAGAAAATAGCTTTACAACAAAGTAGGTATTACAATATTATGACTACTATTAAGAAATAACTAGGTTTCAAAGTAAAATAACTCAAATAGCACAAACCGTTGTTTCCAAAGCCGAAAAAATCCTTAACATGAAATCGAACAAAAATAACATAGAAGGCAAGATTTAACACAACAAAAAAATAACAACTATAGAAATACAACAACGACTTATTTCTGAAGAATAAAATAATTAAACAGCGCAGATGAATGAAACGTCAATTTCACTTTTTTAATAGCATTTTTTATCAAACTTAAAATTTCTTAAAGCAGTTTAAAACATGCTGCATAATAAATACCTTAAGGCAATGCCACTATTCCAATCAGAAGTGAAGTTTGTAATGTGAAGACTTGGTAAAACAGCTTGAAGCCATGAGAGCATCAATTTCTTTGGTGGGAAGTTGGTCCTACCAATCTGATACCTCAGAATAAGGGACCAAATCAAGCCTAAGATAAGTTTCAAATTTCCTTCTACGATATCAGTATTTCCTACAAAATTTGAAAAACAATTAGTACAAATGTAGTACATACGAGAATAAAAGTTCTTGAGAAACATTTAGATGATAATAAAATAGTTTCGTTAAATATTCAATGATTTTTCATTGAACATTATTTAACATTTTTCAATTCTTAATAGAAAATATTTAAATACTCTTATATAAGTTTCAAAAACGAAATTAAACAGTAATAAACAAAAAATTGCAGAAATGATAAAAAGTAACAATCGCTATACTTTCAAAAGTCTTAAAGCTAAAGAAAGAAGCGAGAAACAATATAACCTGAAGCAAAAATGATAAAAATTAAATATTGCTATAGTTTTAAAGTCTTAAAGCTAAAGAAAAAAGCTCTAAACAAATATTGATTCCGTGACTCAAATCAAACAGAATGTTAAAAAAGTTAACGCGCGTCCAAAAACGAACACAAAGTAAACGATTAGGCACTCCCTTACTTCAAAACAAAAAGAAGAAAATCCGTTAACTTTGGGAAAAAACAACCAATGAAATTAAAATAAAGGGAAAATAAATGAACCAATGAAATCAAAGGAAATTTAAAACCTGTGATCTCTCTTGCACTGTTGCTATTCTTAGGAAACAAAATAATAAAAATATGCCAATAAATTTAAAAAAATGTTTTAGGTTAAATTTTTAAATTCTGGCTTCGGTGTCTATTTAGTCACCTTTATGACTACTTATGAACCAAATTTCATGACTGGCTATAGATTCGTCTGGACACCATACACACAAACACTTCCTTTGAATAGTAGAGATGTAACGTTAATGGAAATACAAAACACGGTCTGAGTTTTGATTTTTTCACCAAACTATTAAGACTAAAAAAAAAAATTTTAATAAAGTTAGCGTCTTATTGTAGATGACATGCAACAAAAGAGTTATACTCTAAAAAAAGCATTCTGTCAAGCAAAATTGAAATGGATAGCAAGTATTCTATTAAACTTCCACTGGTAAGGTAAACATATGATAGTGGTATGCTAGTAATGAGACACAGTATAGTACATTCACTTCTGATCTTGATTGTAGATACATCCGGAACTTAAAAGAATTGGGCGTTTGCATATGTGGCTGTTCTGTTCCTCAATCACCTTCCATTTGATTTCGCGACTACGTGGTTTGTTTTGTTTTGCTCCAGCCTAGTAACAAGGTCGAACATTCAAGTTTATCCACACACCCTTTGCGAAGCACGAAAAATTTTTACTCCGTTGGTTCAAAATCTTTCTAGAATCATAAAGTGCTTTGAAAGGGTAAAAATTGCTGAAAACGAGTGCTAAGAATGTTACTACATACTCCAGATTGAAATTGAAAAAGAAAACACTATACTTATACCAAGCAAAACTACAACTTAAACCTAAATTTTCATGACAGAACGAAACAGAGATCAAGCAAACGAGCAACAGACACATTGAGCTCAATGTTTCGAGGCAGACTCCGTTTGGTAATTGAGGTGTTATAATTAAATAAAGAATAAAACAGTAATAACTCCTAACGAATCATGAGTAATTAGACATCACATAAATCCTAACCATCAAGTCATCGTTCAAACTTTTTCCTTAAAACCCATTTGAAAGTTGTGGTCTTTAAAGAGCTATTGCTTATGTAAATCGTAGTAGGTTGTCGAAGTTTGCTACTAAATTACATATGGGGATTTTTTATCCGACCATACATTTAGTAGCGTGTGTGACATATATTGGGCTTAACACTAACTAAATACGCTTTATTAAGATTAACATTCATGCCCATGTCATGGGGCTAGAGAGTACAAAAACAACTTTTTTTAAATAAAAGATTATTAAAAAACTATATTGCCAAATACTTTAATATATCAATCAAAACAAAAGTAAAAGAGTATAATAATGTAAAAAAAATAGTTGATGTGTCAAAAATGATATTTAGTATACTTTATTGCCAATTTTATAAAAATTGTCCACACTAGCCCCCTTCTTCCCTATTACCTATTAATATTAACAATTTTGTTATCAGGAAAAGGCACAAAAGCAACTAAACATAACAATTGTTTTTGATTTAAAAATTGATAGAAACAGAGTTAATTTTAAGTTTAAATAGATTTGCTTTACTGCTATCACAATAAAAATTATCGATAGCTGTTTATTATTAGTAACTGTTATCAAAAATATTAAGCGTTTCCATAACAGATGCTGTTATTTTGTGAAAACAATTATTTAAACTGCTGTCTGAATACCTGTGAATATTTGGTATTTGAAAAGGAATATTATGTCAAAAACGAATCTTTCTTTTAAGGTCCTTTTTCAGCTACTTTTAGTCAAGCATCAAATTAACAGTTCCTCGTAAATTACAAATAATCTAGATCAACGAATAGCGACTTTCAATGTGGAGTTGATCCCTGAAATGGACAACGCCTTAAACATTGAAAATCTCCGAATATAACGATAGTAAATTAATGAAATTTCCTATTTAGACTAATTTGACGATGTAGAATCTGATAAAAGCATCAAAACATGGTGCTGGATTTTGAAATTTCGTTGTTTATGCAAAATTTGATACGAAGAATGGCCTCTTGTACAATTTTATCGTATTTGAATTTGTAGAAGACGTTATTCCCTATTCAATGATATCTTTGAATTTGTTCTACTATGAATAGTACTCGAAATAAAGAGGGTTTTTTCCGCGATTGTGCATAAAGAGATAAAAAAATTATCACAATATGTCGAATCTAGAGGATTATTGTAGAACTACATCAAAGGTCACTTTTTAAAAATTATGAGCACTCATAGGCGGCAGTCAGAATAGAGAGAATTTTTATCCATGTGCTTCAAGCAAATCAAGTTTAAATCAAAGAAGTTCAGAAAAAATCGACGTTTTAATTTCTAATTTAAATGCATTGTAAGTTTTAAAATTCACCATAAGTCATCTGGTAAAAATTGTGTAAATAAAAAAATTTCCGATTTTTTAAAAAACAAGTGTTAATTGGTAATGGTAATTAACGTCGTACTAGAGCAACACAACGGGCTATTGACGACGGACCGGGATCAGTCCCTTATGGGAAAGATTCGAGGACAACACCTCGCAATTTTGAACCACGCAAATGTTAATTAAGAAATAGTAATTAATACGAGGTCTGTTCAATAAAGAATGATCATAAATTAATAAAAAAAATTTCCCGTACTAATCCTGAAATTTTTATGGTCTTTCTCAAAATACTCTCCATCACAAGCAATGCACTTATCCTACCTCTTTTCCAGTCTTCAAACACATTCTGGAAGCCATTTTTTTTGACATGCCCTTCAAAATCGCCTACGCAACTTTTACCACTGCCTGTGATAATGTAAACCGTTTTTCCCGGAGGTGTTTCTTCAAATTCGGGAAAAGAAAAAAATCGCATGGACATCAGGACTATATGGAGAATGGGGAACACACGTGACATTGGTTTTTGAAAGATCTGACGATTTTTTAAGGCGGAAACAAAATTTCAATGCAGTGCTCGTCGCGTGTCACATCCATTTTTGCCGTAGGCAAAAGTAAAACTAGGCGTTCTTGGCCGACTGCCAAGGCCTCAGCAATGACGTCATGAACGTGAAACTTGCGCTATCTATTCTCCACTTATCCCGCTACACATTCAATATGAATTTTATTTTTCTGGATTATTTTTAATCACCTTTGAAAAAATTATGACCTTTTTTTATTGAACAGCCCTTGTACAATCAATTAACTATTAATAATTAATAGATATTAATCATATTAATAAAATTATTTTTTAATAATTAATGTATATTAATTATATTAATATAAATAATTAAATCTTCCCCTTTTTACTAGGATGCAGTCCATACTTTTAGGGAGGACCCCCCCCCCATTAACCCTTACTCCATATACCTTAATTAAGAGGGAGTGCAATTGACGACCCAGCATATTCCAGAGATGCTCAATGAGACAAGTCTGAGGATCTCTCTGGCCAAAGTATTATGTCTGGTCTCATTTGAGACGTGACAAAAATGTTGTAGGATATGCAGGAAGTATGTTTGTTATCAAATTATTTCGTATCACTGCTAAAGGTCTGTCGTACGTGGGTGGTTCTGCAACCATCACACTAGGAGTTCCACTGCTCGACAGTTAACTACCAAATATCGTCGGTGGAGTTGAGTGACGAATCCCACTTCAACGTATTCGCCACATCACCTGCCATCGCTGGAGAATAATGATTTGGAGATTATACTACTTGTTCGCTTTGAGCGATTGGGACCAAAGGATATCAAAGTTCACCGAGATATTATTCATATTATGTTGTTGTTAACTAGTTTGAATGATAACTGTTATTTACATATACACCAAGCATCGAAAGTCAAGACGTCTCATTTATCTCCATCTCTTCTACAGTCGTCTGTATATAGTCGAGAGTAACATAATATTTGCACAATAATTTTTAAGTTTCATATCCATTATGCGGCACTCTAAGAGCTCTATCAACCTCTGCAGAGGTTGAGACCGATTCCAACACTTGTGCTACTCGTGACATGTCACGAGTATAATGAGTGATCGATAACACCCGGTCGCACACGGCTCGCCTCTCCCAAAAGTGTATGGTATTGAAATCTTTTCACTTCCAGAAATCCTTAGATCTCTCTCCTAATGATCAAGTCTGGGGTGTGTCAGGCCGTTAATTGCACTACTCCTATAATATAAGGGATCTGCAGCTGCAGAATGCAAAATTAGCCACAGGATAGCATAATAGGTTGCCAAAAAGGATCCGAACACATGTTATTTACAACCCCAGAGTCATAATGTCAAACCAAAAATGTTATTCGACTTGAAATAATGTCTACTCTGTAATGGACATTTCGTTGGCTTAAGAATCTTTTTTTATATTTGTTTGGCTGCTATTTCCAAAATTTTGAACACAGCAACACGCACGTTTTTAAAATACTTTCCAGAACCATTCAAACACATTCAAAGAAAAATCCCTTTCTATTTTATCATATTTGATAGGAGGGAAATTCCCATCGAGCAAACGCAGAATTCGTATTACCTATTTCTTATGCAGTTGATAATGTGTGAGGGTCAATATTAAATCAATAACTTTCCATTGCCTGCATTTCGGCAAAACAAATTTTGCTTTGTTTCAGCTCAGATAGACAGCATTAAAGCGGTCTACCTCATAAACTATAAAAAATACATCCAAACGAAAACCCCAGTACACGTTGTAAAGATTAACAATTTCGTTGAAATATGTGCATGAAGCTGATATGGAAACGATTACATAACTTATCACATTTCGGCCTCAATATAATCAAATGGTTCATAAGTAGTTCATTTTAAAAGGATAGAAAATATAGTTTACAAAGCATTGTAAAATAATGTCTAGCTTATCTGCCGAAATCCAATTTATTTCAAATATGAAATATTTAAAGCGTATAAAAGAATTTAGAATTCATAATAAAAAAATGTGATACTCTAATTACTACTAATATTAATAATTAATCATAATTATTATTACTAATATTAAGTATACTAATTACTACTAATAATAATTAATGTTATTACTAATATTGACGATACTACTTACTACTAATATAAAAAAATTAATTTGATTTTGGTTATGAGTATGCCGTGGTTAAAAAGTTATAATATAATGGATTTTAAAAAGTAAGTAGATAGCGACACATTGGTAGCTTGTTTTATGTTGGAAATTTCAAAACTTAAAGATTATAAACTTAAAGATTATTCAGTCCGCTTTTAAATATAATTAATTGACTAATTTAATTCACACAACTTTGCACAGAACTAAATAAAGTACAGGTAAAACGCAGCTAATAAGCCTCGCGAATTTCTACGAATTTTCAGACATCGTGAGGCTATTACTTGAGCTATTACATTAAAGGCAATTACGAAATCAAATGAAATGAGGATTGTATTTTTTTTTTCGTTTGTCTGTCTATCTTCACATGTAGAACAGCAGACTCATCCCTGAAAATGTACCTTCCAAGCGTCATTAGTCAGCATATAACTGTAATACTGAGATGGTAAATAATGTGATTCAAGGACCGGTTCCATTCTGTGCACTTTCACGAGGCCTCGGTTCGGAGTATTGACCTCTGGGAAGTACTCCTGCTTCTTCAGAACGTCTTTTTTCTTCCTCGATCGCTTTTTACTTTCATTCATCAAAGAAGGGAGAAGAAAAATACGAAATTCAAAAGCGAATTTGAGGAAAATGCATCAACACTTTTAAATTGTGAGTTAACTTATTTCGAATCAACAATCCTCAACTTATTATCAGGGGTGAAAACAGTCAAAATGTAAAAAAGAGGAAAATATATGCAGCGTAATTTTGAAGTACAAAAATAGCTTAATAAGATTACTATATTTGTGTACTAATGTGTGTACAGAACAGTGGTGCAGCCAGAAATTTTTTTCTGAGGGGGTAGGCAAATTTTTAGTCTGATAAAAACCCTATAAAGTCCACTATAAACAATGAAATTTGTCTTTGGAAAAGTAGGAGTGGGCACCTTACGTGCAAACTCAAATTTTGTAAAAGAGAAAAAATATCTAGGCAACTATAAACAGTATAAATAAGTTGGATGAAGTTGAAAATGTTATTTTTATGAATATTTTTGAACACCTCACCAATGGTAAGATTTTCTTAAGAGTTGCAATTTTTCAAAAACCTTGATACCAAAAATGAAATTAACAGGAAATCAAAATGCTGTTACAAAAGAATAAATCAAATATATACTATTTTTATTAAATAGCATAAATTTTATATTTAAAAAAATAATTAGACACCAAAAATAAAAATGGTACATCTTCAGTCTTGGTTTATAGAAATGGCAACGGACTTGGCGCTTTTTGGCGCACTTCTAGTAGCGAGTAATTACAGGTTAAGGTAACCCATATGTACAACGGTTATTGCGGATTTTAACACAACCAGGTCAAGTGGAAAAATTTTTAAATTTCATTTCGAATATTCCAGAAAAATCTTTCAAATTCCGTTAAAATGTCGTTTGATTTCATTGGTTCATTCGAAATAATTCTTTCCTTGGCGACTTAAGGCCCGGTACACATCCGGTTTTTCAACGTGCGGCGCCACTGCGCGGCACCGAAGCCCAACTATGCACACATAACCGTGAAATGACACACGAACTCATTTTGCGATAAATATTCTATCGAAGAAAACGTGTTTATTTCGCTTACTTGGCATAAAAAAAAAGTATATTTTGAAACAAAATAGACGTTACTGGATGCAACCATTTATTAATTATTATTTATAATCTATTTGTTTATGAAAACAAGGTACTTCCGAACGGCGCCGCGGGGAACTGCGGTACAAATTGCACGCAAGTTGGACGTGCGTCGCCCCAGCGGCGCTGGAGGCATGTACGCACTGCTGCATTGGATTTAATGTATCTCAGACCGCACTTGCGTTGCGGCAGCGGCGCCGCACGTTGAAAAACCGGATGTGTGCACCGGGCCTAAGTGCGCCAAGGGCAGGTCGTTGGCACAGCTATAAACGTAGACTGAAGCTGAAACCACGTGGTAGGAAAAATATTTCTTAGTTCAGTTTAAATTTACAACCTATTTTCGAATATAAAATAACTTTTTTTTCAAAATCTCTATATTTTTCCGTAAATATTCTTATTTTCTATTTGAATCAAATAAACTTAAAATTAATAACTCTTATTATCCAAGAAACAATTTAACTTATTAAAACAATCATAAATATTGCCCTTAAAAGAAGCATCATTTTGAAAATAGTTGCAGTCTATGTTTAAAACGATGGCCACCGCCTTGGCGTACTTCTAAAGTCGCCAAAGAAAGAAGTTTTAACGGATTTTGAAAGTAATTTCTAGAATATTCAAAATGAAAATTTAAACTTTCCGCTTGCCGAGGTTGCCATGAAAGACGAAATAACAAAGCATCTTATTTTCTAGTTGAAAGAAAAATCACATTAAAAGCTGATCAACTTAAAATATTTCATTTATACCTTTTCCGCCGCATCATGACGTTTCACGGCCTTTATATACAAGTTCCGCTTTTTTAGGAAACCGTAGCTTTACCTACGAAATATGCAACAACGTACGCTAACTAGTTCAAAATCCAAGTTCTCCAGGTTTACCACTAAACTAATAAGCTTCTCACAAAGGATTCTTTTCAAAAAGGAATTATCAAGACTTATTTGTCTTCTATAAACGTAAAAAAAGCTGATAAGGGCAAAAATAGGATTTTTTTTTGTAAAAAATTATAAAAATAGGTCATTTTTTCAAAATTTACGAAAAGTCGGAAGAATCTACTACATGAAGTAAGGACACACTTTCCTTATTATTATTTTTTTTTTTACATTTATTCTTTGACTGTAATTCCATAACATAATTTAATTAAAAAAAATAAAATAAAAGCGGAAATTTTCGGAAGAAATAAAAAAAAAAAAAACGGAAATTCTCAAAAAGGGGAAAAAAAGCGGAAATTCTTAAAAGAAAAAAAAAGCGGAAATCCGCGTAAACGCGGAAGATTTTCACCCCTGTATTATAGATAGTATTTTAATTACTTTACTGTGTTCAAATCAAATAATTTTTTTAAATTGTCGCACATATTCCTCAAATAATCACGACGGAGCAGTTTGAAAATCACTGCTCCATTCTCACCAAATGATGCCAATCGAATGGGCACAAGAATTTCATGACATGAAACCGCAGAAATCTATAGTTTCAAAGTGTTCATTTTTTACCAGAAATTTCTTTTGGAGTAAGAATTTATATTTTTAACCCATAGGATATTTTTTTACATGACATATAGTCTGAATGAATATGCAGTTCAAGTTAATGGCAGTCTTGACAGTTTTTCATCTATAAAATATTTTTATCAACATAAAAGACCTTCCAAACATTTCACCAATAAAATGTATACCTATTGTTCAAACGTTAACACCTAATTGTTCCCGATACATCAATGCCATTGATTGACACAGAAACTGCTCACCTAAACCATTTTAAAACACAAAAGTCGAGGTTTTTATCATATTCATGCAGAACATTTCCTGAAAAGCTGCATGGATTCCTGCCATTAGAAATTTTCCAAACAAAACATTCAACAACTATTCTTTTCGATACAATTTTAAAAATAAAGGAAGTGATAACTTCCGTGCCACTTTCTCAATTTTGAATTTAAAATTGAGTTCAATGAAACGATTCTTATTTTACGAAATTTATCACCGGTAATCAAATGAGTCAGTGTTCAGATACCTCCGAAAAAATCAGGGATCCTTGAATAAAAATTCACGGTCTTGGAGATAGCGAAGTCTATTAGAAAGCTGCAAAGGTTCTAAAAGAGCATCAATAGGCACCGCCCATGGGTGTTCAATAGGCCAATTGTATCGCTGAATTGCATACAATCGAAAGAGTACTTTATTGCGTTGCGTAGAAATATTTCAGTTACCTTCCAAATAAACATATCCAATTAATGATTTCCTCATCTCGCCCTCGCAACAAAAACTCAACAACTGATAGTGACGCCATTCTGCAGAACATAGAGGTAAGGGCGTCTATTGAACCGGAGATGGAAAGATAGCGAAAGAAAATAGGAATCGACATGAATGTGTAACAAGAAACAACGCAATATCCCAACAATAAAAAGGTAAAAATAATCAAACCAAAAGGCATGTTAAGCAAGAAAACGACAACATTTGGAACGCCACCTAGCATTTAAATATGAAAGCTGATTTTAAATATCCAAGAGATGGATAAAACTGCCAAGGTTGTCTTGAAAGATTAAACTATTTTGCAGATACGAAGGTAGATATTTAATTAACGTCGCACTGGAATGAAACAATGGACTATTGGAGACGGTCGGGGATCAAACCCGAAGGGAAAGATCCGAGAACAACACACGTAATTTTGAACCACGGCCAGATGACGAGGTTACACCTGAGCTTGCACCCCACTCTCTAAACTTCCATACTATGCCAACGTGAGGGTATTTGAGGCCGCGACAGATTTAACGTGCATCAGCTCCGGTACACGACGGTCTTTGGTTGGAATCGAACTCGCAACACTCCGGTTGCTAACCAGGGTTCCCATTTCAGAAATAAAATCCCCTGTCTTTGAATTTGTCTAGAAAATTCCCTGACTTTTCTAGACAAATTTTTACAAAATTCCAGGTCATACTTATAAGCAATTCACGACATTTTTAAGGTGAAGACCAAGAAATAATTTAGCATTCAATAGTCAATAATAAAAACCCATTTAAGAATCATACACTGTACAAATTAACACACATAGAGAACAAGTAATTTTTCATTAAAATAATTTATCTAACTTAACTTATAAACAATTCAAATAATCCAATATATTTTACTTGAAATCAATTTGTGATTTATCTATCAAAAACATGAAATTCTTCAATTTAAGCCAGTCGACGAAACAAAATTATTTACCTGTTAAATATTAGCTGTATCTTTTAAAATCGGTTGAAAAATTCAATCCATAAAATGATGTGATACGAAACTGTGTACGAATCTTATTGGCTACTTTTCTCCAAAGCGTCTGAGAAACCAGAATTTTCCCTGATTTTTTTGGACAAAATTAAATTTCCTGACACTAATTCCAGGTTTTCCCTGACTCGTGGGTAATCTGTTAGTCCTCCAGCAGCCTTGCACATAAGAAAAGAAATTCTCTAGAGAGCTGTAAATATACACTACATTAGTTGTAGTACTAGCTTAATATTATACTCGATTTTTAATCATTTTTTACAAGTATTGCACATATATTTTATTTCAAGGTCTTCCAAAAAATATACCTTTAGGAATTCATATTACAATTGATTTCAATAAAACTTTCTTTCCACAGTATATTATTGTAACAAAAATGATTGAAAGAACATTCTTGTGCGTATAAGTACAAGTTCCATGAATATTTGGATCGTAAAAAATAAAAAAGATACACTTGAATCGTTTAAATCAATTTAAAATTATAAAATTGATTAACACTTTACCGAAGCTATAAGAGTTTGATGATTTTGCATGATTTTTCTTTTTCTGGCAAAGACGAAACATTTTACGAATAAATATAGAAACGGTTCAATTAAAACTATACTGCTTTTAGAGCCTTTGTTAGGGTATAAGTAGGGTTGGCGAGCGGAAGCGAGCAGGGGGAAAAGCCCCCTAGTTTTACAAAAAAATTGCAAAAAGGGAATTAATTTTTAGGTTATTTTTGTTCTTTTTAGAGCATTTTTTGTCATAATGCAATCATTGGACATTTTCTAGCAATTCATAACTGCACTCATTGGGCATTTTCTAGCAATTTTAGGTCATCAAAATCTCAGCCCTAAGGATCTCCACTTCTAATTTTGCAGTTTTAAATTAGACGATAATTCAATATGATGCAACAATGGATAAGTCATAAATTTGACTGTCAGTTCTATTGATAAAATGGATATTCCAGCCTAAACTATGAGACCTTTATGAGTAAACTAATGGATGGGGACATAAAAGTACGAAGCTCCTAATATGTTTCAATCAAAATGGCCCATCCACACGACTCGATACTATTTTCAAAATGCAAATGTGTGGGTGAAAATTTAGAAGTCATGAAGAAGTTTCAAACTGTTTTTTTTAATAGCGTAGAAAAGTCAACTCGCCGTTCTAAAGTCGACTGAAATAAAAATTATTTGATTCTCTTACCTCTTTAATCTGTGGGCCGGAAACCTTTGGACTTGACAACAAAATAAGTCAGATGAGAATTATTTGCAGAAAAAAAAACTAAAAAGGCGTGAAAGTTTGATTTTATTAGTCGCTCAACGGGGTAAAATTACTACTCCAGGACTGGCATATCAACGAATATAAAATCTCGAATCCACGAAGATATTTTGTTCAAGTTGGATCTTTATCATCTTAGAACATGTTTTGTTGATGATGGATCAAAAAAACCTTCTCGAATAATAAAATAATTTGCGCTTTAAATATAACTTAACAGAATACAGTTTTGCGAATATATAAAAGCAAAGCAAACTTAAATACCAGTTAGGAAAAGAATAAAATTCATATTTTTATGAAAATTTCAGTCCTGACCTAGGATTTAAAAGAGCTTTTTACATCAAATCAAGCTTTTCAAGATAAAATATTTTATTTGTGTAACTTACATCATGATCACCTTATGAGCAAATTCAAATGGGGGGGGGGGGAGGAATTCAATCTCCAAATGAAAATATTATATTTTATATTCTATTCGTGCACACTTTTTACTGTGCTTTCGAGTCTGCGTCGTGAGGGAAATGTATAAAGACAACGCAGAATGAACACACAGAAAATGTCAATGGAAAAAGAACACGATCAAATGCATTCTACTCTTGACGAATAAGAGTTTTCAATACCTAATCCAAACATGCTATCGACTATTCCAGAGAATTTGGATGACTCATTCTCAAGAAATAAAAGGTTCGGCAGTAAAACAAGAATAGAACGAAAGCAGCAACTTCATTCCATCAAAAGACAAGTGTCACTACATATACCTAGGAAAAACCCGTTTGTGAAGATCTACAGCATTCAAAGAAAACGGTAGAGTGAAGGTTGTAAATTTCATTCTCTTTCGGTTGCATAAGTTGATAGAATTCACGTTATTTACTGCATATAAGCAGTGCGCATGGGTAGAAGGAGGTGCCTTCGTTTTTCCCATCACAGCAACAAAAAAACTTCGCATCATAAATATTTCAAAATAATTTGATTTTTGTGCACTGATAAATGGGGGATTTTGTGCTGGGATCTTTTAGAGGTGAATTTCAACAAATACTCTCTGTATTACGTTAGCCCAGTCAGTGTGTTGTAATCAAGCACAATGAGGGATTCAGACGATATGTGAACATCGAAGCTCTCTTATACGCATATATATTATATTTTCGTCTTAATTATGTGTGAATTTCTGAAGGAACTTTAAATTTTGTTGGAGTGAACAAGAATTAATAACAGAAGCATTATGCACAAGTGTTATTTTAGGGGTCGCTTAAAATGTCATTGAATTTAATTCTTCATTTTTGTAAGTCACCAAAAAAATATTTCCTTTAACGCTTTTTGGAAACCTGGCTGCCGAACTTGACGTCTTCAATTAACTATCATTCGGAGTTTCATAACAAGCAGGGTATCGTGATATTTTTAAAATAAAAAAGCAGGATTTTTATGATTCCAATATTCATTTTTCCCTTATAAGTTTGAACTTGGTAGCTGTTAAGGCATACAAAAAAATTCAGTTTTTAGTTTTGAATTATATTAAATATTAATATGCAAGGAGATTAGGAAACAGTGAAGGTAAATTTTTACACTTTTAATATTTTCATTCCAAAATTTTATAAATAGTTTTCAAAACAAAGTTTAGAAAAAATAAAAATAAAAAAAAAAATAAACACTTTTTGAAAATAAGTGATAAATATATAAAGGAAAGCGAAAATCCGAACTAAATATAATCTTGCAGCTTGCTAAAGATCCCTCCCTCATTTGAATTTTATAATATATGGGTCATTCTTGCAAAATAGGCAAAATTCATGTCCCTTCAAAATTTATAGAATTCTATCACTCTGAAGATTTTGTCAACTTTCAAGAATAGTTTAGGATCACTTTTATAATCTACAGAATTAGAAAATTAATGACATATTTTTTTATTTTATACATTTTTAAAACTTTAAAATATCAAATATCATTGTCCTGGCATGTCCCTGAGTGAAATTTTACAATTTCTTCATTCATTAGGGTTTTAATATTTATTTATATATTCTTGTAAATAATTTATTCTGCTTCTTTATACATTTGAAAGGTTATTAGTTACAATAATGGAAATAATATTGCAAAAATTTCCAAAAGTAACTTCAATAACTATTGTCCCAAGTAATATCATCATTTTCCTGGCATCTCAGATATCATAATGTGGGCAGTTAATAGATGACAGCACTGAGTTAGAAGAATACTTTTCAAGTAATCTGGGGTTGAGGTTATTTAAATAAATAACTGCCATTTTGAAAAGTTATCAACTTTTTTTTTTGGTCAGCACATACAAGTTCAGAGTTCAAGGTTTATGTACATTGAAGATCATTTTCCTGGCTTTGATAAAAATTAAATGTTTGTAGTAAATTTTTAATTTTTTTTACTATCAAGTGTATAAAAGATATTTCTTAAATGAGTG
Source organism: Metellina segmentata (assembly GCA_947359465.1). Lineage (NCBI taxonomy): Eukaryota > Metazoa > Arthropoda > Arachnida > Araneae > Tetragnathidae > Metellina > Metellina segmentata. Next base: position 6,123,358 of record OX375884.1, on the reverse strand, counting down.
TGAAATTCAAACTGAAATTTTTAAGGGTTCATCCATTCAGCCCTGAACAAGCCTATTTCATCATTATCCTGGCCATCATTGTCCTGCCTTTAACATTCAAGTCAATGATGTCAAGACAGGAAAATGATGTTTTATGTTCAGTATTTTATAAATATTTAAATTATTAACTGAAGACAAATATATTCTTTACTTTTAACTATTAACTTTTGATTATTTATTATCCATTGTAATTTTTTTAATAGTAAAATACCTTATAATGGGCTTGAAATTTTGAAACTTACTTGTTTCTTTTATTTAAAACATAATGTTTTTGTCATTGCACCTAAAAATGTCTAGATATTACCTATATCCTTTATCACATGCTCTTTTTTATAAGTTGTAAACAATATATGGACAGATATGAGTGGTAAAAAGAAACAAACATATGAGGAAAGGTTGTTAAAGAAAAGGTTAGCTGAGAAAAGTCGTCAGGAGCATATTAAAAAAAATTCCATAACGTTTGATACAAGAGAAATTGAAGAGGCATGTGAAATATATGTTAACCAAAAGAAGAAAGGAGTGGTAAAGCCTATAGCCAAAATGAGTTCGAGGCAGAAAAGGGGAATTATAAAAATAGGAAAGAAAATTCAAAACTCTATTGTTTGAACAAGAAATTGTCATCCGATAGAATTGGCTACCCAAACCAAGTGAAAGTGGTATAGATATTCAACTTTCAGGTTCTTCAAACCCAGACACAACAAGAGATAATAATGTTAAGAAAAAAAAGTTAGTGAAAAAAGTTTGAAGATATAGAGCAGAGGCCTACATTCGTATAAAGAAACTGGAAGAAAAATTTTAAAAATATACAAGGCAAATGGAAAAATACAAAAAGAAATACTACAGATCAAAAATAGCTGAGAATTGATTGCAGTAATTTAACACCACACAGCAAAACACGCAATCTGCTAAAAAAGCATAATAGTTGCAGTAATAACTATCCACAATGTTCCTACTTTCTAATAATACTTAAATATTCGGGAATCCATAATTTCCTGAATTGTCATGTTCCTAGTAATTTTATTTATGTACTTAATCAGCTGAATTAAAAATACATGGTCATATGAAATGTTCAACAAGAAATGTATATATTTTTTTCTATTTTCATCATTGTCCTGGCAGGTTCGTCATTGTCCTGCCTTCCAATATTTTGAAATATTTTTTTCCTTAACAAAATGTTAATAATTTAGATTGCTGATATTTTTAATTTACTTAATGAACATGGTAGAAAATTATTAGGCCAAAAAAATAAAGTTTTAAAAACCTTCGATTGAAAAAATTTTAAGAAGCCAATTTTTCCTATTTCACAAGAATGACCCATATTACAAACAATACAAATTCAATACTACTTTAATTAATTCAGGACAAAAAAAATACAATCTATAACAAAAAAGAAATCGACGCACCCAGAAGGAGTTGTCTGATTGCGATAAAAATGGGTGGGTGGTGAAGAACATACAATAGAAAAACAAACGATTAAAATTTCAGAACAACTGAAAGATTTATTTCAGACTTTGACCATTACAAAGGGAGGAAGTCAATAAGGCATTGGTCCACCTCTGGCCTGGATGCACGCTCAAGCAATTCAACTACCTAATAACTAGGGTCGGAGTTAAATCCAATAAGGAAAAGATACGTGGACAATATCGCGTAATTTTGAACCACGTACAAATGGTAAGATAACACCTCAGCTGGCACCCCATCCTCCAATAGATTGTGACGTCACACCGATTGGATATCTTCGGAATTCCAATTTCGTCGCATTTAACAATGACGAGGCCATCACGGCGTTGTCAGTGGTGTTGGTTTGCGAAGCAAACCAAATGGGAATGCGTAGCAAACACCGGTGGTTGGCAAACGTTCACAATGGACACACCTAACCCCACAAAGTACAGCACGGGCAACGCCGTGCTAGCCACACAGTGGCTAGTATATATATATATTGGAATTCATATATATTAAAAAAGTCAACTCAGTCAACTAATAGTTCTCTATTTTAGCGTATTAAAAGAAAGGAACCAGATAATTATAATTGGAAAAAGGATTATTTTGGGGATGCACAAGTAATTGTTTAAACTTATTTGTATATAGCATGCATCCTGAGCCAGTTATTACCAAACTATAAATGAAGGTTTATACTTAATTTATAATTTTTTCAACCAAGCTGATCTAAATCAGCGTACTCTGGTAACAAGTACTTACAAAACTCAGTTCTATCGAGAGGATTTTCAAATTCAATAAAAGGTTGACATTTCAATAGAAGAAATGAAAATTCAAAAAGCTCTTGTATTATGCTAGGCATCGTGTATTTTGTAGATCTGTCAAGTAAAACAACAGTGTTGATTAGGATATAACACGTGACATTAAATTGGATGTAAGCTGTGGGGGCGAGCTATCGTATTTCCCCTAAATTCCCCCCCAACAGCAAAACTAAACTTTAATATTCGTAACAACAAAACAAAAAGCACGAAAAACATTAAATGATTGATTGCTTTCGTTCTTCGTGCGCTCTTATTTTCTTTATTTCAATAACTGTGAACAGAATTTACCAATTGAATATTAAGAATTGTTTTCATCCTAAACGAAATATTCCGTTTCAGAGGAAAATTTAATAATTTAATTAATGAAGACAGTAAGATAAGAGCATATTTTGGCTCAGATAAACAGAATATTAAAAGATAACAGAACAACGCGAATATATCATGAAATAAAATATATCAATTTAGAAACCAAAAAGAATCATTTCAGTATTTACCTATAAGAGAGAGAGAGAGAGAAAGGAACATTTCCAGTCTCACCAACTATTAAGTAAATTTCTGAGTATTTTTTTTTAATATAAAATTTATGCGAAAATGAAAATACTAGTTTCTTATATTTCTACGTAGGAAAAAGTTTTCATAACAAACTGTTTTCATAGTTGAAAACCTCCTCGATTCAATGTAATTTACTTTCTTAAAAGTAGCTGAATTTACGTCGTACCGTAGCTCATTTGTTCAAAAAAAATATTTTCATAAATCTAAAAGTAATCATAGGAACCAACCACACATAAAAGGATATTTTGGACACATTTACTGAAATATTTCGGTGTCCAGATGTTGTGAGAAAATGTACATAGGTATGCTTCGATGAAGTGGAACTTTTCTAACGTACGCTGGACAATAGATGCACTTGTCTTTCAGAGAAGGTACATCCTATTTTAAGGTAAACACATTATGTTTGTCCTTGAAATACAGCAGAAGAATTTTGTATTTTGTAAAGATATCAGTAACAAAGTAGATGCACCGGTTGTATTCTAATGTTCATCATTCACGTTTGACGAGAACAAACGACCCTGGAACGTGATTGATAGATAGTAAACATGAATAATGAGCAATTCTGTAAAAATGGGAAACATCTGGAATGTTAAGGAGCACGTATGGAAACAACAGTGTCAGTGACCATTCCCTTTGCAGTAGACGACTGGACTGGTAATTTGAAATCTAGTGACAAGTAATCAGTTATTCAAGACGAGAATCGTGGAACATGCGAGAGCGGTTGCAATAACAATGGTGGTAAATGACACGTGACGTTTCGCAAGAAAACCAAAACTGCACTAACAGTCAACTGTTTTGAAGGCTGAGAAGATTTTCAAAATGTATCCCCACGAAAAGAATACCAGCTCAGACTTTTCCATAACGCGTTTCACCAAAATTGAAGGAATCAAAAAATTGTTACAAGGGAGCAGACACAACAGAAATCGGCAAAAAAAAGGAAGTTATTTTACTTTTCAAATGCGAAGTGCAATGCATCTAGTGCATATTTGTCAGTTCGAATTCAAAGTTTGAAGTAAAAGCCCTTGCACGCGTTGTTTTAACACTTGAGACATTTTTTAATTTTTGTTCTACTTGCGTATTACGTAGTGTGAACTCTAGTTTTCATCCGAAGTTAAGCAAACGCAATTAGAAATACAGGTCAAGCAAATAGACAAACAATTCATTCCCTGCGTGACCTAATCAAAAGGTTATACGATAGTTCTCTAAATAGTAGTTACTCCGATAAGCAGAACATGAAATTGAAAACCAAGCTTAATTCTATAGTGTGAAAAATATGGCAACATAACCTTGATAAACAGCTGAATCAGATATTGGTCACTTATGGTTGGCTTAGTTGGGTTTTATGGCACAAGGAAAATTTTTGGCCCATATCAAATGGACATATCCACACAAGGAAAGCTTTACAGAAGAGAGAAATACAACCACGGGGGAATCGACCTGCTTACTATTCGCAGGTTGCTAGAGTGTATACAAAAAAAATGTGGGTGACCCCTCAGTCTGTTTTGAAATAAAAAATACTGTTGAAATATTCAATTATTTAGACAAGGCAAAAATGAAAAAATGAACTATGGTTTGCTTCGTAAACCAACACCACGGGCATAATGGTTTCAACATTGTCAAATGCGGCCAAATTCAAATTGCGAAGAGATCCAATCGCGTGACGTCACAATCTCTTTCGAAAATATTAATATTTATTTGAAAAATTATTTGTTTAAAGAAAATCAAACGTTTGTGGCAGAGGTTCCCAAACTTATCCAAGTCGTGACACCCTTGAGATAATTAGAATTATCTCACTGCACCCTCGTCATGTAATATCTATTCTATTCTGTGGTATATTATATCAGGGCTCGAAATGGGTCCACAGGTGCACATGAAAATATAATTGTGCACCTAATTTTTTCCCACTAGGTGCACGCAGTGCACCTAATTTAAAAACTTAGGTGCACAAGGTGCACCTGTATTAAAAAATCTATTTCAAGGCCTGTATTATATATAATATATATATATATATATATATATATATATATATATATTTCACATTTGTACAACTTTGAAGAAGAAATTAGTGAATTAAGTGGTAAGAACATGGACATAATTAATACAACTCGTATTTAAAATTCACACAAATACTTTAGTTGTACTTAAGAGGAAAACATAGGTGCAAGTGAAAATTTAAATAAAGCAAATAAAATTTCCTTCAACATTCTCTCTTGGAGACTCTTGGAGGTATATGTGTGTGTTTAGTGCGTCGGGTGAGCCTGTTGCTCACTGCACAATTGTTCGAATCGTGGAATTAAGATACAACTAATCGCGATATTCTAGTGATACAGCTACTCGCATTTCTTTTACGACATTAATTTTCGAACGATATTTGCTCCTTATAATAGTAACTGCTTCATGGGATCTTCGCGGCACCCCTAATCTCTCAACGTGGCACCCCAGGGTGCCGCGGCACACACTTTGGGAACCCCTGGTAAAAGTATCTATCTGGTGTAAAATTTTCCGCAGATTTCAAATCCGTTAAAATTTTTATTATATCTTTAACGATCGCCGAGATAGAAAAAAGCACTGAAGAATATAAAAGTCGTGACGTCATTGTCTAATGCGCCCATATTCGCACCCTCGACAACCCCAATTGCAACGCATTCCCATTTAATTGTGAAGAGACGGAAGGTGAAAAAAATTTGGCATGGTTCCTAAGGCTGACGTTAATAGTGACGAGACGCCAGAGGGGAAAATAGCAAAATTCGGTTCGTTCTTCCCCAGTTTCCGGAACGCAAGATACAAGGGTGAAAAAAAAAATTAATTTTTAAATGTTCCAGATTAAATTTTAAAATTCGTACAAAAATTGCAAAATTCGGACTACCAGTGTGCCGAATCCCATTACTATAAGTGCCATGTCAGGAACGTGAACATAATAAATAAACAAACAATTCCTTTTATAATAGTAGAGATAAATATGAATTTTATTTTCAAAAAAAAAAATAGAATGTTCTTACTGCTTATACTAAATGGAACAGTTTAAAACTTAGGTTCATCTTAGCACGAATTTTATTTTTAGATACAAATTAGTACCACATATTCGGCATTTGAATAAATTCAGTGTCGATATTAAGAGGGCAGTTTCTAAATCCTCAACTACATTTATATTAAATACTAGGGGACTCCGCCCCCTGCTCGCTTACGCTCGCCAACCTCGAGGTATACTGCGATATTTTCAAAATTAAAAACTAATAGTAATACGATATAGATATGACAGTTTTAGTTTTGTATCGGAAATTACGATCTGAAAGTTCCGAAGATTGTATGACCAACTTTTGATTGCATCGATTTTATTTATTAACCAATTTAAAAAATAATTGTACCATAAGAAAGAGTGTAATGTAATGTATTCAGTGATGTTCTCAAATTTAAAAAATAATGGTGTTTTCTGTAGATATAACGGTTGTAACAGAAAGCTAAAATATCCAAAGATTCCGAATTTTATATGACCAACTTTTGATAGCATCCAATTTAATTATTAACCGATTTCAAAAATAATAGTACCGTAAGAAAGAGTACATTCTGAGGTATACTGCGATATTTTAAAAATTAAAAACTAATAGTAATAAGATATAGATACGGCAGTTTTAAAAAAAGTAACAAAAATGTCCTGATTTTTCCCGAATTTCAAAAATATATTATCAAGAACCAAATTGAAATTTCAAAAAAAAAACTCGACGAGCTGCAAAAATTTACGTTTAGAGGTACTCTTTAAAGAAAACTCACGGCTGAAGACTGAAAATTTGTATGTGTTTTGCTCACTCGCGGAAGAAATTTCGCTTCTTCAATTTTGACACTTAATAAACCCTAAACTAATAGCCGCATCGGGGAAAAAATCTTATAATTGTCCAGGGAATACGATGAAGAACAAACCATGTTAATTTCGTTTTTTTCCGATCAGTACTTTCTCGGGAAATAGTCTAAGAATCGAGCTAAACAATACAGTTTTCAATCCTGCGGAGGCGGCGGTAACTTTTTTTTAATATAGCCCCATGCCACGGGATCGCTCAAGGAAATGAAAAGTATTTCAACTTTTTTAGTATAGGGCATATCCTTTTATTATATCGGTCAGTAAGGAATAAATTTTATATTTCAAGTATATATGATTACGTTACTTTCTTCTATTTTTATTGAACTAGCCACTGCGTGGCTAGCCCGGTGTTGCCCGTGCCCGTGATGTAAAGTATTAATCTGGTGTAAAATTTTCCGCAGATTTCAAATCCGTTAAAGATATATTCAATTTAAAAATTATTTATTTAAAGAAAATCATATTTTTAGGTAACAATCTAAAGTGAAATTTTCCGCAGATTTCAAATACGTTGAAATTATCAATCTATCTTTAGCGATTCCGGGAAAAAACTTAATCCCAGTCAATATGTTTTTTTTATTTCAATATGTTTTATTTTTTATTTTTTATTTCTTGCTCTCATTGAAAATGAGAATGGAAGCGTAAATGGAATGGGACTGGAAATGTAATCTGTTTTTTTTTTTTAACGCAAAGGGCACCTCCGCCGCGCAAAATCAAAACGGAAACGAAAATAATAATTTTCTGAGCTTCTCCGAAACGATGAAAAAAACTTGGCATAGATCCAAAGTCATGTGGGGAGAAAAGTCAAAATTGGGGCGGTTTTTCTTTCGCCCGAAGAACCACGTAGAGAATAAAACTATTAAATTCATTTTAAAATATTCTAGATTGAGTTTTAAAATTTCCCCGCGACCCAAAAATTGCAAAAAATTCGGACTACCTGTGTGCCACATCTCATTGCTGTAAATACCATAGATCGTCAGGAATTTGCGGCCGCGAAACAAACAGACAGACAAACAGACAGACAAACAAACACTTCCTTTTATAATAGTAGAGAAGTAAAATAATTGAATATTTGAATGCATTTCTGTGCTTAATACTGTTTTCTTCTGTTCTTTTGCGTAGGAAATGTTAAAACAATCTGTGAGGGTGTGTCTGTGAGGGTGTGTGGGTGTATTTTCGCGACACTGGATCTCCAATATCACTTGTGGATATCATCCACTGTGGATTGAGTTCTTCATGAAAAGAGTTGACCCACTTATAGTACATTGCCATCTAGATTTTGTTTGGGCTCAACCCTTGGACGGTAAGCATACAGAAATGCAACAGAAGTAAGTTGCAGAATTCTAAACATTTTCACCTGCAATGTGATGACCGGACCAACTTCCGAAACGAGTCAATAATTAATTTCATAATCTCAACACCAGAACCACCCTTCGTTGATTTTGTTATGGCAAAAGAAAATAAACACAATACCACCTATTTGTCTAAACAAACATCAATTGTTATCGAAAAAGACGATTCTTAGAAGTTCTTTGTAGTTATTGGAGACAATGCTGCAAATATGAGAGCAGCTTTTAGGTCTCTAAAAAAGACTAATTTCCTTACATTTTCCCCTTAGGTTGTATCGCTCATCTTTTGCATTTGCTGTGCTCTGATATTTTAGGATGCCAATCCATCAAAGTACCGGATGGTTATGATTAAAGTATCCCTGTTCAGAGCACTGTAGAGAAAAAACCAGTGGTCATAAGAACGACAAATCTGCGTGGTATACATTTCAGAACATGGGGAAACGAATGACGAATGAATGAATTCTCCAGGTGCGACAGAGGACCTGTACGCACTGATTTCAAACGTCTGTACTCGCGAAGTGGACCAGCAGAGTTTTCGCCATTCTTGTAAAACAACTTTTATAATAAAGCACGGTCAGGCAATGAGAGTCCCATAACGATCGTCGAATGTTTCCACGAAACTTTGAACGTGTTTAGAGCAAATTGTGTTTAAACAATTTGCATAAAGCCACGTCTTCTTTTGTTGATGTCATATGAAACATTTGCAAAATGCTCATCTAATTTCCTTCATTCAAGGTTTATAACAGTTGCTGGTCGCTTATACCACTTTCATTCGTATTTAATGTGTAAGCCATTTTATTGAATTATGTTTCACGAGGGACTGTTCGTAGCGCCATCACTTCCCCTATCGGTCATTTCCGGAACTAATTTTTTTCCCCCACTATTCGCTTCCTCTTGCTCTGAAATGTATACCTCACAAATTTGGCGTTCATATGACCACTGGTTTTTTTCTCTACAGTGGTCTGAACAGGGATACTTTAATTATAACCACCCTGTACTCCTGACACAAGTGCAATAGATGTAGTGAAAACAGTTAAGCAAAGTCATCTACTGCAAGCATTATTCAATATAATAAAGGAAGTGTTTGTTTTCTGCCTGCAAAATCCTGACGAATCTATCGCATTTACAGCAGTGGGATTCGGCACACTGGTATCTCCGTTATGGCTGCTATCCAATAGGCTACAATTCGCAAACCAAATGGGAATCCGTAATGGCTGTTATCCAATAGGCTACGAATTCCCAATAACCTCAATAACCCCACAAAAGCAACTGTCACGGGCAACGCCGGGCTAGCCACGCAGTGGCTAGTTTTTCAATAAAATTGGAAAAGAGAAACAAGTTACATCTTTGAAGCTAGCGGGAAAAACACGACGGGGTAGCCATTTGTCCTGCTTCTAAAGTTTGCTCACAGATTGTACTTCAAACCCTGGCTGAGAGTGCAGAAGCAAACTTGTCCACGGAACTAAAGAAACTTATTGATGATAGTGTGTTTTGGGTTCGTTTTAGCAAAATGGTCGCCATTCTGAAATCAATAGTGGATTTATTTAATAAAGTTCTGTCAAATGAGCCACAGATACATTCTGTGTTTTCTGAATTTGAAAACCTTCAGGCTGCTTTAAAAGAATAATTGCCAGTATCCCCATTGCAAAAAGCTGAAGAACAATCGATACTAAAGAAATTTATAGAAAGGAAAGAGTTTGGCTTAGGACATTCATTTAGCGGCAGATCTCTTAAACACGGCTTCATTAGCTTGCAAATTAAGTTATATCCAATTAATTGATGCAATAAGTTTCATTTGTGATGTGGGACGACACAGGGGGGGGGTGAATAATATACAATTAAGAACAAATTTGGCAATTTACAGAGACAAAGATGGAATCTGGGCAAGGAAGTTCGTATGGTACGGAATTGTCAACATGAGTCCCATACTATGGTGGAGACGTTTGAGAAGGACAAATAAATTGGTGGAAGTTGCAATTGGGATCTTAAGTGCACCAATAACATCAACCGCCACTGAAAGAACATTTAGCACTTATTCAGCTGGATCCACAGTAAAAAGAGAAAACGTTTGAAATCAGAAAAGGTGGCAAAGTTAACCTATTTGGCATATAATTGGAAATTGCTAAATCAAAAACCTATTCCAAAACTAAGGTTAGACAAGCATGAGCCCCAAGGAAGTGCTTCATCTGGAAAGTCTATAAGTTAGAATATGAGAAAAGTAAGAAGCTGAGATAGAAACGGCAAAATAGAGAAGCAGATTCAGAAACAGAAGAATCTGAAGATGATCCAAGCTCTTGTGATTCTGATTATGAAGAATCTGAATTACTTTCCGATTCAGGTGAATAGAACATTACCAACTATAAAATATTGAGGATCTTTGCATGTATGTGCTATCAATGTTGTAAAATATTAAATAAAGAAAATTGTTTTGAAAAATCAAAATAATTTTGATTTTTCATAAAGGTGTACTTGTTATTGTTTTCCTTCCTCATAAAAAAATATACACAAATAGGAAATGTCCATTCTATATTACAGGTAATTATTGTGTTTTTTTACTTGTATTGCAGTATAAATACTTTTTAAAACCATGTTGAAAGGGTTTAGATTGAGAAACTATTCAATGAATCACCTTAAAATACTGACTTTTTAAGATAATGAGTTAAATTTGTATCTATTTATTTTTTCCATTTTAATCTCTTCGTTACTATTCAATTTAGTCATCATATGTCACGAATAAACTGTTTGTGGGTATATATAAGTAGTTAAACCTAATGAAAAACTTTAAATACCCACTAAAATACCCATTTTTGGAAAATACATTCAGTATTTACCCGCAAAAATAAATACCCGTGTATTTTACATCCCTTGGCTGCACATAGAAACAAGTCATAGCTTTCATAATCCATTCAAGTCTTTTTCTATTGTGAAAGTGAAATTGATAGGTAAAACATCATAAAGAATACGTCTGTCAGGTATTGTTTGAAAATGAATATGGTCAAACATATAAAGAAATAAGCATATGAGAAAAGTAGTCCAAAAACTATCTTTGTTATGCAGATGTAAAATCATGAATCCTACTCACGACGATAGAGATCAATTCGGAAGAGACGCACAGTAAGAGATGGGAAATGACTTTCTGAGTTTCACAAATGGTTATGAATAAACTACTTCGAGATAACTAGCATACGACAAAATTATGCAGAACTGGGCTTTCACAACTATGAAATAGAAAAGAGCCCATAAAAACGTCAAAAGTACACACATTTTTCGAAGGTGTAACCAGTACACATTTTGTAACGTGCCAGAAAGGTAAGTGAATAAAAATGAAGTCAAATCACCCCTGCTTTTAAAATACACAGAAATCAACTTAGACATCGTAGACTGAAATGTAAGTAAAGCACGTGCAGGAAATTACGCATTGAAGCAATTCTAAGCACTTTGAATAAATAAATATCGCCCATGCTGCAATGCTGTTTCAATGCAAGCTCACTTCCTGTATGCACTTTTTGCAGTTCCTTAATATATTTTAAACGATACACATACACTAAAGTTTAACACTTTTTCGCAGCATTCACATTTTTTTCTTAACAAGACCGAATATTTAAGTCTCAAAGTTGAAAATTACGATGTGTTAAGTTGAGCAATCAGCTTTCTTCGCTCTCGGTAAAATGTTTGAAAACCCAGGTATGAAAAATTCATATATTTACGTAACCATAGCATTTCTAGACACGAAAAACCATCAAAAGTGTTTCGAAAAAAGAAAGAGGAACAGTAACGTTGCTTGACAATTTGTTAAGAGATGGCACCTCAGTACTGTATTCTGATAAGAGAAACCTTTGATTTCTCCAGTTCAGTGGAGTTATCGGGTGTTTCCCAGGCCCATGGTTTATAATCGTATCGCTCATCAGTAAGTACGGGGCACTTTATAAACCAAAGAATGTATGAAGTCAAACTTGTTTTGATATGCAATTCTCCTCAGATTCCATGTTAAAAGGTGAGTGTATTTGTTTAAATTTTGTTCGTAAATGTTTCGTGAAATGATAGGTCGTTTAGTACCAACATTTGTTTAAGCAATAAAAGTAAATGCTAGTATCCATCGAAATGACGTGTTACGAAAAAGTTTTATTCGCTTAAGTACACATTATTATCCAAGGGAAATTGACGTATCAAAGTCCCAAACAATAATCGTAATCAGGTGTCCTTGCGGATTCTACAACGTCAAACTTTCACCGTAGCAATATATTTATTGGGTTTCGTAAGAAATCCTTACCACAAGTATATTAAACACTCCCTTCTTACATAAGTAAATTATTTCCGAATTTAAAATTGTTTTATTAATATGGCAATTCAGCAAAACGTAATTCTATGAAAATAAATGTGAACACGAATTAAAACTATACCTACAGTAAAAACTACTCTTAAATACTTAAAATGTAGGTATTGATATATTTAGTGATGTAAAAAAGAAGCATAATTTAGACGTAGAAAACTCACAAATCTTACTTTCTGACAATTGATTTTAACATAAAATTTTAAATCTTACGTGTTTTGGCAGAATTAAATCATTTTAAAGTTTCCAGCTGTATTGTACATATTAAATATGCCAAAACGTCTAATGCTAGAATTTCATGCGAAAATACTACTTGCATCTTTTTTCACTTAAGCGTTTCACAAATATGGGAGTAAAATACCACTTGCATCATACATAACGGTGCTTAAGAACTCTTTATTCTGTTATTATAAATAATAACTGATATTATCAGAACGTTTTTAATAGTTATAATGTTTGAGAGAGATCAGGCCCACACCCAAAATATTTTGGTCCCAAGGAGTTGTAATCTCAAAAACTTTGTGCCCTTTCTGTTAAAATTATCTGTTAAGAGATCGAATTGCTCTGCATATCTGGTTGCTCGTTTTGTTTATCATATTTACCCCGCGTGTTTGGGGGTTCAAGATTTACCATAAAAATTTTCAAGGCGTCAGACTCCTAGGGCATGGCATACTTGGTGTAGGTATTTTTAACAACTTATTTGGTTTCTCATTGGAAATATTTACCTCCTGCTTGAGTTCAGGCTTCTAGGAGTTGACAACCGTGTTGAAGTGACAACTGATCAAAAAACATTTTTTTGCTCACTGAAAACAGACAGACTGAGTAGTTTCATACATTGCAGTGTTTTCGGTTAGTTTTGACAATCTTCCCCGTGGTAATGTTGTAGGCTTAAACAGATGCTCTTTCAAGAGGGAATTTGCTATTCTGATTAACATTTGTTTTCAGTATACCGTACAAAGTCCCAAATACGGAATTGTCCAAAATCCGGATGTTTAGCTAACACGTTTTTTTCCCCCTTACTTTTTACATCTTTCCGACAATTTTTAAAAAACAAGGAATTAAATCTAGACGTAATTGATGAAACAACGCAAAATAACGGACATGTTTAGAGTAAATACCACACAGAAAAATGAGATTTGCAAGTAAAATTTTCTTGCATTGTATTATAAAGGTTTTTTTCCTTTTTAAAAAAATTATTCCTATTTATAATCTGCTATTTTACTATTGCAAACACAAATCGCGCGGGAGGTAGATTAGCGTTTTTTTGACAAAAAATGCAAATAATCCGAAATCCAGAATGGCGAAGGTCCGGAGGATTCCGGATTTAGGACTTTGTGCTGTATTGAAAACGAGTACTCACTTTCTAGCTTATTTAGCAAACCCTTTGGAAGAAAATCAACAAAGTGTTTTCGGTTAGTTTTGACATAATCTTACCCGTGGAAAGGTTTCAGGCTTAAATAGATGCTCTTTCAAAAGGGAATTCGCTATTTCTGATTACATTTGCTTTCAGTACATTGAAAACGAGAACTCACTATCTAGCTTTTTTAGTAAACTCTTTTGGGAAAAAATCGACTGAGCTGAAATAGATAAATCTTTTAATATTCTCAAACACAAAATATTCATCTAGTATCAAGCCTGTAATTAAGAAAATTCAAGAGAAGGCACACGTTTTTTCCCCTCTTGTGAAAATATTGTATTCCAGATATTTCCTTTTGAACTGGGGAACTCATTTAGATTTTAGCGTCTGTAGCGGACAAGAAAGATATTCACAAAGCCATCTTATCACCACAGCTAATTCTGCATTTGTAGAAAGAATATTTTCGACGAAACGACTTACACTTAAAACAAGTTGGGTACCAAAAAGGCCGCAAAGTTTATGTTTAACTTTTATACTATGATTTATAAAATTTTCCTCTTCTTATTAAAACGATAATTTTTTTTAATTCATAATTTTAAGAATTATGGATTTGAATCATGAAATACAATACAAATGAAAGAATAAAAGAAGCCCATAATTTTAATTGTTTTAATCTATCAAAACATCGCCTTGTAATATTTTCTAAATCTTTTTTTGTCATAAATAAATACTATCAAGAAACTACACTGTGATTTGCACATGTTATGCCTAACACGTTTGAACATATAGATTTACGAACGAATAATAATTACGTAAAAAGGATGAGTGTTAAGTACACAGAAGTTCATTTTTTCCTTGGCACACACATATATACTCTTTTTTTTAAACATAAAACTTTATTACATTAAAATAAAAAACGTGAGTTTCTTATTTCCCTGAGTTATGATTTGAGTACTCTTTTGCAGCCGGATTGGCATAATGTCATAACTTATCTCCTCTTCCTTGATAAAACTTGACATAGTTCAATTTCTTGAACCGAAAAAACGCTAAGAAATTGGCTAAAACATGAGGAAATGAATTATTCAATTCCAACAAATCATGCACGTGTTTCAAAAACGATAACACCGATCTGGTTCTTCTAAACAAAAAGTTTTTCCTTATTTCATCGGGAAGTATCAATTCTCTCACGATGTGATCTTGAACTGTTCGCCCGTTATGTCAGTTACCAGACTGTAAAATAGCAATCACTCGTGTAACACTAATGGCTCTAAACATTAGTTTAATAAGATAACTGATCCTCACATTTATACTATAGACACCCCATTACGGGTAACGTCAAATCTCCATGTCAAATCTTGCTGCTAAAAAACTATTTTTCATTGTGAAATAATTTTCTATGAAAGAAGCAAATTTGAACCTCCTTTCTCTGCATAAGAATTATATATCACGTAATGAGTTAAAAACTTATTATTTTTAAACAGTTCGTGATACACACTGGTGTGTTACAAAGTTCAGAGATATCATTGCCTTTTAGCCGTTACATTTTTCCAGTTGCAGGAAATAAAGATTAAAAATATCTTAAGGTTATTCAAGCATATTTTTCTAAAATGAGAATGGTGATTTCTACACTAGCTAGTATGGCAATGGAGTTGAGTTTCTTTCTACTGGGCAACATACGTTACACAAGTCAAATACAGACTTAGATATGGCTAATGAAAACGATAGCAGAAGTCCAGCTCTAGTGAAGACCAGTTAGACGCTTCTGTCATTTGTCGCCATCGGGCTTCAGTGGCTTAATCGGATTAAAAGCATTTGGAAATAGTGCACGTTGTGCTACCAGTCAACAGTCTGTTTCAGTTGGAGACTAAGCTCTCGCCCACACAGCTCATTAAACCCCCAATAAATCCTCTTCCAGAGAATCTTAGTTTCGTTAGAAGGCACAACGGATGACCTTAAGAAAGTTCACATATTAGTTTCTATGAAACTGTAGCTAAAAATGGCAGTGAAACAGCTTAGTTATAATTGCAGACTTCGGAAATTCAGGTTAAAAAGCAAAAATGGATGCACAAGTAGTCCTACGGTCACTGCCCTGTGTACTTGTTTGTGGCGTTATGTTATTTCCCATTGTGAAGTCAAATGACCAGATAGTATCTAAACCTTGCTCTATTAAAATTCATTTCATGGATCGAAACTTATAGATAAAAGTCGACATAAATAAGAATTACCTCTTGGATTTCGACAGAATTTAGAGAGCTCCTCCAAAAAAGTGCATAGTATTTAACACAGTAGACACTGCTAAGACAATTAAATATAGAACTACATGAAATGCGGTGAAACCTATGGAACTAGCATACTATACAAATCACTAGTGGGTATAAAGTGCACTATCAAAGTTAACAGTAAGAATTTAGAAACTAATCTTGATTTACTATTTAATTGAACAATATTTCTCTAAGGCAGTCAGTATCATACTATATAAGGATATTAATATTATACCATTTAATATTCCTCACTCAGTTGTATTTTATGTCTAAAACAACGAAATTAAACTCGGGAAAATTCTTACTCTTATGCAGAAAAAACGCACCAAATTGTTTTCTTTAAAATATTACAATGTAAAGAAGCTGAAAGTGTTTCCAACAAAGACGATATCTACCAATAAAATATTTCTGGATTAAGAAACTATGTTTATTTTTAACGAAAACTATGACGTAAGAGGTATCTGAAATCGATATAGTTAGATTTTTGAATAAATAGAAACATTGTTATTTCTAACTACCCTATATAATTCTTTTAAAAGTTTTCAAATCGGGAAAATTACACCGATAAAATCGAAAATACGTTTTGAAATAAGAATAAGACAAAGGGAAAAAAATCACAATTAGATTAGCTATAGTCTACACAATACCAGGGAAGATAATATAAATGTTAAGACCAACCGAACATTGCAAGGGCGCAATGCTTGAGATCTTAGAAATACTATTTAAGTAGAGGTAAATAGAAATGTTTAGAGATATTGGAGCCTTTAGGTAATATCTTTTTATAACGACCCCAGCCAAGTCTATCAATTTCAGACACGTTCATCCTTATATCTGAACGGGATACTGCTGTGATAGTATGTTCATTTAACAATTACATAATTTTACATCAACTATTTTATATGGAAGTTTATATAAACCAGTAACAGTAGAAAATTATCTCTACATTGAAAATGCTAAGTATTTATCGATCCATATTATATACAATAGTTGTAGCTAAAGAATAAATTAAAACATATTCTTTAGTACAAACAGTAAACAGATTATTTAGAATACTAGTAGCAGCTTGTGATTGCACAAATAAATATTAAATTGAGATACAACGCTAGTATACGTTTGTACGCGCATAGGAAAAATAAATCATAGCAGCAGCCAATTAATGTGCACTTGTCAATTGTGTTTCGATAATACTTTATTGAGCCTATCTCTAGTGATCATAACTCATTGTTTCCTACGGTCCAAGTTACCTAAAAAAAACGAGCTAAACGGGGGACATATATTATATATAGACCTTGTCTGTAACCTCTATAAATACTTAACTCATAATCAATTCATTTATGTACTATAGAAATGTCAAAAATGATAATGCTCCCTATTAATCACTAAGACAATGCGATTCAGCCATCGTTAAAGATTATTTCTTTTTTATGGTGAATATTAATTCAGTTTTTAAGTTGTGCATTCTCGATTATAATGTAATTTGGTACTGTCTAATAAGACAACTAATTAACGTCAAATTGTATGTGTTTGTTAATTTCACCACTTTTGGTAAGCTGCGTTTATTCAAATTCCACTAGCCCTTCGACATGAATGGATTATATTAATTTGGTTATTCTGATTTCTTTAGTACTTTTAGAGCTTAAGGAAACCAACACATTCACATTTAATACAGTTGAATAGGATACAATAACTTAGACACACATTTTTTAACGAAAAGCAAATCTGAGCATTTAATGTTAGTGAAAAATTCGTTTACAATTTAAAAACTATCAGATGTAAAAAATTCAGGCCATATAATGATTTTGTACTTTGTGGTATCTCTACTATTATAAAAGGAAGTGTTTGTCTGTGTTTGTTTGTTGTTATGTGCAAGTTCCTGACGAATCTATTGCGCTTACAGTAATGGGATTTGGCATACTGGTACAGATACAACATACAATAAAAAAAATTAAGTATCAAAAAGTTATTTGTGTGAATATATGCAGATTAAATAAAATTGATACAAGTTGGTTCCATCGAGTTGAATTCTACCTATGCCCAAATGCGTTACTTTGTTTAGAGCGTTGAAAGAAATTTACATAACTATATAATTGACTTTTACAAGGCCATCTATGAAAACATATTTGTAAACTCAGAAATAATGAACTATAGCTAAGTCTTCTGAGTAAATATTTTATTCTTTCCTTTCTTCCTGTAGAGAATGAGTTATTTGTGTGCTCAAGGACAGTATTTTTCTCGCAATCTATCAAACAAAAGGACGGTGGTCAAGATTTCCTCTCAAGAGAAAGGTGTTCATGAAAAGCTCCTTTCAGTTTTAGCGTAGTGGTTTAAGAATTTTACGCCATAAAGTTATGAGAGATGAAACCATAATTTTCCCAAATTGAAAAGAAAAGTAAATGTGTTGAAATGTCAATATATCGATCAGGAGACACGGCTACGAAATGTATTTTAGTTGAATAGAATTACGCCTGTTACGTCAACTATTTTTATAAACTTCATGCATTTTCGGGTGCTTCATTCCAAAACAATTTCCCCGTGTAAAACAGATTAGTTTAAACATGTAATAGTCATCGAAAGATAAAAAATGCAAAACAGTTTACATGTGATTATCAGTCGAAGAACAGATCTAAAAGAATAAATATGTTTTAGTTAGGCTTACATTTAAATAATTCTAATATGAACAAATGAATGAAATGACGAGTGTGCCATAAAAAATGTTGAAGACAAAATTTCTAGACAGGATCGGTTGAGTTAAAGTATATTTAAAAAAAAAAGGAAAACAGCAAAATATATCTTCCGTGTCAGGGGTTAAGTTAAAATGGCTACCTCTCTTAATCATTAAGCTGAATATTTAACTTTCTCACAAATAATTAGGAAGAAAAAGAAGCATGCAAACAAATAGTTAAAATTTAGATTCGTAGATTCATTTCGTTTTTATTTTAAGGTATCTGACTACGTTGAAAAGTCCATTTTTGACCAAATTTTTGTATTTCGTTTTATTTAATATTATAAAAATTTAGACTTTTTTCTTTCCAAAACAGTTTTTATTTTGTTTCTACGATCAATAGAAGTGGAGATCTATTAATTTGAATTAATCGTGAAAGCTGATTTTCAAACCGGAAGTTGAGTAATTGCGCAGTTTTGATTTTGGTTTCGCTGATAAATGAATTAAACAGCCACGTGTGTCTTAAATATTTAACAGCAGAATCGCTAACTCATGTTTTTATGCTGTGCTATATATCAGCCACAAGCTCTTTTTATTTTGTTGTTCGTGCTGTTCATCCAAAGACAAACCTATGCATGGACAATGTCAGCCGGGTGAGAACAGCTGGTGTCGTTTCCAAAGGGCTAAGGCCATGGGGAAAACACTGAAAGGGAAATCACTTGGTCTTCCCAATTCAGTTATAAACATTGTGAAACCAATATACATGAGTTTGTGTGATAGAAATCTGCTAGAAAAGTGTATTCACGGAATGACACAAAATCAGAACGAAGCCTTCAATGGAGTTATATGAAACATTGCCCCGAAAGAAACTTTTGTGAGTCTAAAAATTCTCAGACTTGCAGTTTATATTGCAGTAGTGCAGTTCAGTGTAGGTTTTAGGGGCTTGCTCCATGTTTTAAATAATATTGGACTCAGTCCTGGAGTTTACATGTCAAAAGGATATGCCTCCATTGATAAAAAGAGAATTTCCTCTTCTGAAAGGCAGTCACAGCCTTCGACGAAACGGCAAAGAAAAAAATTAAAAGCTTCCAAAAATAAAAAATGGGCATGTAAGGAGATAGAGGAAGGTTTAATGTATAAAACAGGCGAATTTTGAAGTAATTAATTTGAAATATAGGTTAGTAAATTATTTAACAAATCTTTAAATGCATTTTTCTCAGAATGTGATTTTCAATAAAATCTTTGCACGACAAAGATAATATCTCAAAGTGTATTCAAAATTTTTGAATGAATTTTTTTCCATGGCTTTTTATATTTGTTTTGAAGATCCCGAGCTAGGATATAAGTTGTATGTTGAAAGGAAAATTTTTTAGAGTCTTTTCACTGTAGTGTCGTTAGGAAAAATTTCAAATTTTCATGTTCTTTCTATGTTATGCACTATATATCATGACTGGAGAGGAATATTCCAAATATCCTAGCTCAGGCGCTAGATCATATTGTTACGAGACTTGACAAAAAATCTTGTGTAGTTGTAGTGATATGATTTTAGGTTATGTGGGCTTTGACGTTTTCGTCCTTTTTGACCTAAATTTGTCAATTTTTGCCAGTTAAAAAAAATACATACATACTTTTAAGAAAATTTTTGTTTTGTATTATCTTTTTATAAGGTATTTTATCATAAAAAGAAAAAGAAAAACCTATTTGGACACTTTTTTGAAAAAAAGCACTCCGAACGTAGTCAGATACCTTAAGCACATTAAATTTTAAATCATAATGATGCACTTGACTCATTTCAACTATCAAAAGAAAGACTTAACCCCCCCCCCTTTGCCCTAACACGGAAGATCACTATGGTTTTTAAAATACAATCCAGCGACTAAATCTTTTTGTTTTCATTTTATTTCTTCAATCCAACAACACGCTCTAGTATCAACGTCATGAAATCGAAGAACTATATACACTAACAAAAAAATAATCGACGAACCAAGGAGTTGGGCCGGGCTCGATCAACTTGGAACGGCGCTGACTGGGGACGTACAGTCTTTAGTGACGAGCCCCGTTTCCAACTGTGTCCTCACGACAACCGCAGACCTGTCTGGAGACGTCCAGGGCAGCGTGGAGATCCTGCCCTTACTATCGCAAGCCTCACAAGTCCACAACAGGGCGTTAGGGTCTGGGGTGTCATCTCCTTTGACCCCTTTGGTAGTCATTTCTGGCACACTTACAGCACAGCGTGTAGACGACATTCTACGACCGGTTGTGTTACAGTTCCTTTTGCAACACCCTGGACTTACTTTTCAACAAGATAATGCACGGTCACACACGGCCCGTATTGCATGTCTTCAAGCTTTCCCAACACTTCCTAGGTACTAGTAAGTCTCCTGATCTGTCACATAGAGCACTTTTGGGACGTTATGGGAATGCGATAGCAACCATCCCGGAATGTTGACCATTTAGCCCGACAGTTGGAGACAATTTGGCAAGAAATTGAGCAGGACACAATACGGGAACTTTTCAGTCTATGCCACACCGGGTGACAGCTTACATCCATACCAGACGTATGCAAGCCGATAATAAATCATTCAATTGTTCTGAAATTTCAATCGTTTGCTTTTCTATGTATGTTCTTCACATCCACCCATTTTTATCGCAATCGGACAATTCCGTACGACGATTTGTTTGTTATAGAGCCACATCAAAAGAAAACTCCAAACTTGAAAGAGCGCATAGGAATGAAAGAGACGTGAAACAAGCCGTGAAAGACTCAATAACGTAGCTCATCCGACCGTGTCTCATCCCCGACACTATTTTTACTCCCTCGTCAAAATAAACACGTTTCTTTAGACATCAATACTTTAAGTTTAAACGCAAATCTATGTCTTGAACTACAAGTTGTCATGGGAACAAGATGGTTGGATGGGTTTGAAAAAGCATGGGCCAAGTCATGATAACAAGTTTCAGTAATATGTAGCAAGATGGTCTCGTAAGTGAGAATTTTTTTCGAGTAGTCATTGTGCAATCAAATGTCAGAAACTGGAAAAGCATTGTAATGTACAAGTAACTGACTGCAGAGGACCAGCAGCGTTGCATGAACTCTCCTTCAAGTTAAAAGTATTGAGACTTGTCACCTCCAATGTAGATATATTTTGTACATAATAAAAATGAAGGGGTGAAAGGAATGTCCCTTATGCCTCATCTAGTCACTCCTACGTATATTTATTAAGAGAACACCTAGATCAGTCTTAATTGCCTACAATACTTATTTTTGTCAAGATATGGTTTCGTAATGAAGAAAGGGGGCTTATGGAAAAACAGAGACTAGTGGTTATTGAAGCATACCTAAAAATCAAAAGACCCAAAAAGACATTAAGATAAATTGATGTAATTCGGTAAATGAATGAAATACATTTTATAAAATGTACTTTAAGTATTTTATTTGCGTAATCGTACTTGGTTCAAGTGGCAAGCAGAACGATTTGGGTTTGTTAATCGTTTATCTGGTCAAGCACATATATACTATAATCCACATCTCAGAGACTCTCAGAAACATTGAGTCATTAAATACTTCTAGAAATAAAATTAAATTATTCTTCTTATGATTTATGGGACTTAATGGTCGATCACCTTTCCACACTGAAGTGAATGAAAAACAAATTTCAGAAAACGAAAATGAAATATTTAACTAATCACTAGACTTACAGCTGTAAAATAGTAATAACGAGTTACAAAATAAAAACAACTATAGTAAAACTTTAAAATGTAGTCTTTGGTTTACCATATAATAAGGGAATTCAAATCAAATATTTCCCCATTTCAGTTAATTATCCTAGTATAAGATATTGGTATAGGGAAGTTTCAATAGTCCCTTTTCCACATCTTGACCAGATATGACGTAGATGTTCGGTATGAATTTACCGTTGGTATATTAATATATATTCACAGTTATTCTTTAATCATCTCGAATGTTATAATTATGTTCACTCTTGAACTTCGTTAAGCAACAATGAAGGATTGAAGGATACGTTGGATGGGACATTTTGTGACT
Organism: Metellina segmentata; assembly: GCA_947359465.1. Lineage (NCBI taxonomy): Eukaryota > Metazoa > Arthropoda > Arachnida > Araneae > Tetragnathidae > Metellina > Metellina segmentata. The sequence goes on along the minus strand of OX375884.1, from coordinate 6,100,655 downwards.
AAGCGATCGGACATCCATTCAAACATATCTTTTCTCTTCACTCTAACAGAAAAATACATGGTAACAAACAATGAGCATTTCTGAAATAAAACTCGGTACAATTTCGAATTCCATTTTTGAAAGAAAATTATTTCGAATAAATATGTTAATAATGTAATCTGACAAGTATGTCGATTTAAATCAAGTGTTTTTTTTTTAATCATGATATTATGAATAAAAATCATGAAATTAGATATGTTTAAACCACATGCTGACATTGAGAATAATCCTATAAGATATATGCAGTGGAATTTGGTAATTTGAGTTAACGTCGTACCAAAGCAACACAACGGGCTATTGACGACGGTCCGGGATCAGTCCCTTAAGGGAAAGATCCGAGGACAACACCTCGTAATTTTAACCACGGTCAGATGACGAAGCAACACCTGAGCTGGCACCCCACTCTCCAAACTTCCACGCCAACCCAACGTGAGGACTTTCGGCCACGACAGATTTAAGGTGCACCAGCCGCCTCTACACCATACGCTTACAAGCATCCATGCCCGGACCCGGATTCGAACCAGGGACCTTCCGATCTAGAGGCTAACACCTTAACCACTATACCGGTTGGTCGGCATATATATGCAGTGGAAGAAAACAGAAAAGTTAGACTAGGTCGATATATTGTCTACAGTAAAAGAAGCCTTTGAAGAATTAGTGACACAACTAAAGTATTTTCTGACCCACATATTTGTAAAAAGAATCGGTCAAAAACATATCACACTTTTAAATCAAGTGTGAATGGAAAAACAGTTGTTGAGCTAGATATTTCTGAAAATGCTACTCTTTTGCATCAAGAAGAAATTCAATCTGCTCATTGAACCCATTCCCAGGCAACTGTCTTTACTGCATATGCATGGATTGATAAAGACATTTCAATAAGCATAATAATTGTTTCGGATAACTTGGATCATTCAAAATTGTCAGTGTTTAAGTATGTAGACTATATTTTTTCCTTTTAGAAGGGAAGATACTTTGAAATAAGATCAATTAATGTATTTTCTGATGGACCAAGTTCCCAGTTCAAACAGAGGTATTTATTTTCAATTTTTTTTTTTTCCTATTTGAAGAGACACATGGTATCTAATCTAAATCTAACATGGAACTTTTTCGCAACGTCTCAGGGAAAAGGCGTTGTCGACGGTGTAGGAAGAATTGTGAAGAGCAGGGAAGGAGTTTGTTTCTACACTACAACAGTTTGCCATGATTACTGCATCCTTGAACCCCAAAACCACGTTTATACTGGAGTTGCAAACATCGAAGACATTCCAAGAAACGGCACTAATTTTTTCGTCAAGATCTCGTGTTGGGATGGCGATTTTGCAGCACCAATTTTGTTATCCACCGGTAGTCGTAAAGATCAAAGGACTGCAACACATTTCTCCGAGACGAAATTTTCGGTGAAAATGCTCCCCTATTTCGTCCTTTTTCACTCGCTCCCCTTCACGCGGTCTTTTGTTCGGTGACATTTTGTCCTCATCGCTAGCATTTTGTCTTTTACACAAAGGGGCGATCACTCTTCTCTTACAAAGACTCTCACCCCTTTGTGCTGTCGTTTACACCGGAGTGGGTCGAAAAACGTGCAAAAAGGGGAAGAAAAATAGATGAAAATCCGTTGTAAACGCGGCTTTTAGGTGCATGTGCAATATATATCGTCAGATGATTTTGCAGAAAATTCAGCATGGTCCTCGGGAGAAAGTCTACCAATACCCAATATTCTGTGCACTGCGTTAAACCCTTCGGGAGTAAGTACGTGCTAACTTCCGACATATCAAACGCAACAACTTTTAAGAAAGCTAATATATATTCTGTATTCAATGAAGAAAGTTTATGATGACATCCCCCTGAAGAAAATAGTCCGACGGAACAATATATTTCAACAACTTGAAATGTTAATGAATGGGTTGTTGTTAAATATGATAAACAATTACCTGGATGTATAACTGAGGTACATGATAATAAAGTAGAGGTTAGCGTGATGCACCGATCTTCAATTGAATCCAATTTTAAATGGCCACAGCACGAGGACAAAATTCATTATGATATAGGAAATGTAGTGATGATTTACTTATTTCCTGTAAAATATCAGACATGGGTAATTTTTTGGTGGTATGTGAATATTTAAACCATAACTTTAATATTTGATTGAATACGTAATGATTTGTTTGTCGCTATTTTTTTCAGAATTCTGCATTTTTTCAAAAATTGGAACTTTGTTCCTGTTTGTATTTGTGTGTTCCGGTATATTACCTATTGCAGATAGTATTAGATTTAGGAGTTAGATATATAAAGGATATATTTATTTCTTGTAAAATATCAGACATGGGTAATTTCTTGGTGGTATATGTTTATTTCGACCAACTTTCCTAAATATTTTATATAATACGTAATGATTTGTAGAATTATGTTTCATAAAAATCGATAAAATGAACAAAACAAGCTTTTTAAGCAAGGTGTGTAACTTCTTATTTTAAAATGACCCAAATATCGTTTCTGTTTGTAGTTATGTTTTTCAGTATTTTAAATATTTTACTTTCTGCATAGTAATCATTATACTTGGACTCATGATGTTCGAGAAAATTCCAGCACCCACTGGAATCTTAGATGATCGTTTTATAAGGAAGCTAACTTTAGGTTAACTGTATTAGTATTACCTACTTTATTTGATAGGTGATAATGTGCATTTTGGATTAAAGTTCACTGTTATTTTCTTATTTCTATGATGAGTTTAATATTTCTACAAGGATTTAAAAAAAATATTTGATTGATGAAAAAAAGATAGTTAAAATATTTAATTTTTCGTAACTTATATTTTGTAGTGGTGGAACACGAAAAGCCCATTTGAAAAACTCATTGATCATAAAAGCGTAATTTTGCTATTTGAGATCTGAAAAACCAGGACTAATGTTTTATTTCATAAATTTGATTTAGAATCCCGTGTTTGTGTACTTGAGTTAATACAGGGAACTGTCGCAGTCATATTTGAGTATTACTAAATTTCATAAATCATTTATCGTCTCTATCAATATTTTTCTAATGTCTTTTTTCGAATTGCTCTATTTCAGAACACACTCAGGAAGTCGAAATTCGATATTTTGCGGATGTTTCATTTTTTAGAACTCTGCATTTTTTTTAATCGGAATTTCGTTTTTGTTTGTACTTATGTCTTAGTCTTTTACATATTACAATATATTATTCAGGACTTTAAAATGTATAAACTATTTGCATCCGAAGTAAATTGTAGAAGCTATGAATAGGTGGAAAATAAATAAATATAAATATATCTATGTACAGTCAGTATCGGTTAAATGGTCAGCTAAGAGGTCCAGAAAAATCAGACCATACAAGCGGGGTAATTGGTAATTTTAGTTAACGTCGTACTGGAGCAACACAACGGGCTATTGACGACGGTCCGGGATCAGTCCCTCAAGGGAAAGATCCGAGGACAACACTTCGTAATTTTGAACGACGGTCAGATGACGAAACAACACCTGAGCTGGCACCCCACTCTCCAAACATCCACGCCAACCCAACGTGAGGACTTTCGGCCACGACAGATTTAAGGTGCACCAGCCACCTCTACACCATACGTTTACAAACATCCATGCCCGGATTCGAACCAGGAACCTTCCGATCTAGAGGCTAACACCTTAACCACTATACCGGTTGGTCGGCATATAAGCGGGGAGACTATATATATGCGGAACAATACTACACTATTTAATTATAGCAGGATTATATTCACCTATCAGAATATAGTACTCATAATAAAATAATTAAACTTTTTAAGAACATTTTAAAAATTAATTCGCGAAGTAAAAACTGCAGTAAGATATATGTAATATTTTTTTTAGTGAAATTACCTTACCAATCTAAGTACAGTACGCATATGTACGTGCTATCCATATTCACTTATCTCTACTATTATAAAAGGAAGTGTTTGTTTTCCGTCATCGGTCCTGACGAATCTACAGCACTTGCAATAATGGTATTTGAAACAAAGTAGTCCAAATTTTTTGCAATTTTTGGGTCGCGGCGAATTTTAAAATTCAATCTAGAACATTTTAAAATGAATTTAATGGGATATAATTATTATTGTTTTCTTTGGAATGGCAAGAATATACAAGATCGTAGATTCTAAATTTATTTTTTTCGTTTCCGTTTTCATTTTGCGCAGAGGAACAATTTGTCAGCAGACTAAAAAAACAAATAAAGATTTTTAATATAAATGAACGTTCTTATTAATCACGCGGTATGTTCCAAATGAAACAAAATTTTATTTTACTCTTTTCGTCTCAATTTCAACGTACTTTTAAAATAGGGAGAGAAAACTTCAACCAATAAATAGACATGCTCATTTGTTGTGCTTGGGGAGGAAGAGAATTGAGGGGGGTGGAAAACGCTGACGATGATTCAACGCAAAAGAGAAATGGGGGAAGGGGAGGGAAGTAAAAGCGTAAATCAGGTCCTTTCCGGGGTCGCAAAACTTTTTTTTCCTTCTGGTCATTCCCTGTGTTTTTTCCCCACCTCAAGAAATGTTACAACAATTACTATTTTTCAAAAAAAAAACGATAGCCTCATTGAAAAGATAAAAAAAAAACATATAACCGATAACCAAGGCAAACAAAGTGACTATATAAGCGGTGCGCTTTAACACATGTTCCCTATTAAGTTAGACGGAACTTTAGAAAACTGACCATATAATCGGGGTGACCATATAGCCGGTACTGACTGTATATGGTCATCTGTAATTTGGTCCCTTCAAAGTGTATGTTAACTCAGATGGCCAGAAATATTCGATTTTCGCAAAGGGTTTTGCCCCCCCACACACACACACACACACCAACACCCAGGCAAGCAGAAATTTCAGAACTGTGATGCTCTCTCTCTCTTACTCAGTAAAAACATCGTAAATCCAAAACTATTCCCATTTTTCAAATCAAATCAGTGGTCGACTGTTGATGTCTTCCGAGTTCTGCAATTCTGTATGAAAAACCTCAGAAAAATAAATCGTTAAGTAGTTGCAAGCGAGGTTCACTGGAGGTCATGGAAACAGACGAGAACAATGCTTCTTTTAGTAACTGTTCAAGCAGCATTTGATTTGATTTGATAATTCAACCTCTTTGGAACCAGCGGACTACTTCCTTGATCCACCCACCCACTGATCGACTAACTCACGTCATTTTTCTGATCACTTCTACAGAAAAGCATTACATTTTTTTAAAAACGCTTAAAATATTTTGTAAAGAAAAAGTAACGATGAAGGATTTTCATATTTCTGAGTCAGTTCTAATATTTTATCCAATGAAGAATACTTTTTAACTGAAATGTGAACGGTTTTTAGTAAATGCATCAATGCTTTTAAAAGCGTATACGCATGTTTCAAATTGTTCCTAATTATAAATCTACATGTTTGTTATAAAAACTGTCTTAACACTCGTGTAGCACATTAGACTGCAGAGCAAAAAAAAAGTGTTAAAAAAGGAAACGGCGAAACAATTTAAAGCCAAAAATAGTTTCTGTTATGTTAAGAATCTTTCAAATGTGTTGATTTCTATAATCTCCTCCTGAAAGCTGCACAATATTACAAATTTATGGAGGTTGTTCTTGTGGACCTATATATAAAAGTTATACTCGAAGTAAAACTATTGTAATCCAATTTCTCCGTAAGACTTATTATTTATACCTATTATTCCATACGAACCCATACTCAACACAAATTTACTTTCAAAATTGAAAATATCTTCGAACTAGACCAAAGATCCATTCCATCCACTGACAATTACAATACACATTGTGATGGTTTTGTTTTATGGTACCATATTTGTCCAAATGCTCATACGCACAAAAGGAAAGTTTTGAAAACCACAGAAGAGAAAAATACACTAAAAACAGCGTGGAGGAATTGAACCCGCGTTACATACAACTCGCAGGTTGTTACAAAACATCCATACACATCGTGAAAATATAGTAATCTATTATAAACTATTCAAAGTAAAAAATGAACGAAATGGTAGAATTGAGGGTAGACTTGTTTGAAAACCCTTCTTCCATACTTTAAGCGGGAATGGCATATATTGAGATCGATTTAAGTAATACAAGTGGTTCTACGAAACACATTATTTTTTTGTTTAAAAAGTATAACAGAAGGGCAACTTCACTTCAGTCCTGATCTTACTACCGAAATTCTGACATCTTTTAGCCTTTTAGCAAAAACTTACTTTATTATTTTAACTTTTTTGTTTTTCCTTATTATTTAATTTCTTAAATAAAATTTAGTACACGCGTATTAAAACATGAAAAACAATGAAATTTTCAATCGTCTGGATCGCTATCAACGCATACTGGTCTACGACTAAATCACAAGTGATAATAACAATAAGACAATGCAGCTAAGACCACCATGTCTGGTGAATGTATTTACTAAGATGCAGTTTTTCTGTGGAAACAAACACCTTCACATTGTTAAAGCCTCGTCTTTTCTGGATACAAAGCTTTAAAACAAAAAATTTGACAGGACCATTTTGAGACGTTAATTGTATGAAAGAAATAGCAAAACATATATTCACCTTACAATGGAAAGAAAGCAAGAGAACAAAAATGAAAGCGAAGTTTGTAAAACGTCAATATTATTTGAACCTTTGTAACCGTTAGTACAATGGGAATGTAAAATACCAGTTGCTTCATGTGTATTGTTTGTACAGATCGTTAAAAATATTATTACTGGTACATGTGTAACAGATGTCCCCAACCACTAAAATAAAGGGACCCAAGGTATTCCTAAGTCTAGGAACCCGTCTCCTGACATAGTGGTTCAATGAAGAAAGGTGGAGACTGCGATGCATATTTGGTTTCCCATATTATCTGTGTATGTTTAATAGTTATCCCTAATGTTTGGGAGAAAGTAGCTAGGCAGGTAGTTGAATTTGTAGCACTGAGGCGATTGGCGACGGTCAAATCCCAAAATACGAGAACACCACGTAATTTTGAGCCACGGTCAGATGAAGAGGTCAACATCTGAGCTGGCACCTTACTCTTAAAACAACCTTAGCACAGGCATTTGAAGGCACGGCAGATTTAACGTGTTCCCCAGCGGGACAGTCTCAAAAGTATTGAGAAGTCCCTGATGTTGTTGAAACAACTTACTTGGGAGCGAACTGCTTGCGAGGAAAGCACCCCCGTGGACATAAGCAGTTACTGTGACATCAATTGTCTAAAATTCGAGTACGTAAAGGCATGTCATGCTGCTTCATTCACAATCACCAACATCCATTCGCTTGCGTTTACAAACTTACTGAGTTTCAGATAAACCCTATGGCCACTATACCAGCTATTTAATATGCAGCGCTTGATTCAATTTCTAGGGAACTCGTTTCAAAGTGTAGGAGATGATATCCCCAGGTGCAGAATTATATTCAGTGTTCTGCAACATAACTCCGAGCAATTACAATGTTCTGCAGGCATTTTGTTCGAATTTTGAAAACTGCAGTAAAATCAAAAACAGACGTAAAACACAATTATCGGCTAAATATGTAGGACATATCTCTACTATTATAAAAGGAAGTGTTTGTGTGTGGACTGTCCTGACGAATCGATGGCACTTACAATAATGAGATTTGGCACACAGGTAGTCCGAATTTTTTGCAATTTTTCTTTCACGCCCGAATTTTAAAATTTAATCTGGAACATTTCAAAATTAATTTATTGGCATTTAATATTATTATTGTTTTTCTTAGAATGGCAACAGTATAAAGAGATGAGATTCTGAATTTGTTTTTCATTTTGATTATCCGCGCGAAGAACGATTTCAGCGGACGAACAAAACACATCAAGTTTTAACTGCAGTTATCTATCTCCTAAATCTTTAAAGATATCGTAAAAAATTCAACGGATTTGAAATATGCGGAAAATTTTACATTAGATCGATACCTAAATATGTGATTTTCTTTAAATAAATAATTTTTAAATTGTAACTTTTATATTTTTTTCCCTTACGAATTTAACCTTCGCTATCGAGATATCATAGATTCCATTTCCTGCTTTTTAAATAGTAACTTTTTTATTTTTGCAATACGAATAAGGGCGCATTAAGCAATGAAGTCACGACTTTTACGTTCTTTTTCTATCTCAGAGATCGTTAAAGATAGAATAAAACTTTCAACGGATTTGAAAATTTTTACACTAGATCGATACCTTACACATCTGATTTTTTTTTAAAATAACTTTTCATTTGAATATCTTTTATATTTTCGCAAGAGATTGTGACGTCACGCCGATTGGATCTCTTCGCAATTCGGCCGTATTTAACAATGACGAGACCATCGCGGCGTTGCCCGTGGTGTTGGTTTGCGAAGCAAAACAAATGGGAATTGGTTGCAATCACCAGGGGTTAGCGAGCAGTGGTCACACCTGACCCCACGAAAAGAAATGTCACGCAGTGGCTGGTTTATAATATAAAACACGTCGAAATTAATTAAGTTACTTGGTTTCAAACCAATACACTTCCAGAATTTACAATTCTGTTGATAACTTTTGAAGTTAAATATTTTGTCATTGACATAGAAGATGTGTTATTTATAGTGTTTGTGTAAATTTAGGGCGGTGTAGGGAGGTTGTTCCGTAGCTGGAAAAGAATAAAAGGTGTGACGCGCTTTGCACTGCAGAACATCGTAACTTAAGATTGAAAATAAGAACGGCCAAAATCTGGATAAAATGAAGAAAAATTGTTGTGCAAAGACTTTGTTGAGCACTCCCGGGGTGATATCTTTTGGAGTGCACAATCGAAGAGCCGCATTCCGGCCGGCCGTGACCTTCATCCCCGCATTCCAAGAAACCTGCCTCAGAGCCGCGGGCCCCGAACTCAGCTATGCAACCGGAGAGAACCAAAAGCAAAGCGGCGGAAGTCGAGTGGAAAGGTTGCGGAAGTGTCTCTTCAAAAGATGAACAAAAGATACGACGATTGTGCTGCTGTAGTCTCCGAACAACGGGACAGAGATGATAGTTGGAGAAGATAAGGTTCTCTGAAACACAACAAGCGCGATCGCAACTTCTGCTGCAAATCTTAATTAAAAAATATGGGACCTCGTACAAAAAAAAATATTTGCTATTTTTTAGGTCTGATCATTTTAAAAAATGTATTTTAATTGATTTAAAAATTATTTTAAAGATTGTTCCATTTTCAAATTTCATAAGTAATTAACGTGACCTTTGAAATAGAACCAGCGTCAGAAAAATTCACCATATCCAGCAAGTTTCCCTTGTGCACTTTATATTGCACTTTATATAGTTTAGGACAAAAATGACATTTTGGGTGTATGTATTACCAAGTTTATTTTTTGATATTTCAAATTTTCACAAGCCTTCTATTGATATATATATATATATATATATGTATGTATGTATGTAAGCGAAAAATATTCAAATAAATTATGACTTTTGTAGTCATGAGAAAAGTTAGACAAAGATTTGGAATGATCTAGAAGCTGATACACCTCTTGTAATTTAAATATCATCGAACTAATGGATGATTTTACATTTGAGGACTATAAAATAAATAGCAGACATCTTTGAATCAAAAACACAAGAAAGAATATCATTACAATGTCACCTTTGTGCATATACTTTACTATGCTTATATTTTTTTATTAGTACTTCGCCTTGTCCCAAGACTTTGATAAGCTCAAACCCTTTTTTACGTAATGATGTTTTTGGACATAATATTCTAAAAAGATAAGTTCCTACAAAATCTTGTTTTATTTCAAAGATCTAGAGTTTCAAATTTTTTAGATGACAAGGGGTATAATGCTTTAAGGGCTTTTTATTCTTATTTTTTATTTTACTCAGTCAAATTGTATTTAGTCATACAGGACTAGTACAATCCTGTAAATAACAAGCCTGTTTTATTGTAATTAGCAAATAAAAGTTTACTGACCATCTTAAAATTTCATTTTTATACGTTAAAAGGAATGACCTCATAAAATTAATTGATTTTTATAAAGAGATAATCATAAGTAATGAATCTATTTATACATAGCTATTTTTATGCTTTACTAATGATTATTTCAGGTTTTTGTATGCAAATACTTAATAGGAAACAAAAGTAATTTTTAAAACGACTCTACAAGAATTGATCAATATTGTTCTTAGTCAAATAACATCTATTGCAATGTTTTCCCTTACTCCAGTCTTCAAAATCATACAAAATGGAACTATATATAAATTTCAGGACATAACCTTCGTATTTTGATAATAAAGAATTCAAGAAAACATTTAGAATCCTATATCTATCAAAACTTTCACCAAAATTAACAATTTACAAACACTAAACACTAAAACAAAATATTTTCTGAACTTTTAGGTTTTTACTTAATTTTAACTCAAACAGTTCAATCAACATTAAATCTGCTTATTGTTTCTGAGGAACTTTAGGACCTGGGACAAATGAGACTGATCTGTCCCTCTGTTCAAAACATATTCTGCACATTTAAAATGACAAGGTATATGTACTAGGAGTTACTTGGAACAAGGGGTTGACTTTTAAGCATTGTATCCAAAGATGGAGTGCACGATTCACTTCACACACACAGCAATGGAATAGACTTTTGTGACAAGGACAAAACTGCACTTCAAATTATAAAACATTTCTTCTAAGAAAAACTACAAAATGTTACAATAAATGTATTTGAAATGCCACCACTTTAGACATTGGTGCTCGAGCTCGCAGTCACTGTCTCCCTCCCTTAGCTATGCCATAATTGTTTCTCATTACATGAAATGGAGGATATATAAAAAATTGAAACAAATTGGTGTTAAGGGGATTTGATAAAAATTCAATACCAATCTCTGTATATGTGATGAAACAGGGTGTAAAAAAAATCATGATTTTTTCAAAAAAATCAATTAATCGGATTTATTTGATTTAAATCGGATTTATTTGATTTAAATCAAAAATCGGATTTTTTTATTTAAATTTCTGTATGGCCTATAAATTTGTTAAATAAAAAATTGAGTTTCTGACATGACATGTAAACTAATATTTAATTAAGTAAACAATCGGAATTTGTGATATGTAATTCATATATATTTTACTAAATATCATTGTGTGTTACATGACAATACATTTAAAAAATGAATTTTCAAAACAAGAGCAAAAGATAAGACATTTGTTTAACTTTAAAACACAAGTTGACATCCTCCATAGTTTTTCTTGAGTAAATTAACATAATCATGTTAACAAATGTATCAGTAAGAGTAAGTGAGACCTAAATTAGTCTGATTAAATAAATATTTGTTATGGGTCACTACTCTTAAAGTGCAAGGTGACTGTTTCAGGGTGCATTTTGCAAAATAAAAGATGTTCATTGTGTTTAAACTTTCATCCTTTCAAATAGAAAGCTCAGTTGAATTTTTTATTTAATAAATTATTAATCACATTAACTGTGTTATTTTGTATTTATGTCTCAATTAAAGGGGTAACAAGTAGTTTAGGCCTACTTTTTGGGGATTTTCTTTGGCTGTCTTGACATTTACGTAGATGTAGGCCTACTGCTTTATTGTTTGTAACATAAAATTATGCATGAACATTGTAAAAACTTTCAAATAGATGTCAACTCTTTTTTTACTTTACTGTTTGGCATAATCCCTGACTCAACAGATTACTTAGACCATAGACACCTCAGATTATTTGCAAGTGCCCAGTGCCAAACATTTTTTTTAAAAGCTCATCAGTACGAGGTGTAGCCATTAGTGCTGAAATCACCATGTGTGCAGAAAGTTCAAAGCATTTGACGAATTCTGTGAATTTTCTAGAGTGTATTTACTTAGTTATAAAAATGTAAGATTGGTTGTGATTTAAATCAATGATTTAAAAAAAAAATCATTTGACTAAAATCATGATTTTAATCGTTGATTTAAATCAAGTGATTTAAATCTTGACACCCTGTGATGAAATATATTAGTTTCATGGGTACAATTAATTTTGTTACACTGCATTAGTTTCAATGTCTAGATGTTTCTTTTTGCTTTCTTTAGATCAGGAAAAGGAAGCATAAATAATGCTGTACATGGACAAGTTCTACTGAGGTAAAATTCTACCTAGTTAAATAAGATAGCAGCAAAATGAAAGTGGACTAGGGGCAGTCAATTGACGATATGCTGCTGAAAGTAAGGTCCTAAACAGGAAGTAGCATGAATTGTGTATTCTTTAATGTCCTCAATCTTAGACAGATAAAGAGGATGGTTCAATGTTCTTAATCACAAAATTTGTGTGTAAATTTCACATGGACAAACCAGTTTTATTTTGCAATTTTACCCAACCCACCATCTTCTTGCCTTAAACAGGAAGATGACTATTTAATCAGGGTATCAATTGTAAAACTTAATAACTACATCAGTCCCTTTATTATGGACACTTTTTCAGGGCCCCCCAAAAAAATTCTGGATTAAGATTTTCTAATTTTTTACTTCCAAATATAGAAACTGTTTTGGGTCAAATTTAATGCAAGGATTACAAGACATAAATGTTTAATAATTACAAAACACAAGAACAATGCTAACAAATTTATGAAGTGTCATCTCTCCTCAGATCAAGGTTTTTTGTATGCATTGGAATATTTAGGGTGCACCATGTTTTATGTTTCAACACTTATTTTATTATTTAGGAATTTAAGAAAAACTTCCTCGCAGACATAAACAAATTTTACACATCACACACAATTCAATGTTAACGATCTACGATTAGTGGTACAAAATATCATGCAGGAATTATTTAATTGAAATGTAAAAACGAATGCTAGTATATGAAACAAAAACTTACCAATATTAACCAACTTGATGTTATCAGATGCCATAGCCTGAAGAGCAGTTTGCACATTTTCAAGACACTGATGCTGGTTCAAAGGCTTCCTGATTTTCTTTAGTTTCCTTTTCTGTAAAACTTCTATAAGAGCGATAAGTTTCAAACCATCGTTGAAATCTGTTTGCAAATTTTCTATAGACATACCTAATGGTCGTATTTGCTCATTAACCCAATTTTTGAAAGTCTTTTCTTGTATTTCAATCCAAATATATTCATCTCCTTTAATATGCATCGCTCGGGCAGCATGTCCTTCAGGCGATCGAGCCTTCAAACCAACATGGCTCAATCCCAAATCACCAAACTCTTCTGGATCCATTATCCACTAAAAAGAAGTGAGAAGTATTTCCCTTTTGGTTCACACTGTAGACATCATATTCAAATGCAAAGAATTACACCCTAATTGATTTCATAGAACACACATCAGTACATAAACAAAGGCCTTTTTTTCCGTTTAGAACGTATTAAGAAACAAATATGCGTCAATCCGTTTAAAATTTATTTCACAATAATGCAGTCGACAGCGAACGTACACTGAGAAACGGCTTGAGCACTGCTTGATGCAGCAACCCGCGCGTTCCCTGCATTCATAACAAAAATATCACCTACACAAAAAGTCCGAAGCGGTATTTGTCTTTGACAGACACGTTTACAACAAACTTCACCCATAGCAACGAGCGGTCTTTTGATTTCACTTCGATTCAAGTTCGATGGATTAACAGCTCCGGTATTGTCCTCATCATCTGACCCTAGTTCAAAATGACCAAGTGTGTCCTTGGGGATTGTTCCCCGATAATCGGCAATTGTTCGTTGTGTTACTCCAGTAATACGTAAATTCAACTGGCCTATCCTATTTGGCAAACACTGTCCCAAACACCCGTTAATCGAGAATTTCAAAGTCACTAACATTCACGTACCAAGATTTCACTTCAAACGACATTCCCGCCGACCAAACGGTATAATGTTTAAGGTGTTAACCTCTAGATCGGAAGGTTCCTCGTTCGAATCTAGGTCCGGGAATGGATGATTGTAAGTGTATGGTGTAGAGACGGCTGGTGCACCTTAAATCTGCCGTGGTCGAAAGTCCTCACATTGGGTTGGTGTGGAAGTTTGGAGAGTGGGGTGCCAGCTCAGGTGTTGCTTCGTCATATGACCGTGGTTCAAAATTACGAGGTGTTGTCCTCTTATCTTTCCATTACGGGATTGATCCCGGCCCGTCGTCAATAGCCCGTTGTGTTGCTCTAGTATGACGTTAACTAATAATTACCATTTCCTATCAAACGACATTCTGGTGACGGTAGGTTTCGGAAAGAGCTCGTAGCACCAGCCCAACCTTAGATAATCCGGTGATTGATAATTTTTAATTAACGATGTACTGATGACGATCCGGGATCAATCCCCTAAGGGAAAGATTCTAGGACAACACCCGTAATTTTGAACCACGGTGAGATGACGAGGCAACACCTGAGCTGACACCCCATTCTACATACAAATTGTGATTGAGAAAGCAAGCTGCAATGTAAATTCCTTTTTAAAAGCACTACAAGATCTTGTTATGGTTTAAAACGTTGTCTGATCGTGGTTATAACTTGCTTACTGTCGCCGGGGCTGGCTCATGCACTCATCAGGATACGTCCAACTAAATCAATTATCACTGATGAGTGATGTTTGTCTTTGGAGGGGTTGAGTAGTTTTAGTGCCTCCTTTATTATCCTATCACAAAAGGGCTAAACAATTGATTTACCTGTGCTTTTGTTTCTGGGTAAATTTTGTAAGTATTTTAGGTTAATGTTAATTTTGTTGGGATCTCCATATTACATTTAATTGATATCAAAAATACAAAATAAAAAATAACTTTTCTTAATGAACAATATGGTATTTCGTGGATCATTTCTTTACTGGTATTTATTTTTGACAGGATTTGGTATTTTTTTTAACGTCACACTGGTGCAACACAACGGGCTATTTTTTGAATGGAAGAATTGTTTAATAAGAGGATCTTCGTAGATTTCCTTTTATATTCGGCTTATAAAAAAAAAAAAAGGCACAAGACTAGAATGTCAACTAAGAAAACTACTCTCGGAAAAACAATTCTCAATCCAAAGTTCACACATACAATTTAAACGGAATGCGTTACCTATTAATCTACTAATCCAATCATAAAGTCAGTCAAAAAAATATTTGATATGAATAGTTCTGAATAAGAACAGAAATTCTGAAAATCCAACAAGTAAAATTATATTTAAGTGTCTACAGGCGAAACACAAAGGTTTTAATCTTTTGAAGACGCTATGCTGAAGTTATTAAAATAAGCTTTTTTTTTTTTAATTACGTTGAGGAATGGGTCGTATTGACCATTTCCCTTCGCGCAGCCCAATATAAACTAGCCTTTGAAATCTAGTTGTCAAGAGGTAGATCATTAAAATTTGAGTTGGACAAAGTAGCACAAACTGTCAAGTGGCTAAAATTCAAAGTCTCTCCAGTGGAACACAGAGGGCAGTTAGGAATGTCTTTCACACCAATCCAGTGGAGATGTTCTTTGTAGATAATCATGTCCGTTAAAAATTCTGAAGTTGGCCGCAAAGATCCGTCTGGGGAGATCCATTGGGACCGGATTTCATAGTAGGCTTTCCCAGATTTTACCCTTAGCATCAGTCTTTTGAGTTTTGCGTATGTACATTAAGGTGTCCCTTATTTTTCAAAGTTTTTATTTTCTAACGCATAGGCTCTAGTTTTGTTCATTTGACCCTAAAACACTCGGAAATAAATTTTTACCTTATTTAGAGCACTGCAACCCGTGCCGACTTGCATGGAAACATGTTCGTACAAGTTGCGTTCCAGGTGCCGCGCGTGCGCCGTGCTTGCTGTGTCAGTAAAGACGGGTTTTCCTAGCAGAATGGTTCCAAAGCAGTCAAATGCGTCATACGCCACGGATTACCACCAGAATTTAGTTCAAATAACCGATCACGAGACGGATTGTTAGAGTTGATGCGCTTCTTAGGAAAACATAAACACGCAGCGTTGCTATAAGTTGTAAATTCCTCTTGGAGCGGTAATTAGTAATTTGTAATTAACGTCGTACTAGAGCAATACAAAGGGCTATTGACGACGGTCCGGGATCAATCCCTTAAGGCAAAGATCCTAGGATAAAACCTCGTAATTTTGAACCACGGTCAGATGACGTAGCAACATCTGAGCTGGCACCCCACTCTCCAAACTTCCACACCAACCCAACATGAGGACTTTCGACCACAACAGATTTAAGGTGCACCAGCCGCCTCTACACCATACGCTTACAAACATGCATGCCCGGACCCGGATTCGAACCATGAACCTTCCGTTCTAGAGGCTAACACCTTAACCACTATACCTGTAGAGAAATTCGAGACGTTGGACTTGAATCTCTTCGCGCGGCGCTTATACCTGACACTTGAAAAACCGGGCTTTACTCTTGGCTTGTTGGGTAATTAACGCGCATTGTTTTATATTTCAAAAATGTCAATGGAACTGAGAAGCAGTAAAAAAAAAGCGTTTTCTTGGTTGGTGAGGTGAGTCATTGAGAAAGGGTAGAGCGGAATCCATAAAATCCGATTTTCAGAATAACCAGGCCTGGATGTGAGAAGTTCTAAGAAAGAACGCCTGACGATTCTTATTTCATTTAGAGAGAAGGAGCAACTTCTTGCAGTATCAAACTGGACAGTTCATCCAGCAAAGATAAAGATAAAGCAGTTTCAAACGCACTTAAAGAATGGAATCTCAAAAGATAAAGTACAAATAATGTGCTGTGATACGACAGCATATAATACAGGCCGCTTGAATGGAGTTTGTGAGCTTTTGGAACAGGATCTAGTAAGAGTATTGTTACTCTTTGCTTGCCGTCATCATGTTTATTAACTAGTTCTGAAAAGTGTATTTGAAACAAAGATCTACCAAGTTGCAAGCAGTCCCGATATTCCACTGATCAAAAAGTTCAGAGACAACTGGAAAAACATTAATCCTAATGCTATCGAAACATGCTCAGATTTTGCCAAACAGCATCTTTTTGACGCGACCATTAACGGATTGGTGACGTTTTTTAACCATGGACTGCAAAAATCCATTATACGTGACGATTATCGGGAACTGATCGAACTATCTGTTATTTTCTGGAGAGGAGATAACGAGAGTAAAATTAGAATCAGACCTCCTGGCGCAATGCATCTAGCACAATGGATGGATGGCAAAAGCTATTTTCTCTTTAAAAATATGTTTGCTGCAGTCTCGGTTCAAAATCAGCGTTGAGGACAAACGAACGTAGCAAGATGTTAGTTTATTCATTGTGGCAGTTTATGTGATACCCTGGCTTGGATGCAGTTTGGCGGTGAAGGCGGCGAATCAAGATTTGCGTTTTTTAAAGACGTTAAGAGTATGAAACAGTTGACAAATTGATTTCCAAAGGGGCCCTGAGCAAGTTCATTTAACACCAGTGGTATTTATCAGTCTTTGATGCTATTGTTTATAAACAAACCAAGACGAATATTGTAGCGAACTTACTAAGAGAAAGTTAATATGATTTTGGGATGATATATGTTCCATCGAAGGAAGAGTTATCTGTATCTTTATACGATGAGAGTTTTAATTGATCTGTTATTTTAAATTCTGTTAATTTTCTTGTGCTACTAATTTTTCTTAAAATTTTTTTCGCGATTAAAAGTTGACAGCAGCTTTCTCCAAGAAAACGTATCTTTGTGGGAAGAAAATGCAGCTTTTGTGGAAGCTATAAATAAGAATTTTAGCTTAAAAGCAGTAAATGACACAGCTGAAAGAGCTGTTAAGCTAATGCAAAGCCTTCCATGGTTTAATTACCGTAGAAGAACAGAAACAGTTCTTATTGCGCTGTGTGCAAGAACATATTAACTGTAAAAAAGAGACCTTAAAATGAAAGTATCCTGAATAATTATGTGTAACTTTATTTTTTAATAATTAAAGGCATTACTTAAATTTGTCTTTTAATCAATATTTACCTATGATATGCATAGTTGGGATGACCTAGCTACGTATTAAAATCTGTTAAAAAACGTCTATTTCCATAAACTTTGGGGCCTTGTCGGCACGGGTTAACATTAACGTAGGAAGTTGAAATTTCATATTTAAGTAAGGCTTAGTATATTAAAAAGAATTAAAGGGTATGCGTTTTGATAACTGCAAAAAAAAAGATTTTTCGCCCATATAAGGGACACTCTAATGTGCATATATCCCCGCTGATCTTACAATGGTGGAAAATGCCTGGCTGTATGGTAAGGCAATAAGAGGATGTGGAAGGTTGCGACCATGTTCAGCCAGCGAGTCTGCCTTCTCATCACCGGGAATGTCGCAATGGCTGGGTATCCATTAGAAGAGAACCGTCCAACTAGCACAGTTGAGTTCGTAATTTTTTTTTTTTTGCCTTTTCTACACGTGTCGAATCGATTGTATGAATCAACAAGACAGCAGCGTGTCTATAAGAAGTAGTTAAGTCAGATAAATCAGATGTCGTTTGTCCAATGGCCTCAATTGCAGCCTCAGAGTTCCTAGTATTCCATCCCACAGCACATGAACCCTAAAAAAAAACTCGCACAATAATAATCGGCTCCGGCTGTACAATCCTCCTGGGCGAACCATCGGTATATATATGGAGCCAGGTATCCTTTGGATATCTAGTTGCAATGGTTTCCTGGGCATGAGCACGAAGAATAGCAGGAAGAGCATCACTTTTTTTCTCTTATAAATTAATGGCGAGTATCATTTTTAATATTGTATTTATTCAATAGGTCGTCGGATTTAGAAAATAATGATTGATGTGTTTTAAGTCTCTTTCTAGCTGGTATTAATTCCCGCCAGTGCTGGAGTCTGTCTTTTACATTTTTCAAATTGTTTAAGAAATTGTTTCTCTCTTCTAACTTTCATAGGTTCCAAACAAGATTGAATTTCTAAGGCTGTAATAGGCGTGGAGCAGTTAGCGGAAGTCATAAGTCTGAGGGCTTTGTTCTGGACCAACTGGCGACAGTAAGGCGCATTACATTTCGAATAACTATTTTGTGTATAGTTTTTATTTTTTAATATTGAGGATTTTGTAAATATGCATTACTTTAAATTACTTTTTCTTGAAATGATACTTTCTATTTTATAGGGTACTTTATTTCAACAATGAAGAATAAAAAGGTTCTCACCTCTTAAGCGAACCATTCTAAATAGTGTTTATTTTTGCATGATATTGTATAACATCAATTTTAAACACTTTTCAGAGTTTAAGAATAATAGGTCAGGAAGAAATAGCTACTTACTTCAGGTAAGATTACAATAATAGCTACTAACAGCACCTAATTTTGATGCGAGATTTCGAATCGATATAAAATATTTCTCCTGATTCCAAGTTTCAAGTCATTGGGTCCTGTCGTTTCTAAATGATGAATATAAAAAATATGGAACACCTAATGTTGAATTGGGTTCCCTGACATTTTACTAATATCTTCCAATTACTCTAAAAATATTTTGTAATGTTACTTTTAAAGAATCCAAACAAAATACAAATACAAATATTGACGACCAGCTACAGGCTCAAGCCCAACAAGGCTGGTCCATTGTTTATGAATTCCCCAATTCCCACTGACTATCCAATTGTATCTTAAATTGTGCACTAACTTTGAATTAACTATATTTTCTAGCAACTCGTTCCATTTATCTATTACCCTATTAAAGTAGTAGTTTTTCCTTAAATCCCGATTGAAATGTGTCTTATTCGATTTATATCCATGGCCCCTTGTTCTGTTATACCTTTTGAAATTTAAGCCCTCTGTGTCCCCTTGTTTTACCAACTTGAAAAGCTGAATCAAGTCCCCCCTCCTTCGTCTTCTTTCCAGTGTATGCATGTTTAGCTTACTTAAAAGCTCATTATAGTTTAGATTTCCTATCCCCTTTATTATTTTTGTAGCTCTGTGCTGAACCCTTTCAATTAA
The DNA here is from genome assembly GCA_947359465.1 of Metellina segmentata. NCBI lineage: Eukaryota > Metazoa > Arthropoda > Arachnida > Araneae > Tetragnathidae > Metellina > Metellina segmentata. Next base: position 6,080,789 of record OX375884.1, on the reverse strand, counting down.
TTCTATATCCTTTCTCATATATGGAGCCCAGAATTGTACAGCATGTTCTAGATGTGGTCTTACTAAGCCCTTATATAACGGCAAGATTATATTCGTATCCCTTGAAGTTACAGTCTTTTTAATATACCCCAATAACCTATTAGCCTTTTTACCCGCAGCTGAACATTGGTGACCCATTTTAAAATCCCTGTGAATTATTACCCCAAGATCCTTGACTGTTTCTCCCTCCTTTATCTTTACTCCCTGCAGACAGTACTCGGCTCCACTGTTCTTGTAACCCATATGCAGAACTTGACATTTCCCTACATTAAATGACGTACCCCATTTTACAGCCCATTCGGATATCTTATCAAAATCCCCTTGTAAATTCTCTATCTGTACCTTGGTATCCACTGTCCCCCTGGGTAATCTATGTAATAATTTCTTTTAAGTTAATTTTTAATAAGCAAGGGCAGGTAGTTGAATTTACGTCTCAAGAGAGCAACATAGAGAGCTATTTAATATGCAATAGGAATTGTGGAATTAGTATTAAAAAAATATCAACTGCATTTTGTAGCAGTAATTGGATGAAATTAAATTCAGTACTTTTTACACAACAATGCAAACTTTCAGCTCATTCCCCAGGCAGTTTTTCAATAATATACTTAATATTCGCTATTTTTAGTAATTTTTCTAAAAATAGCTACTGAGCTTTTAGTAAGAAGGCTGAAATTTTGCGATCTTATAAAAATTCCTGAATCTATTTCTATAAAAATATATAAAGGTGCATTTATAATTTGCAGTTTTTCAAATGTTAATTTCATAATTAATATGTATTAAAAATTAACTTTATAAAAGAAATTACGTAGATATTGATTGGTTTCTTATGGAACAATGGCTAGCTATGGACAAACAATATTTTATCCGTCAAGTAAATGGGCATATACGAGAAACGTTTTCAGTGACATGCAGAAGAGAGGAATACACCCAGGATTGTTGCAGTGAATCCTATAGTCCCAAGCTGATAGCGGGGAGACAGACATTTGACTTGAATTCTTTAAAAGATGTATTACGTAAGGGACATGATCAATTACGTAGTTCCTAACTGTTAACAACTTACTTCCACATCATAAGTGATAAAATAATTTTATAAAATTAAAATTTCAAGAAAAAGAGGGACGTTAAAGTGTCTTAAAGCACTATAAAAAAAATGAAAATAAATAGGAGAAAATAGTTACAAATTATAGTAATTGATACATCTAAGGGTCCTATTCATCTTCCAAATGTGCACAAGAAACAGACGACAATCTGATCAGAAAAATTGGTGAAAAATTGCGCACAAGCTTAAAGTGATCATTTTGGTACAAAAATTAAATAAAAATAAAACTAGATAATGCAGAGTTTAATTAGGTAATAAGGGTGGGGGTTTAAGAAATAACCAGCAGGGGCTACATTCACCCCAACGCCGTTTAAGTCGTGGCGTGAATGTAGAGTAGTTAATTATTTAATAATTATTTTCTCGGATCTTTCCCTTAAGGGACTGATCCCGGACCGTCGTCAATAGCCCGTTGTGTTGCTCTAGTACGACGTTAACTAAAAATTACCAAAATTACCAATTAATAATTATTTTCAAGTAATGTTTACGTTAAAATCACGTTTTGGCAATCATTGAAAGTGAACTAATAAGACAGTCGTGTGGTAAAGTGAAGCAACCTGTAAGTCCAACTCAAAAAGTGGGACTTACGCTCAGGTGAGCAATTTAATAATAATAATAATAATAATAATTCATATATATATTTTTTAATACTACAATGCAAAGGTAATAGGTAGCTTGTTTATGAAATAAGATAACGTAGAACACTGATGACTTAATCCGAACTCTTTTGGACATTAAAAATAACATCTACTTTCTCAATCAGTTTCAAATCATCCATTTCAAGCTGCAAAAAGACGTACAAGAAAAAGTTCCGATCGTGTCGGCTGTATGTATAGACTGCTAACTTTACAGAGCAGTCGATTTCTACGTTTCGAGCCGTCTCACTGGAGTCGCTACTGTCGCATGGTCATTGACACGCCATTGGAAAGGGTTCTATTCAATTTACCTTAAAGCAGTAATGGTAATGGTAATTTTTAACTAACGTCCCACTAGAGCAGTGGTTCCCAAACTTACTATGCCCATGGACCCCTTATTAGAGCAAAAACCTGACCATGAACCCCAAGTGAAATAACTCTACATAACTGCAGAATTAACAAACTACAAATTTAACTTTGATGTCTTAAATGGTAAATGCTGACGTAAAAATAAAATATAAATAAAGCATTTTGATATTAAAAATAGAATTTATTGAAATTATAACTTTTGTTTTGAAATACAAAAACAAATATTTTTTTTCAATGAGATGGGTGAACCTGATGGGATGATATGAGGTTATTTATGTTCCGCTCTATGTTTGTGAGTAACATTCGTAAGTCTCCACGAGCATTAATTTTCAGTCAATTTCTTTATTTCGTGATGAGGCTCATAACTGCACTAAATCCATGTTCTACTAAATAGGAAGATGGGAAGTCAATCAATATAGTGACCCATAAAGCAGGATTTAAAATTTGTAACAGTTTTTTTTAACCAGTATTTGTGGTATCCTTGTTCAAACGTTGGTTTCAGCTCCTCATTTGTTGAAAATTCAATAAATTGCTCCTGTATTAGTATGGATTCATCTGAATTTATGGGTCTACTTGCATTAGGGTCCAAAACTTCATCGGAGATTACCAAGTGAAGAAAGTCTTCAAATCTTTGGCTGAGGTCAGAATGAAGAACCGTTAAGTGTTGACAATAAGCAAGCATATCTTCATCTCATTTTTGCAATTTTGAAAGATTTGGAAACTGAGAGCATTCTTTTCTCCCTAAGTTTTGTTTGTATAGAAAAGGTTTTGAAAACTTTTAGTTATTATTACTTATATTATGCTTTTAATTTTACTGAATTTAAGTGATCAAAGTAGTGATAAAAGTGATCAGAGTAGCTTCAAATTGGTTTTCTTTAAGTTTGGCAAAAAGGTATATCATTTTTCATATAAGCTATGTCATTTTTTGAATTAATTAAATTGAGCTGCAAATCATTGTCTTTACTTTCCAGGAATTCCAACACTGAATCAAAGAGTGCATAAAATCAATCCAAACATGCACTTTTAGATAACCAACAAACTTCCGTGTTAAGTAGTAAACGGTTACGATATTCATCATTTTCCAAACAAAGTTGAGCAAATAATCTTTCAATTAAGGAATTCCTTTTGATTTTATTAACTGCTCTAATGACATAATCTAGGGAGCCTTGCAAGCGGTCACTGAGATTTTTGGCGACTGAATTTTGTCGATGAATGACACAATGTACAGATAATACATTCTTATAGCTTGTATGCCAGAAAGCCTCGGTGTGGTCCTACCATTTCCGGAGAACCGTCAGTAGCAACGAAGAGCATATTACTCAAGGGTATAGCTTTTAAATCGAAAAATATTTTTCCTTGATTAAATATTGTTTTACCTTTCGTATCAGTTTCCAAACATTTGGCAAATAACAATTCTTGGGAAATTTTATTTCACAGATCTCACATAAGCTAAAAGTAAAGCTTTGTTTCCTGGCAAAGTTGACAGGTCAATCTGTATAGGGGGAATTCAGATGTTTTTAAGTACTCGCATAAAGAATTTTTTATGCACTGAGCCATTTTGTTAATCCTTCTCTGTACGGTATTATTAATCAGTGGAATTCTTATAATATCCAAAGGTGACTTATGCAGCACGGTGCGTATAACGCACTTACACCTGGTAGAATAATTTCCGATATATTTATGCAATAAGGCACTGGGCGATTTATAAATATGATTCATTTGACAACCCCACACATATATAGCGATTTTTTGTCGTAGTTAACACGAAATGTTGAATATTTTGCCTCTAACGTGCGGCGTCGTAATGTCGTATTGAATCGAGCGCGCCAGCCAATAATAGCCAGGGGGGGGGGTGGAAGGCAGGCGGGTATTTCGCCCTCCTGCCTCCGAGGAAAAGGAGTGAAAGGCTAATTTCGACCCCCACCCACTATTAAGGAACATTATAAAAATGTTTACTTAAAAAGTAACATTAAAGCAGTACCACTAAAACAATTTTGGATTCTAATTTCATTTCCTGTCAATAGACGCAAGCCCGGATCTATCAAACTTGACATTTTCCCGGGGCGGCATATTTTTTTTTTTTTGGGGGGGGGGGAAAGCTCAAAAGTTGGTGTAAAAAAATAAAATGTATAAAAACAAATAAAAAAATTATAAGACATGAACGTGTCGTACTTTGTCAACACTCCGCAGGTACTTAAGATAGTTGGACGACCTTTCGATGGCATTTACAAATTACTGCAGACCATTTAATTAAAATAAAACAATAACAGAACCGTAGAATGAGGGTTTCTACAAGGATGCGGAGGCGGAAAAAAGTCCGCCACTTCACAAGTACAGTCATCAACATTAGTTCCAAAGCCCTAGATATCAGAATCTTAGTTGTTCAAGACATTGTAGACTCAAAAACTCTACTCTAATGTTAAAGAATTTGTGTGTAGAACTGCGGAGAGAAAATGTGTATATGACATTTAAATAATGTTGCAATAAATTTTTGACCTAAAACTGGTAAATAAGGAAAAATTAATGCGTGATTAGTTTGTGGTCGTAAAAAGATCTCTCTCTCTCTCTCCCCCCCCCTCACTCTGCAAAATGTTGACCCGTCCGTTCATTATGTTTTAAAATAATCTTTGTGTTTTCAAATTATATATATGACAGGCTTATCAAGAACTAGCCAATGGGTGGTCAGCGGGCCATCACGGCGTTGCCCTTGACAGTACTTTTCGTGGGGTCATGTGTGATCACTGCTCGCTAGCCCCCGGTGATTGCTACGAGTTTCCATTTGCATTTTGAGTTCCCATTTGAGTTTGCTTTGCAAACCAAATGGGAATTCGTACTCTATTGGATAACAGCCATAACGGCGTTGCCCGTGGTATTGGTTAGTTTCGCAAACTAAATGGGAATTCGTAGCCTATTGGTAAGGTAAGGTAATTTTAATTTACGTCGTACTAGAGCAACACAACGGGTTATTGACGACGGTCCGGGATGAATTCCCTGTGGGAAAGATCCGAGGACAACGCAACGTAATTTTGAACCACGGTCAGATGACCGTAGCCTATTGGTTAACAGCTATCACGGCGTTCCCCGTGGTCTTGGTTTGCTTTGCAAACCAACACAACGGCGGGCAACGCACATTCGCGACCCTCTCGCGAATTGTTACGGGCAACACACATTGTTAAATGCTACCAAATTCGAGTTGCGAAGAAATCAAATCGGCGTAACGATCGCTGAGATAAAAAAGAAAAAAACAATAACGGTCGCTAACCCCTGGTGATTGCTATGCAATTCCAAAAACGATCGCAATGTCCATTGTGATAGTCCGGTGCGATGTTGATTAAATATCAACCAAAATATAAAAAAAAACGTGATGTCACTGTATAATGCGCCTATATTCGTTTTGCAAAAACAAAAAATTACAATTTAAAAAGGTAATAGTTTGGTAATTTTTAGTTAACGTCGTACTAGAGTAACACAACGGGCTATTGATGACGGTCCGGGATCAGTCCCTTAAGGGAAAGATCCGACTATTTAAAAAGTAAGAAATGGAATCTGTGATCTCGATAGCGAAGGTTAAATTCGTATTTTTTTTTTTAAAATTAACGTCATACTAGAGCTACACACGGGCTATTGACGACGGTTTGGTATCAATCCCTAAAGGGAAAGATTCGAGGACAATGCTCGGATCTTTCCCTTAAGGGATTGTTCCAGGACCGTCGTCAATAGCCCGTTGTGTCGCTTTAGTACGACGTTAACTAAAATTACCATTACCATTACCGAGGACAATGCCTCGTAACTTTGAACCACGGTCAGATGACGAAGGAACACCTGAGCTGGCACCCCACTCTCCAAAAATATATACAAGTTACAATTTGAAAATTATATGTTTAAAGAAAATCATATTTTTAGGTAATTGGTAATTGGTAATTTTAGTTAAAGCCGTACTAGAGCAACACAACGGGCTATTGACGACGGTCCGGGATCAGTCATTTGAGGGAAAGATCCGAGGACAACACCTCGTAATTTTGAACCACGGTCAGATGACGAAGCAACACCTGAGCTGGCACCCCACTCTCCAAACTTCTACGCCAACCCAACGTGAGGACTTTCGGCCACGACAGATTTAAGGTGCACCAACCGCCTCTACACCATACGCTTACAAACATCCATTCCCGGACCCGGATTCGAACCAGGAACCTTCCGATCTAGAGGCTAGCACCTTAACCACTATACCGGTTGGTCGGCCATATTTTTAGGTAAAATGGTAATTTTTAGTTAACGTCATACTAGAGCAACACAACGGGCTATTGACGACGGTCCGGAATCAGTCCCTTAAGGGAAAGAATTACGAGGACAACACCTCGTAATTTTGAACCACGGTCAGATGACGCATATTTTTAGGTATCGATCTAATGGGAAATTTTCCGTAGATTTCAAATCCGTTGAAATTACCAATCATTTAAAAATGTTCTAGATTGTATTTTAAAATTCGGCGCGACCCAAAAATTTGGACTACCCGTGTAAAAAACCACATTACTGTAAGTACCTTAGATTAGTCAGAAGCGTGCACGTAAATATACAAACAGACAAACATTTCCTTTTATAATATCTAAGAATGATAAATTTTTTAAGTCGAAAATGTGTGTGCTTGTATATGCGAACACTAACGTCATAGATTAGCACACCCTCAATGTTTTTGACCAATCAGCACATGGAGTGGGTCTGACGGCACATATCGAAAAAAAGCATTGCGCAATACGCATGTTTCTGTTTTTCTACCCGGCATTTCGATCCTTCGATATGCATGTAAACAAATAAAAAGTACTGCTTTTCTGAAAGCAGGTTTCCCTCTCGTATTTGTTTTAGAATGTTTTCCTATGCATTAATGCAAACTGAAACAAAAAACAACTATCTTTTTTTGTGACACTCTTGATCTGCTGTGAAACCTATCAAGAATAAAACTTCTTTTTGAAAATGTTTTCCTCTAATAACGGTTTCGACGTGGAGCAAAATGCAAGAACAGGCTCTTCAGGTGTACATGTTGATACGGAAACCACCTTTCTCCAAGATTTGGTAAATGGTAAACCAGTTAGAAAAAGTAACTCTTTACACAAGTTGAAGTCTGAAAGAAGTTTTTCTAAAGTTCTAGTTATATATACCGGTGGAACTATTGGTATGATACGAACCAGCGCTGGCGGTACGTTCAGTTTCGATATTTTTTATTTTAATTGTAGGTCTTGATCTTTTATTGCTCAAGATTTTAATGTTCTGAAGTCCATTCATACAAGCCACCAAAGTAAATATTTTGCTGTTTTGTATTTAAATTAAGTCTCAAAATACCCACTTCAAAATTCTCAAAAATTGATTCTGCTTGGTGCATCTTTGTCTGATCTGACTGCCTGCCTGCTTCATAAAAACATGCATACAGCAAGATTCATGTATCCAGAAATTCTTAATTCAAATTCAACAATCCTACTTGGATCTCATTTGTGTCCAAATACTGCCCTTGCAGCTGTTATTTCACTTTGGTTAATAGGAAAAGGTCGCAAGCTGAGTTAATTGATTTGTGATTTTTTTTAGGCCTGTGACTGACCAAACAAAATATGTACACAAGTTTTAATCTTATAACTTGTGTTCATTTATAGAGTTTGACTTGGAATTTCTTAAGATCTGATTAAGTTTTAATTCAGAATGAAAATTTATTTTGTGTCTGCATAACAGTTGGGGTATCTGAAAATTTTACATTTTATTTCCGATTTTTGCTCTTTGATTGTTTGTTATTTGGGTTTGGCAAAACAGTTTTCTCTACTGAAATTCTAATTCCAAATGATTTTTTTACTTTTGCTAAGTAACGTACATAATTTGGGAATTGACTAAATGTTTTGATTCTTGGCTTCCTTTAGTTTGTTTTAAAATAGATTGTGTAATGCTGAGGATTTCTTGTTACAAAATCATTCCAAGAAATTGAGAAAATATATGCAGTATTCGAAATCATTGGTGGTCCGCTGGTCCGAGACCACTAAAAGTACGATTGGACCGAGAGATTAAAAATCTGGGTGGTCCACAGAACCAGTAGCTATAATGGGGTGGTATATAGTATTCAATACGTAACAACATATAGCGCTTTATAGCCAAATGTGGTAACCTTCCAGTTTTCACATGTTTGCGTGCTTTCATCCAGTTTTAAGGCAACCCTTCATATTACTGTCATTTTTTCTTTGTTATTATTTTACATTAGTTGTGTCTGGTTGCTCCGTCCATTGCTCTCGTTTTTCTTTGTTGTTTCTTTCAAGTAAGTTGCACTTTTATTTTGCTTTAATAGGGTTTACCCCTCACAAATTTTGCGTTTGCCATAATAAAATATAAGATGTGTAAATAGGATTAATTAAAACATTTTTTTTATTAATACAATAGAAAAAATTTTAATTGCAAATCTAATTTTTCTGTGTTATTTACTCTAAACATGTTTACTCTACACCACTTAAATTAACTTAATTTTTAAGCAAACAATGTGTTTTTAAGGAAACTATGCTATGTCAGAAGTCGGTAAAAAATCCGATCCACTACTACCTAATTCATTGCTACGATCTTTGTATTAGTTAAGAAAAAAAGAAATATAATATATATACGATAGATATTTTCCTAGCCATGCTGGTAAAGTAATTAACCTCTACAGAGGCAATCAGTCTCTACCATAGCGTCTCAAACACAAAGGGATGTATTTTAATAATTGATTGTTACAGGTGAGGGCAAACAATTTTATTAATTAAATCAGGGCCAAAAATTTAAGCTCAGAATGCTCTCACTAATTTTTTTTTTGCAACAATGTAAGGGATTCTACATTTTACATATTTTAGCAATTTTGTTTCAGGTTTAACCTGTGTGGTACACAACAAGGCTCCTAACATGTCACCTTTTGACACCTTTTTATTTTTTGTTACCTTTTCTGGGGTTTTAAGTTCTTAAATTCTATTTGAAGAAGAAAAATTTTTTGGTGTATAATTAAAAAAAAATTAATATTTCCTCTAAAAAAAACCCAGGCACGAATTCAATTTCGAAATGCGTGCTACGTTCCACCGCAAGAATGGATTCAAAAACATATCGTTTCAACTGTAAAAGGATACTTCACGTTGCCCGCGGTGTATTAGCAGCAACTTCTGGAAGTTTTCCTACGCGAAAAGGCTATCAGTAAGGCGAAGCGGCGAAGTTTAATGGAAGCTGAGCCATCTGTATCATCCAAACCCCTCTTACCTAATTACCTAACTTGAGCAATAGAACCTTGAGTGGTATTTACGACTGATGCTTTCCTTTCATAGTATTGTGTGCATATCATTTGGCGCTAAAGAGATATCACCGGTCGACAGGGTCGAACAAAAAGAGGAACCCTCTAGGAGGTCAGACGCTGACAGCTTGTAAATGGTGATCGATGCCAGCGGTCACTTAAAAGAGGGGATAACATCCTCCATACACAGATCTGAGGGCGGTCTCAACAGACCCGTTTTATTTTCGGCTTCTGGAATAAGACGAGAACAGGGGGGGGGGGTGTCAAGAGACCGGACGGATCAAGTTGATATTAACTCAACGTTAATCCTCTGCATACGGAGCGGCAGAATATCGTTTTCTACCTTCGTGTTAGGCTACCTACACACATCGATTTCCTGTCAGGTGATAAACAAACGTAAAGATATTTAATCGTGCTTTGCTTGCACACTATAGACTACTGTCATGGTTTAATTTATGCGAGAAACAAAACAAAATGACTTTTATTACCTTGTCCAATTTTATATCTTCGCGCTCGTTGAAGATAGAATAAAACAGATTTGAAAACTGCGGAAAATTTTAAACCAGATCGATTCATTAAATGTGATTTTCTTTAAATAAATAATTTTTTCAATTGTAACTTTTACATTTTTGCTATACGTATTTAGCAGCGTTTGATGAAGATATTGATTTCGAATACGAGAAGGGCTATTTATATCGATTTATAGAAAAGATACAACTTGAATGAGTACTTAGTTGTCTTAATTTACTGCTGTATATTAATAGCAGCTAAAAATAGGATGTTTATTCAATTGTATTCGATGTAAGAGTTCATACAACAAAGGGGATAGTAGTTAATTTTATTTCTGAGATAACGTATACCGACAACGGTCCATTTAATTTTTCATTTGTGCCAAATGTCTTTAAAATAAAGCTAAATTGAAACATTCAATTTTGAAGTTATTTTATATATTTATATATTTTAATCTTGAAGTTTTTATTTTTTTTATATGTTTTAATCTTGAAATTATTACTATTTTTATCGAAATTTTTATATTATAGACAGAAATTATCTTTGCGATCTTACTGATTTTGACATAAGGGTCATTCTGAAATTAAATGGAAATTTGACAGTCAAAACTTTTGAAAAATAAAATTAAAGTTTTATTTATTTTAAGTATTTAGTATCCTGTTAGGGCAAATGAAGTTGTACAACCATCAAACACAGGTCAAGAAAGCACTTTAAGCAAATTAAAGCCAATTTTTTATTTCCTTAAAACATGGAGGTGACATATATAGTCCCATGGAGGTGACATTCATGGGAATGGAGGTGACAAAATGTTTCAGTTTCATCTAACACAGTGTAATGTTTTCAGGAATTTCATAAAAAATGTACTGTTTATGAGTGTTCATTGTCAGTTGTTTTAAAATGGCCACAACCTCATCAACTGTTACTTCACATTCTTCGGAAAAAACAAATTTGTTTTTGTGTCATGTCATCTTGACATGAAGCGGATCTGGTAAGAAGCTTCAAAACATTCCAAGACATTTGCCACATAATAGCAAACACTCTTTCTACCAAATACTTTGATAATTATATATTAATTAAATGGGCACTTGAGTCAGGTTGTAAAGATTCAAACAATGAGCAGAACATTAAGTTTTTCACTGTTTTCAATTTCCCTACCTATGTAATGTGATTTGGTTGTCTGAACCTCTGAAATGCACACTTTGTATCTCTTTGTTGTACTTACATAAATAATTTTTGCTGAAATGTATTGCATGTATCAGTATCTCATCTGTTCCGAGGTTATTTTTTTAGGTTGAAAATTGACCTGTATTGGACTATTTGCAAACATGCTTCATGAAATGAGGAAGCATATGATTAAATTTACTAACTAGCTCTTTGACTTCTATTTCTACTTTTGATTTAACCACTTTCTTAGCTGACTTTTTTATTCCTTTAACTAAACTTTGCTTCTTTCCTCTTCCATTCCTCAACACATGAAATCACATTTTCAAAATCATTTATCTCAACGTGTTTGTTAATGCTCTTCTTACATCTCCTTTCCAGGCATTCTTCTTTACTTTTACTCTTTACTACATCCTGACAGCAGAGATTTAACCATCTGGTCTAAATCATTGCAATTAAAAACTTTGAGGCTTTTTAATTTTTCAAAAATGAAAAAACATTTTCATGCTTTTTACATGCACATGTTTTTTTACATCAGGTTGCAATACCTAAAATGGTAATAAAAAAAAAACCCAGAACATTGAGTATGGAATAGTATAACCAGATTCTATTTCAAACTTTTTATGAAGATTTTAAGATTTCCCATTGGGGGTTCTCTTTTGTTTTTAGTATTAGTCCTTAATGCCTGATTCCATACGGCTGACATCTTGCTAAAAAAACTTCACAATGTCAGATCTTATTCTCATTTTGTGTTTTGTTTGGTATGTGCTTGTCTCTTTAATTAATTCAACAATGTTTTTCTCACTTTATTTTATTCAATTTTTCCCAGTATGGTCTAAAGTGGGATCTTATGCAAACTTTGATACTTTTTAATAATTTTCCCAGACAGTACCAAACCAAAGAGAGAGATTTTCTTGTTTTTTTTAAACCCATTTCTTTTACTGAGCCCTCTTTTCTGAAGGAAAGTACTGAAATACCTTTTATTTTTCCATCTTCTTTTCTTCTATAATATCTCTCCAACTCCTTCCTTTTAAATTCTACATACAGTTCTGGATCATTTTTAATTCTATTTCTTTTTTGCTCAGACTCCTTCCTGATCTTCCTAAATTTTATTATATCAGATTTCTTATACATGGTACCAACTAGGCAGATTGACAAGGTACCATGCCAGAAACTGCAAAGAGAATTTCAGTCATGAGGATACTTAAATTATCTCCCAACTCTCAATGCCATACTTTTAAAGAAAAATTAAAGATTCTATCAGCATACATAATCAGACTCAAAGTTACAAGTGTTCAAACATTGTAAATCAAATAAAACTGGTAGCTAACACTACAGGTTCAAATCAGAATCAATTGGCAGGTTAAATCAGTACAGGTTAGAGAAAAAACATTTGGACTCCTTATTTGTTTACCCAAGATTGTTCTTACTTTAATAAATAACCATTTATAATCAATATTTAACCGTCATTGCAAAAAATTCGTCATAAGAAATATTTGCTCACCTCCATGGATGACTGTCACCTCCATGTTGGAACTTAGCCATGGAGGTGACATTTCAATGGTTGGACCACATTTATGCCTAAACTAAAATAATTCCAGCCATGTGCTTTTATTTCCAGATTATTTTGTACAATTTCTAACTATTTGTTGAAAAAAGTTCAGCAATAAATGAAATTATATAAAGTTAAAAAATGCCACGGAGGTGACATTGTAAAAATAACTCATGAGTTTTCTAAACATAAATATAAGAAACAGACAAAATAATACTTACTATTGAGTCTAAGATATCTTACAGTAAAGATAGCTGATTAGAGCTTCTTTTAATTACACTTTCAGACATGTGCTGCCTTCTAGTAGACTTTTTTAAAGGTTATTTACATTTTTGCAGAGCTGACAAAAATAGCAGGGACAAAGGAATTTAACTGATTTTTCAACATTAAATTTAATTAAAAATATAATAATTTCAAGTGCATTATGTAACAATAAAACTCTTAATACTAAATTGAGCTACTAAATAAAGGAATTTCTTACACTGTTTAAGTTTCAACTAATCTTAACCTAAAAACAGGGTTTGGGACTGCCATGGAGGTGACATTTTCCATGGTTAATTTACTTTTTTAACTATAAATATGCAAATATTTATTCTTTTAACACTATCTGATGAAAATATACCTCAATTAAGATATATTACTATTGTATAAAAATCAATTAATGCATAAAATTCCCCAAAAAAATGCAGTTGACCCAAATTTCCACTTAATTTCAGAATGACCCATAAACTGTTTTTAGTCATTCTTAGATTGTTTTTAGTTTAGCATAATTCTCTCGTTTCGTCGTGGGTTTTAATAAAATTATTGTTGAAACATTCTCCAGTACTTTACAGCTGACGTCTTCCCATGCATTTTACGGTTTTTATCTTTGTTCAGTTGTAATGTTTTATCCCATAGCACCGATCTTATTTATACCTATTTCCAAAAAATTAAATCGAAATACTTAATTTCTTTATTTCAACATTCAGTTTGGTGAACAAAATTTTAAATCCTTACTTATTCAAGTTTCTGTGTTTGACATATCATTTAAAAAGCCACCATTTCCATGCTATCGATGCTATATTACAATAAGAGGGGAAAAAATTTGAATTATTTTTCTCTTTAATTGTTAAATACAAATCTAAAAAGTGAATAGCAAAGACCCTGTTATCAGTTCTTCTCGATTTATGGAACTATATTTTCGTTTCGAATAAGTTTCTATTTTCTAAATTCTATTTTAGGTAATTTAACATTATTTTTTATCTACCTTTCAAACAAAGAAAGATTTTTTGTTACCTTAAGCTAATATAATTTTTAGACCTATACGTATATTTTCCTATTGTATTTACAAACAATATTGCACTTCTGACCTCAAATTAAATTTTTTGTGCTACCTTACCTTATCTTAATTTTCTTCAAGTAATTAGGCGTATTAAGTAGTGTACCTACTTACCCATCAATAAAATACTTAGATGATAGCTCACGTTAATCAATTTAACTACAATTAGACTATCCGAGACGACTAATCCACCACCCTTATCTCTTTTGGGGCATTTGTAGCACAAATGGAACCATGAATTGTATAACGACTAGAGAATATTTCAGCAAAAATTTGATTAAAACCCACGACAAAGCTTAAGAATTATGCTAAACTAAAAACAATCTAAGAATGACCAAAAAACTGTTTATATCAAATACCGGAAGATCGCAAAGAGAATTTCTGTTTATATAATTTTAAAATTTTGATAAAAATAGTAATAATATTAACTGTAAGATTAAAATATAAATTCTACAAAAATAAGCTCACAGTAAATTAAGTTCAGTAAATCAGGCTAATAAGTTCATTTTCAAAAACCGTATTGAGTTCATTTTAACACAGGATGTGAAAAATGAATGAAAATTGAAACTTATTTTTCACCATTTCATGTTAAAGACATTAAAAAAATAACTTCGAATTGAATGTTTAAATTTAGTTTTATTTTAAAGACATTTGCCACACATGAAAAATTAAACGGACCGTTGTCGGTATACGTTATCTCAGAAATAAAATTATCTACTATCCCCTTCGCTGAAAATTCTTAAAAAAGTCTATTCCGATTAAATATTCATCCTATTTTAAATTGCTATTTATATAAATATATTATCTATAAATCGAGATAAATAGCCCTTGTGTTCGTGATCAATATCTTCGTCAAATGCGGCTAAATTAGTATTGTGAAAATATAAAACTTACAATTGAAAAATTACCTATTTAAATGAAATCTCATTCAAGGTATGTATCTGGTGTAAAATTTTCCGCAGGTTTGAAATTCTTTGAAATTTTTAATCTATTACTAATAAGCGAGAAGATATAAATTTGGACTAGACAATTAAGAAACGTTTTTGTTTTGATCACATTTGGCTTAGTCTTAACTTAATCAATCTTTGACTTAAAATCACATGTAAGATATTGAACTAGGGTAAAATGTTCCGTAGATTTCAAATCCGTTGAAATTTGTACTCTATCTTAAACGAGCGTGAAGATATAAAACTTCGATTGGAGAGTAAAAGAGCTGTTTTGTTTTGCTCTTATATAAAATAAACAATGACTGTCGTTTGCTCTAGTGGCCATCGTCGACAGGAAAACAGATATCCTGTCGTATTACGAGTAGATCAAACTGTGTGCAAGCTCCCATACTCTTCTTCATGCCACCAAAAGAATTTATGGTATGTCATTTTATCGCCCGACCGAAATCAATGTGTATGCCAGTAGCCTTACGGAAACAGCCAAAAGAAGCAGCAAACTGAAACACAGCTGAACCGGCCTCTCCTCCTGAGGATGGCTTTCCCCTAGGAGGAGAGGTGATGTGTTTAGTATCTTTGTCATCACATGTTGCCGTTTCTAATGTGGGTCTGATTATGTCTAGAAGGTTTAGATACATCGCGGGTAAACTCTAAAAGGACGGTGGAATCTTCAATATATATGATAATTTACACTCTATGGTGTCTTCGGTAAAGTTTTTAAGGGGATAGATCATCAACCTCTCACACATTCCAAGCGCTCGAAGCTCCCTATCGAGAACCCCAACATTCCTGTCTACGGAACGGAGGCTATTCACGCGCTGCTCTCTTGTGGCACAGAAATGAGGGGATGGAAATCTTAATGGACTTCAGCTATTTCTTCAGAAGTTGGAAATCTGAAAGATTCCAACCCCTTACGTAAACCAGAGAATGCAAAACTTTTGTCCATCTCCAGAGGGTTAAATATTGAAAGATCGTTGCGAACGTATTGAAAATTGTCACTGTTATCATCAAAGTTGATTAATAAAAATTCTTGTGTTTTTTTGTGAAAGTCAGTTTGTAAAAAGATAAACGACTCATTACTTTCTAACTGAAAAAAGGAACTAATTGACATTGGGACATGTAATATTCACACAATACATAATGCTTTTCTTAAAGGTCTAAAAGAGTTAGGGTAAGATGTGTCTGAACTAGTTTTTACTATTCACAGATTTTTTTTAATCAGTGGCAATAAAAAATAAAGATTTTAAGGAAGCAGCACTTGCACAGGCAATGATTGAAGGAGCGGCAAGTCTCAGGATTATGGTCAGCAAAGACAGACTTTAAAAAATGTGCATTCTTCTATTGAGAAGAAAAAACAAAATTAATTTCATACTTCTTTAACAAAAAAATCAGACGTTATCTTTTAAAGAAAAGGAAGAAATTCTTCAAGCTGTGTTAAAAATAATGGAATTAAAAAATCCCAATTACGATTTTTTTAATTTTTATGTCACTATTTTTAAATGAAGAAAATAAAAATATCCTTCCAAAGAAAGAAAAAGAAAAGATAGGGGTGGCTGGGGAGGATCTTTTTATTTTCTATCTTTATACTTGAATATGTTTAGCATTATTGTTATTTGTCACTTTTTTTTTGCTCGATTTGTCACCTTTTTGGTTCAATTAGTCATTTTTGTCACCTTTTTAGACCTTGAAACCTGTTAGAAGCCCTGAATGTATGTTTACCAGATTGACAACAACACTTCTAACTTCTTCTTTCAAATACAAAGTCCAGATTCGTAACTTTTTTAATAAAAAATGTATATAATTTGACAGAATTTTTATTCGCCAAAGTAAAGATTTTGCTCGCCAGGCGAGTGGAAATTTTGTAATCAGTATTAGCATGCTATTAACTAAATTAATTTATTATTTGAGGAGCGGACCAGTATATTCTCGTATACACTGGTTCATGGGACCAGTGATTTTTATTTTTATTTTCTAACGCTGATAAGTCTGAAAACAATTCCTGTATTGTAGCTGACTGAATTATAACAATATATTTATATTGCTGTTGTAATTTTATTATTTTTAGTGTATGCTCCTGAATCAAATTTAATGGAAGAAAGAGTGAGGCAATATCCACAACTCCATGATCCTGTCACTGCTGAAGAATATGCAACAAATTATCCCAACGATGATATCCTAGTCTTACCGTAAGTTAACAGCATTTATTTCATGACACCAAGGTATGTTGATTTAAATCACGCTGTAAATCAAGTGATTTTTATTTTTAAAAAATCATTGATTTGAATCAATTTTAAATTTTCTTTTCTTTTTGTTACGTTTAATAATATTGGAAATGAAATAACTCTACAAGATGAATGTTATTTTATTCATTGCTGGTACTGAGTTCACCCTTAAATTGTATTGAAAATCATTCTCAATTTGTATGCACTAAGTAACATATTTGCTGATTGGGATCATAATTGCCAGACAAGTACAGTAAAACAACGTTTAACCGAACTTGGGTTAACCGAAACCCAGGTTATCTTAAATGCTTCCAATATCAACAATAAAATTACGTACTGTGATGTGTGCATAGGAATAATGAATTTTTGAATGAGTAATTTATATGCAAACTATTACTAAGTATGTATATATTGATGTACTGTAATCCTAAAAATTTAATTTTAACTTTTAATAAAGAACACAAGTGTAGCCTACAAGGAGAGTTTTGAGTTCATTTGACCTTCAAAACATTTCATATATTAGATTAAGCCATACCCTTTTAGAATTTGTTCTGTGGAAATGGCAACACCGCATAGCCTGACCCAGAATCCTCTGAATCTCCATAACCAATGAGAGGGGAAGGAAGGCCACTGGTGACTTAAAACATGAAGGTGGTTAAAAATATGATCTAAAAACTTTTTCAATTGAGACATTTTTGAAAGCCCTTTCTTTTTTATGTTGTGTTTGCGTGTTTGTATTGTTCCGTTTTTATTTGTTATGTTTAAATAAATACAGTACAAAGTCTAAAATCCGGCATCCTCCAGACCTCGTCCAATCCGGATTTCGGATCATTTGCAGTTTTTTGTCAAAAGAATCTAATCTAACCACCACCCTCAGCGTGCGTATTTATCTGCACATTATTTACATCTGGAACATGTTTGCAATACTAAAATAGCAGATATATAAATAAGAATAACTTTTACAAAAGGAACAAAAAGTTTTTTAATACAATGCAACAAATTTTATTTACAAATCTAATAATTTTTCTGTGTAGTATTTACTCTAAACATGTCCGTTATTTTGCGTTGTTTCATCAATTTGTTCCAGCTTGAACGCCCTGTTCTTTAAGAATTAGAGATAGAAAAATTGATAAAAAAATGCTGGTTAGTTAAATGTCCATATCTTGCACTTTGTACTGTATGTTTAAATGTTCAACTTTGGATTCTTTTAGGCTATCTCCTTCCTGGTTTTCAGAATAAGTGCTGAAGCAAAATATGCTCTGGTTTTCGTGAACATCAGTTCAATTTGTGCGGGAAACCACATATAATCTTTATTTATACATACTGTAATTAGATACAAAATATATAGTACAGTCAAGCCTGCATATAGCGAAGTCACACAAAACACTGAAAATTATTCATTACATCCAATATAATAAAAAATGGACTGACCCGCATGTTCTAAAGCAAAAGAATTTTCACGTGAAGGTTAAACTTTATTTCATAAGTGGGAAAAAGTCTTAACTTTCTTTTGAACACTTGAATTATCAATGCAGTTGCATAGTTCTTTTCCCAGTGCACTAAAATTATCCCAGCAATCAATGTTATGCAATTTGAAGAACGCATGCAAATTTTGAAGACTGTCCACACCAGATTTTGATGTCACTAATTGTCTATTTACTTCAATTTCAATGTCTTTTTCTTCGGAATCATCAGAAGTATTTTGTAACACTGCTGCAATGATATCACTGTCTGTTGTGCTTTAATTTCTACGCTGTAATCGCTATTAACATGATCAGCAAAAGTAACATCACCATCCCAAATTCTTTTTTCCTTTAAATTTTTCCACAGGGAACTTTCTTCAGGATCAGGCTCAGAAATGAAATCTGAGTTCCCAAGTCCACCTAAAGCAAAGCTGATTCAATAGGCCTTCTTTAGGATTTTATTATTTTGAGGAAAAGGCAAAAGCTATTTAAAAAAAGAAATTTTACATGTGAAACGAGAGAGAGGACTTTAGAGATCAAGGTCTATAAAAAAGATGGTCCAAAGACTTAAATTTTTATCTGCTTTAATCGGTAAATAAACGCACCCCTGCAAACAGCCTATGAAGGTTGGTAGAAAAACTTTGACTTCCAATCTAGACATTGCAAAGGCTTTTTTGAAGTTTTACTGCAATGTTAGTAATTTTAGACCTAGGGCCCAGATTGGAAAGAGAAATAAATTCTCCTTGTGTAGACCTGGAATGGGACAATCTGTTCTCTTTACATTTAATGATAAAGAATTTCAGAGAAGTCTCTGGAACTTATCTAGAGGAAAGAGTGCCGGCCCTGACAGTATCTTACCCAAATTCATTCTGGAACTGGGCATGAAGGCTAAACAAAGTATTTACTTCTTTATAAACAAAACAAGGGGTGGCTCTTTTCCGAGAAAGGCAAATTTTATTCCTGTCTTAAAACCTAAAAAAGACCCAGCTGACACCCATAGTTTTAGACCCATTTCCCTGACCTGTATATTGAGTAAACTAGCTGAAAGAATGGTCGTTGATGGACAACAATATTACCTGGACAATTGTGGCCATATCTCTGAGAGACAAGCTGGCTTCAGACGTGGATGTAACACAACCGAACAAATCGTTCGACTATCTCAACATATTAAAGACGGCTTTCAAAGGAAGCAAAGTACACTTGCTGTCTTTGTTGATTTTAAATCGGCTTTTGATTGTGTGTGGAGAAAAATGATCCTCAGGAAACTTGTATATGAATGTCTGGTCATCTCTTTAAATTGATATAGCTAACTTCCTTTCACAGCGGTTCTTAAATGTCACATTTGAAAACTCTTGATCAAGTTTTGGACAAACAAGACAGGGCCTCAACCATGGCTTTGTTCTGAGTCCTGTTCTGTTTAATATGATAAATGATCTAAGCTTTATTAAAAATGCTGTACCAGAGATAAATTCTTTAGTATATGCTGATGACCTTGTTCTATAGTCAACTGGCTCTGATATCCTTATGTTGGAGAGTACCCTAAATAAAGCTTTGGAGGCCCTGGCAGATTGGACCTTAGAAAATGATTTCAAGTTAAACCCTGAAAAGACAAATTTGAACTTTTCACTCTAAGCACGAAAAAGCAAAACATCAACTTGGTGTACAAAGATAAACCTTGCTCAGGACTGACAGTGCTACTTACCTGGGTATAACCCTTTATATCAGACTAAATTGGACTACAACTTAGAGGAGGAATAAATGTAGAGAGCGCATAGGGGTTGCCAGTGGCTGTCCTCGTAAGACCACATGACGAACGGACGCTTCTTTGCCTTTGAGAACGGTCTGTAAGGGATTTAACATTGGGACGGTAAATTGACGCGTTGAAGAGAGAAAGTTTATTGAAAAAAACGGTTGGCCAACTGTTGTGCAAACAATTGCAAGGAGAGAGGAACTGAAGGATCACCCTACTCATGTCACAGATGTTATTATTTACTTATCTGCTTTTTTTAAGTATTTAAAGCATATTAAAACTAGTAACGTTGCATCACATTGTTGTATAATCAATGTTTATTCAACATTGTGAGAACTTTTTTATGTGAATTGACCTTGTGAGAACAATTTGAATATCTGTAAGCTGATAGAAAATGTTTTAGAGCCATTAAAATAATGACTTTTGCGAAAAAATTGAATGTTTTACGGTTATACGCAAAAATGCAGGTTGGCGAATCTTGGCGCCTTCCACTGGAATAAACAAATGTCACGTATTTATAAAGTTGTTGGTAGGCTCTTTTATGCGGATGTGCAGTTCGCTTATTTAAGACTAGCCACTGCGTGGCTAGCCCAGCGTTGCTGTGCCAGTTGCTTTTGTGGAGTTATAGGTTTGCTTCGCAAACCAAATTATGAATATTATGAACAATGGTTTGCTTCTCAAACCAACACCACAGGCAACGCCGTAATGGTCTTGGCATTGTCAGATTCGGCAAAATTCGAATTGCGAAGAGATCCAATCGGCGTGACGTCACGATCTCTTGCGAATATATAAATATTTAATTGAAAAATTATGAATTAAAAGAAAATTAAGGTAGCTTTTTTTAGTGTAAAATTTCTGCAAATTTCATATTCGTTGAAATTTTCAATCCATCTTTAACAATTTCGATTTTACAAAAAAGAACTAAACAATACCAGTCAAAATGTTTGTTGTGGAATCGTTTGAGTGGTGAAATCAGATGACACAAAGGTTTAGTTGATAAAATCAGTATTTTTTGAATATTTTAAAATAAAGCTACATCATGTAGCTAAAGTTTATAACGAAGACCTCCAAAAAAATTGAGAAGTATAAATAATAAATTAACTTTGTTCAAAGGTCACTGATTCATTTGTGTATTTCATGGAAACTAAATGTAAATATATTTTTCATCAATTTAAAATCCTTTTCTTTCCAATATGTCAATTGTTTATTTAAATTTTTTAACTGTACAGATAGTGGCATTTTCATTGGCTTGTCTTCATTGGTATTGTATAGTATTAAGATGGGGCTTTTCTGTATTTTTTAGTCATAATTTCGTTTTTTAATTTTTATTTGTGCGTTCTTTGCTTTTCTCTTGCTTGTCCAAAAGCCATGAAATTTATTCACAGTGCAAACGTATTTGAAAAACCAAATCAGTTTCAAAATCTAATAATTATTACTTATAAGTTTTAAAATCATAACACATATTTTCAAAATTAACAAAGTGATCTAAAATCATTAATATCACATTGAATTTTCGACTTTGCATCACTGTTTTTTAAATATCTTTAGTTTGTAAACATTTTATGTCAGCAAAGTAGCAAAATCCACATTTAAAAAATTTCTTTATTGGTGAATGATAAAAACGAAGAGGACATAAAAAACCTAGTGAAAATTTCTGCATGTTCCAAGTGCAGTGCAGAGGATGTAGACGAGTGGCTGGCATTTGCTTCTTCAGAATCTGGATTCCAAATTCTCATTGATGATGAACTCATTCAAAATGCAAGAGAAGAATTCATTGATTATCCAGAAGATAACGACATTTTACTCGACTGAACACTGGACCGTCAGCTGGTAAGGCATTTCAGTGCCCTGGCACAGCACTAAAAGTAATAGAGTGACAGCCTGAGTGCGACACACCATCTACAGCTACTCACCATCAAGCACATGCAAGACTTGGCTGCACGGAAACAAGTAAAGACAGCGAAACAAATGACTTTTACTGATATGTTCAAGCAATGACACATTTTAATACAGTATGTAATTACAAAGTTTTCTATGTCAATTACATACTTTAGCAAAATTCGTTTGTTTACTAAATAATAACCTTTTTTCATGAATTTTCCAATTATCTGGATATTTAATTATCCAGATGAGGTCTGCTTCCAATTGATCCGGATAATTGGAGTTCTACTATATGTGTGTGTGTGTACACAAGTAAGCCAGCATGGTGTTGCCCATGTCAGTTCATTTTGTGTCTTTACTGATACTGAAAACATAAAAAAGGAAATACAAATTTAAAGCTCTACTTTCAAAAAGGAATCAAACCAAAATGATAAAAATGAACTATACCAAATAGTCTTATACCAAAAATGTTACAAATATCGCTATACTTTAAAAAAGTCAAAACCAAAGTAAACAGTAACAAACAAAAAATTGCGTGATAAATTTTAAAATTCGGGCTTTGTACAAAATTTGCATAAAATTCAGACTACCTGAGGTATGAATCTGGTGTAATATTTTCCGCAGATTTCAGGCACTATTGAAATTGTCACTCTATTTTCAACTATTTTCGAAGATAGAAGACCTCAAATTGTCCTTTTTGTGTTCGTAATGAATATTTTCGTCAAATGTAGCAAAATTCGTATTGACAAAATATATAAAGGTTACAGTTGAAAAATGATTTATTTAAAGAAAATCACATTTAAGGTATCAATCTGGTGTAAAATTGTTTTCTGATTTTAAATCTGTTGAAATTTTTACTCTATCTTTAACGATCATGAAGATAGAAACTTGGACTAAAGAATAAATAAGAAATAAACACCAGTAAATTTTTTTTATTTGTTTTGTTTCGCTTTGCTGGAATTGTTTGTGCTCAGGAAATGAAAGGAAAAAGATGATAGTGTTGCTTTTCCAAGGAAAACAAATAATAAATTAATTAAAAAATGTTCTAGATTAAATTTTAAAATTCGGGCTTTGCACAAAATTTGCATAAAATTAGAACTACATGTGAGCCAAATTTCATAACTGTAAGTTCTGTAGATGTGTGGACCCCCACACTCAGACTTCCTTTTATAGTAGTAGAGATATGAGTGAAATTAATTTTTTTTAAATGCACTTTATTCTCTTAAAAACTGAAAATTTGAAATTTTAATAATTTAACTATATTTATAGACAACTCATTAAATGGTTGATAATTGTGCCACATAGGGTTATGAAAGTAACTCTGTTGTCAACTGGTTTTATAAGCTTGGCTGCAGTTATTGATTGGATTTGTTTCAACAAAATGGTGTCAAGTATATGCAATTGAATATTTTACTTGACCTTGAATAATTTGTGTGATCTTTTATTTTTATAGACTGTTGAAAAACATATTTGACTACTTCATGTTTCTAACTATTTTTAAGTTTGGTATAAGGATATTGTTAAAATTACAATTTAAAACTTAATCTCATAAAAGCACTGACTATCATTTTAGTCTCCCATCAAAATAATCAAATAATTACAAAAATATTTTAAATATCACTAAAATTTATGAAATCAGGCACACAAATTTATTTAACAACCTCCTGTGAAATATATAAATATTAAATAAAAACAATGTCTAATTCTTTTTTTGCACTTTTGCATACACCTTAGACTGTATAAGCAAGCCAGAATGATACGACGTCACTTAGTGTCTACCAAAAAGTACTCCATGGTATAGAGTTGGGTTACACTGATATTTATACTACTCAATCGTAAGTTAATTTTTGGAGTGGTAGCTAAGCTCGCTACAGAACTCCCCCTCCAGAATTTTAGCAACCACCGAAATTCAATAGATGACGTCACTAGTAGAATGATTACCATTTTTGCATTAGACTGAGAGCTGTATTAAGATCACAGTTGCCATGTTGCCTTTAGCAGCAGAAAGCTAAGCGGCAATGCACGGATGGAGGATGTGATTTGACATTAGCAGTGTCTGCTATCACAGCGCCCCAAGTGGTTGAAAGTAATTAGCATCAACCATGGTGATTTCTACTGTACATCGTGAGTCATTCAGTGAATTTGTAAATTATTGCGTGTTTAAATCTTGTCTGTTGGCCACCAATATAGCAAGCTGGAATGATACAGCGTAACTTAGTGTCTACCAAAAAGTACTTCATGGTAGAGTTGGGGGGGGGATTACACCGATATTTATACTACTCAATCGTAAGTTAAATTTTGGAGTGGTAGCTAAGCTCGCTAGACTGCTTTAAATTAAAATATCATTGTTTGCACAGGTGTTTCGTCAAACTGGAACCAATTGCATTGAAATCTGCTTGAAGATAGATTTTCAATGGATTTCCCTATTTTATGACATAAAAATATAGGATCTCTTCTGATTTCCTGAAAGGTAATAGGATAATGTGATACAAATCTGTACATTAAGGTAGTATTGAAGCACAAAAACATCAATATGTGAATATTGAACCTCAGTACTAGCAATAAATTAAAATATATTAACTCCAGCTGCTGACTCACATCCCCAAATTAATGTAGGGTATGCTTTTTATATATCAGGTGCATAAATATCAAAAACTAACTCTGCATTGAAAATTGACTGTCACCAATTCGATGCCCTCGGGGGCACATCTTTAGGTGCATATTTGCATTGCAATTCTGAGGTTCCCACGTGATTGTTCCTCCCTTTTATTTCTACTCTTGCCAATCATTCTGTTTTTTAATTTTCTTTCCTCCCTTGTGTTTGGCTCAGCTTCCTAATATAGCCCTTACACCATTAAGCCTCAAAACAACCAAAGAATCACCACTTTAGTGTATTGAAAATCAATTTTAATGTGAAGGAAGTTAAAATCAAAGTTGGTCAATAGACACTGTTAAATGTAATGCATACTCGAATGATCTGTGGTGAGGGTGTCAGTAGCTGAAGTCGATACATTTGAATTTATTGCAATTACTAAGGTTTGTATATATTTAGCTTTTAAAATAATAATTATTTTTTTGACTGCAAACTTGAATTAAAGTACTCTAGATTTTGGTCCAGCATGACAGTAACCCAAAACAGCATTTAGTGTATGAAGGTTTGTTTAGTATATAACAGATTTAAATGACTGAAAATCTTAAAATAAATAGATGGTCTAAATTTATAAATTTTGAGTCAGGTCCTTAAAATTGTGTTGATTGTGAAGTTCGAATATTTCTTTCCGCATGATTAATATGATGATTCCTTTGCATAGGCAAGAGTGAGTGGCACAGGTACTTCTGATGTACGAATGTGTACGAAAGACTTTGAGTCATCAACATTTTTTGAGTCTGTTGAATTTGTCATCAAGCATGTAGTGTCGTGTGTTTCGCTTCTTATGTATTGTATTGTGATAGTCGCATGTGCCGTTATGTGATGTTACTAAATGTGTAGTGCCAAAGAAATACTTCCACTGTTTTTATGAACCAACAAGCAATTTTACATTTGTCTTTATTGTAACCTTTTTTTTTACTTTGAATAGCACACACAAATGCAAATATATTGTCCAAGGTTATGACATGTGCATTTATTAACTATCCTGTGTAATATGCTATTTAAAAATTAGTTGAATGGTCTTTAATTTACTATAAAACATGAGGCAGTTTAAAATTATCCAAGTAAAAAAATTTACAATTTGAATACAGTAAAACTTTAACAAGTCGTAGTGGGACCAAGAAATTTCAACAACTTAAGTAGAGTAATCACAGAATGTACGGTACTTAATTTACATTTATGTTATGATCATGTAAATTTTATAATAATCACAGTATTCATAACATGTAAATGATAAAAAGTTAACTTTTTTACATCTCTTTTTTTTAGCTAGAGAATTCTTTAAGCTTTAATACTGTTTTTATAATGCCGAGTACTTGTCTTATTTTGGCTGAAATGAACAATTGTCAGCACAATTAATTTTACAACATTTAGTGCTTTGAGTTCACCATCTGTAGTACCTTGAACTAATGTATTGTAAAGTAATGTCAAATTGTTTCTAAATCTTCAATAATTTGTGTTTCATGACGTTTTGAAAGAATTTCCTCATTTTTGCTTCACTCATTCTTACACTTTTTTCAAGATATTCTGTAAAATCTTTATGATTATTTGAGAACATACTGCAACATTATTACCCATATCTAAGGAATTTATGCACTCTTTGTACATCACTTCAATTCGAGATTTCAAATAAATTCTATAATCAGGGTCAGTCCTCATTTTGACTTCATTTTTTGCCATTAGATACAAACCCTACATGTTTAAATATCTTTCAGCAGTGAAGACTTATCCAGGGTAAAATTTAAATTTGTGACCAGTAAACGTGGAATTAATTACATTGAGGAGAATTTAATCACATTGCCATCAATGGGAGCTAAATGGATTGAAGAAAATTTACAACTTACCGAAAGTGATGAGTTATCCATGTGACGATTTATTTAGGTTTTATTATATTTTGAAAAAGCTAATTTTAATGTATAAAATAAGACCAATTTGAAAACCTTGAAAAAAAGTTAAAAATTTATGTTTTTTATGCTCTTACACCCCTTCCTAAGTTTTATTTTGAGAACAGTTAGTAACATTTATAAGTTTCATATCTATCACACCATATGTAGTGTTTCACAAAAGTCTAGCTTTAAATAAATCCTATTGACTGTTAGTTTATAAAATTATAAGTTTAATACTATATAAAAAATATGAATTCAGTTGACAAGAAAACAATTGCTGCCTGAATTTTTTTTCTTTAATTCGTTTTTCTATTTGACTTAAAAAATTGTGTGAAAAATACCTCATGTGCAGCTAAATTCCTCCTGATGTAATTTGGATTGGATGTGATTTTGTAGCATTGAGTCCTCTTGGGACATATACCAAACTCAAAATAAAAAATCTAACTAAAATACATTATTCTATAATTTTAAAGCGATTTCATTACACGTAAATATTGGTCTATGATATCTTGTGTAAGAGATCCGAATATAAGAGCTCAACTGATGTAATTTAGAAAGTGAATCATGTCACACCAACTGGTTAGGTTTACATTCTACCTGAAGTGGAAAATAAAACTACTGATCATTGAGCTACCTAGAATGCTGTAAAGACAGGCAAATTTGAGTTAGGTAGCAGCCATCTCCAGCTGAATGATATACTATGTTAGTTTGTTAGAGTACACAGCTAAAACTCATTTTTTTGTCTACTGAATTCATAATTTTAGTTTCCATATTCTTAAAAAATGTAGAATTAAATTTGTTTTGAACTCAGAACTTTCTGAACTACTAGTCACCTGGACTTAGCCCACATACAACATGTAGTTTCTCACTATTTTCATACATGTTAAACTCATACCACCTGTTTGATCTAATCCAAAAACGAAACTGGGAGGTGTAAGAAAACTAGAAAGTAATTTGAAACTTTTTCAAAATTTTGATTGCCCTTTTCTAAAATACTTAAATTTTTCAAATTTTTTTTGTTTGGTTAATTTATTTCATTCGGTTTTTGAGATATTTTGAAAATTTCATTCGGCATTATGATTTATTGAGGAAAAACCCTTTTAAAGGAGACGTCCATTTTTTTTATCTTATTTGGTTTCCGAGGAAATGAATTAACTATCTAAGATGCAACATTTTCATTGAAAATTTTCATTTAAAGCTTATAACTTTTGAATAGATGGCAAAATTTAAAAAATATATATTTTACCACTTGATGCACCAAGTTTCATAAGAAATCTAAGGTCGTGGACTAAAGTAATTCAGAAATGCATCGATTTGACATGGAAAATGACTTACAGTGCATTGCAAGGGGAAGAGATTGACCTGAGGTTTGCGGCTCTATTTTCAAAGGCATAGTTTACAAGCATTAGCTGAGTGGGACAGTTCAGAAGGTTAAGAAACTAACTTGTGGGTGGGTAAAAAGGGTAAAACTGAGGAATTATTCCAATAATATTAAAGGATCTTTCTGGTGAATATAAACTAGTGGCAGTTTAATTTGAATGTTTCATATTCTTTGTTATGTATTGTATAATGTAAGGTTAAAATATACTGACTATAAAGTTTTGCTATTTTGATTGTGGTATGATTTTTATTTAATTAGTGATACTGGTGAAGCAAGTAGAGTTGTGTATACTATACAAGAATATGATCCTTTATTAGACTCATCAAATATGACAATGGATGATTGGATAAGAATAGCTATGGATATAAAAGTAAACAAAAAACATTTGTATCATTTTTATCTTCAATGTAATTTAAAAAACATAGTGTTTATATACATTATCAGTTGAGTAACATTAATGTATTTTCATCACAATATAATTACTTTTTGATTTCTTTGTTTTATTTCTATATTTTATGTATTTCTATGTCATGTGTGATTTCCATGTTTTGTTTCTATATTTATGATTTGCTTAAAACTGGATTTCTGACAAGGCATTTGATGCATTATGTCTCAGGCCTGCAAAATACATCAGGGCTCTGAAAAAGTTAACAATATTTTAACAAGCAAAAAATTGAAATAAATTTCAAGACTTAAAATGTGTTTCAAAAATCTAAAATATGTCGAATATTTTTTGCTGCCATCTTTAGTTCTACTCCTGCTTTTTTTGTTCTACACCTAGAAATTTTTTAACTTTTATTGGTTTTCTTTTTCTGCTACATAGCTCTGATATATTGAAAAGTATACGATGCATTAATAAACCAACACTCTTAAAGTCTAAAAGAGAAACTAATTTATAACAAAATTTATTTATTTAATTACTCTATTTTTATCTCAATGATATTTTTTAAAACTTCTATTCAATATAAACAAAGCCAAATGAAGGAATATTGGTTGATAAATAGTGTAAAATAATTTTGAACTCCGTGCAACTTTTAATCATTTTAATTTCTTCTAAAACTTCACGAGAGAATCACAACAAATCACTAAAACAAAATCAGAAAGCAAAAGCTCAATTAACATTTTAGCAATTTTGAATAGGTTAGAAATCTGATAAAAGGATGGCAATCTTGAATGATTTTTCTGAATAAGTGCCATATTGTTTTTTAATTTAATTAGATTATTTTGTATCTTTCTGATACTGAAAACGTTAAACATCATGTCACAGATTTGTATAGAATTCGGACTGCCTGAGGTATCGATCTGGTGTAAAATTTTCCGATGATTTCAACAGGGTTCCTACGGTCCTTGAAAGTCCTTGAATTTTGTTTTCCTAACTAGGGGCCCTTGAAAGCCCTTGAAAATTAAAAAACTTGGTAAAAAGTCCTTGAAAGTACTTGATTTTTTCGACTAGTACATAATTGCGCTGGAACTTGTGTCCAAACTAGTTTCCTTCACGGCAGGTGCGCAATTTGAGCGTCATTCTGAAGTGTTACGTGTTTTGACACCACGTTTTATATATATGAACAACCATAATGGGTGATGTATACTTGAACCACGTGATATGTATATATGAACACACAAGGTCATACGCCATGTTTCATTGACGCGTCGTCCCATCACTTTTTTCCTTAAACTATACAAACATGAAAGAGTTCTGCCTCTTTGAACATTTCTTAAAATTGTCTCGGGGATTGATGAAGAAATACAAAGAAAATATTAAGGTTTTTGAAGGGGGTCACTGATTTTTTTCATTTTTATATTATTAAAGAAATTATACAATTGACGTCGTACGTTCAAGAATGAAAACTTTAACAGTTTAGGATACTGAATTATCCGTTTTCGTAAAACGAAGAAGTTTCTTCAAGCATGCTCACAATTCGGACTTTGCATAAAATTCGGACTGCCTGAGGTATCAATCTGGTGTAAAAATTTCCGCAGATTTCAACCGTTAAAATGTTTGCTCTATTTTTAACGATCGCGAAGATAGAAAACCTCTAATACACATTTTTTGTGTTCGTAATGAATATCTTCGTCAAATGTTGCCGAATTCGTATTGCGAAAATATAAAAGTTACAATTGAAAAATTATTTATTTACAGAAAAGCACATTTAAGGTATCCTTGTAAAATTTTCTACAGATTTCAAATCCGTTGAAATTTTTACTATCTTTAACGATCGTGAAGATAGAAACTTGGGCTAGAGAACAAAAAAGCCGTAACACCGCAGTCAAAACTTTGGATTTGTTTTGTTTCTCAAACAAAATAAACCACGACAGCAGTCTGCTGTAGTGGCCGTGGACGAGAGCTAAACGAAAACGGAGATTGTGTCGTGTGTCGACCGAACCATGTGCAAGCTCCCATGCTCTTCTTCATGCCACCAAAGAATTTATCGTACGATATTTTACCGCACGACCGAAATTGATATGTGTGCAAATAGCCTGATAGTTAGCATTGAGACGAGAAGCCCACTTTGCAAAAAAAATTCACAGACTTTGTGATAAAAGAAAATCCAAATTATAACCAAAATTGATGGCAACCTTTCCTCTTTTCTTTGACTGTCAATAGTTTAAAAAAGAGTAAAAAAATTGGTGTTTTTTTTTAAATACATTTTTCTTTTTAATTGACAACTATTGCACATGCTTTGTTTTAGGTCCTTGAAAAAAATATTTTTGGTTTTGAAAAGTCCTTGAATTTTTTTGGACAAAGGCGTGAGAACAATGTTCAAATTCGTTGAAATTTTTACTCTATCTTTAATGATCCCGATTTTACAAACAAAGAACTGAACAATGCCTGTCAAAATTTTTTTTTGTATATTTTTGCTTTCCTTCCCTGAAATCGTAAAAGCGTAGGAAATGAAAGGAAAAGAATAAATTTCGAATTTGTGATAGAATAGTTAATTCAAAGGGAGTGTACGAATTTAAGACACAATTGGATAGTCAGTGGGAATTCATAAACAAAGGACCAGCCTTGTTGGGCTTGAGCCTGTAGCTGGTCGTCAATATTTGTATTTGTGATCTCTTTACACTGTTGCCATTCTAAAATAAACAAATAATAAATAAATAGCAATAAATAAATAAAAAAAATGTTCTAGATTAAATTTTAAAATTTGGGCTTTGCACAAAGTTTGCATAACATTTGGACTACATGTGTGCCAAATTTCAGAACTGTAAGTGGTATAGGTCGTGTGAAAACACACAAACACTTCCTTTTAATAGCAGTAGAGATTAGTGTGTAGTATTTTAAGCTCCTAATTTTTAAGTAGGTTCAGGCGGAGTATTTGTAAACAGAATTTGTATGTTTCACTTTCATCCCTATTTTCAAACTCTTGATAAGTAATAAAACATTATTCACCCTACTAAACTAGCTTATCACTATCCTACTTTTATATTTCATTATTACGAAGATTCCAGAGAAGAAATTTCAAATCGTATTTGGCTGTTTGCAATAATTCCATGTGTTTACAATTACTTCTGAAAGTAAGGGTAATTGTAAACAACTATTTTCCTCCTGTTATTGAATTTTGAACAAGTGACAGTACAAGCAGTAGAAGGAACTCCAATAGTATTTTGACCCTTCAAATACCATGTTTACAATTACCTCGATTTGATGCTTACATTTACCCCAAACTCCCACTTCTTACCCCAGCAAAATATCGTAAGACACTTGAAAGTTGCATTGATCATGAGGTGAACTTACATGAATACATAAGAATAATTTAATCATTTACTGAATAAAGAATCTATTTAGTGTAGAAAACAGAAAATTACAAATTTGAAAATTAAAAATTAAGAAATACAAATACAAACTTGGTTAGAAAAAAGAACATTACATTTCTTGCATGTTAACAGTGTCCTCAATTTGAAAATTTTCTTTATGGCCTTGTTTGCAACAAGTTGGAGAAGGTAAAATTGCTTTAACATGGTCTTTGGTAACACAGAATTTGTCTTTCAACCAGAACAAATTTAGTCTTTGCATTATCAATGCTTTTGAGTCCGGTGACCTCAAACTCCTTCTGAAATGGCGTCCACTCTGAACACATACGAAAAAGGAGTTTTCTTTCTCTTTTCCCCTTCACCTTCAACATTTTCAAGCAGAAACATTGTCATTTCAATGTCTCTATAAATAGCTCCAAGTATGTAACTTCCCCTAGAAGCTTATCTTTCATATTTTGGTTGAATGTTTGGAGATCTTCAGACTCTTAATCATCAATGTCAGTGAATTCTTCCAATAGTTCCTCAATCTCGCTGTCATTGAGTTCTACTTTCCTTTTCATTTGCTTCTTTCTTGGTTTCTTGCCTACTACTGGCTCTTTCACTTTCTTTTCACTCGGCTTCCTTTTGTTCTTTTTCTCTTCTGCTTCCTTCAAGATGTGACAGAACTTGGTCAGTTGCAAGAACTTCACCATATGTGTGACGTTTTAGTAAATACGTCTTCCTGCTCCCCAAGAAGACGAAAAATGCAATTAAACGCAATTCATACGTAGTATATACGATTAAATACAAAATGACACAGAAAAAAAACATTGGTTTTCCATCCAAATTGAACGAAACTATTGGTAAAGTTATGTTAAAGTTTTCTCTTCTGCCTCATTCAGGCGTGACAGAACTTGGTTAGTTGTAAGAACACCATATGTGTGATGTTTTAGACAAGTTCCTGGTTTCTTCACAAGGCTCTTAAAAGATGTTAATGCAGCATTTCTTCTGATGCTCCTGCTGAAAATTGCCTCCATGTCTGTAACTTTTGGTCTCATTTACGAATTCCTTTTTTACTCCCTTCAGCATTTATTTTTTTAAAACTTAAATTCAAAGCGATGTCAGTTTCTGGTTAATTTTCTTTGGTAGGGACTATCTCACCTCTATAGGGAAAATATTCATCAAATTTGTGAGGTAAGGGGGATTGTTGATGTCATTTACAACTTCTTGCTCCACTGACTCCTGATGACTTCTCTTCTGGTTTTTGTAGTGCATTAAGTCCTATTTGATATGTACTTGTAAGTAAATCAGTCCTCCTGCTCCTCAAGAACAGGAAAAATGCAATGAAATGCGATTCAAGCATACTAAATACGATTAAATACAAAATGAACGAAACTACATTACAAAGTCCCAAATCCCCTCCGGAAATAGGCCATTCCGGATTTCGGATTATTTGCATTTTTTATCAAAAAATTTTTAATCTAACTCCCCTTCGCCCGAATTTTGCATTTGCAATAGTAAAATAGCAGATATATAAATAGGAATACTTTTTTAAAAACGGAAAAAACCTCTTTAATACAATGCAACACATTTTTTACTTACAAATCTAATTTTTCTGTGTGGTATTTACTCTGAACATGTCTGTTATTTTGCATTGTTTCTTTAATTAGGTTTAGGTTTAACTCCTTGTTCTTTAAAAATTGTCCGAAAAATGTAAAAAAAACACCCTGCCAGTTAGTAAAACGTTAAATTTTGGACAATTCCGGATTTGGGACTTGGTACTGTATTATCAAAGTTATGTAGTTTGTATTTTTATATTTACCCCCCTTCTCTCTTGAAAAATAGCGAGTAATTGTAAACATCCAACTGTAGGTGGATTAAAGTTCCCAAAAACAAAAGTCAATGATTTTCTGTTTGTTAGAAACATTACTGACAGTGGTAAAGAATTGGTGCAACATACCTTTCAATAGATTATGGAGGGTGGCAGAAAATGTAGCACACAACAACTTTAAAGCCCAAACGTTTCAATCACAATTTTTTCAATTAAACAAATTGTTAACAATTGTGGTTCAAAGAAACGCAGGATCGCCATTTTGCATCCTCGGAGTGCCATCTTTCAGATTTCACAACTTTTTAATTTCTCAGAATCCCATGTGGGCGCTTTTATCGCTTGTTTACAATTAGCCTGACCTACTTTATTATTATTTATGTCTAAAATAATCTTCCTATCACACTTGTGTTTTTATTGCTACTATAAAGAAACTAAACAAAATGTATGCAATGTTTATTTACTTTTATGTAAATTAGGTGATTATTCAAAAAATAAAGAAGTGAGATCTATATCTAGATTTAGTTTTATGAAAATCGAGCCAGTTTTGATGACTTTTTCTAAAGAATGTATAACAAAATAAAAGTATAAATTTGGGTCAATAAACTTGAAATATAGGGTTGCAAACAGGCCATTTGCAGTGGTCAAAATTATACATTTGTGCGACCTTGAACTTTTAATGTCAATAAATAAAATGCATTTCTGAAACTTGATACTTCGCAGTTGCTCATATCTATATTTGACCTATTTAAAAACTGATTTTTATAAAAATCGGTGATATGTCAGCCACAGCTGGTTTGCTTATTTTGCATGGAATGACCCCAGTGTTGTTTTTGAGAGTTTTAATAATTTACAGGTGAATTTGTTATTATATATACTAGGCTACTATATATATACTAGGCACTTCAAGTTATGAAAGTAAAAGAAAAATACAAATATGCAGTACCAGCAAATGCATATGCAATATCACTTGATATCATGTATATCATATCAAGAACTAAACGTTGACAATGCTACATTTCATAAAAATCAAAGTGTACCAAAAAATTAAGTGTCTTACTGACACTCACTAAGATTCTTCAAATGTTTGTTTTCTTGAACATTTCCAAAAACATTAACATATTTGAATTTGAGGGTGTCAAAAGACTTTCAATATAACTCAGTGTTAAATTTTTTTTGTAAATTTTATTAAATTGTATGGACATATAATCAACAAAGTCTTGCCATAAATTTATGTAAATTTGAGAAAGGTTTAAATGATTCAACCATTTTTTGTTAAAAAGATTTTAAAAATGTATCACCATAGATTTAAAGAAGCCTATTTTTAAAAAGTTTCTGTATTGTATTATTTGATAGTGTTATGTAGGAATTTTTTATGATATTAGCAACTATGTTATCAACAATTATCAGTCATGAATATTTAGGCAAATTTTGCCTTTGTTCATATCATTAATCGAGTCTTACATTATATCTTTATGAAATGTCCTTCACTTCCAGTGCACTGGATTATAATATGAAATTGATAAATTAAAGTCTTGGATTATTAATAAGGTATGTGTATTATAACTATACCAGTTAAAGCTGGATGATATGGAAAAATTGCTTCAGAAGTTTTAATTTTAGTTTCTTTTAACATAATATAGTAAGTCAAAAGAATTGTAGTTCAATAAATACTCTTTGAAATATGTTTAAATTAGCAAAAGTGTAGGAATAGCTATTAAATTATATATTTAGAGTGCATTTTTTATATAAAAAGTTTGGTAAAAAAAAGTTATTGTCTATTTAAAAATAGTTTAGTTGATGTTTTGTTTTTATAGTTTGTAGACGTGTAAGAATACTTACACTTAATCTCTTCTCAATCCTTCAGATTGATCCATATAATTCCAGAAAAGTTATGTTTTTAAATGTTAACTATATATACTATGCTTATATACTTATAAAATGTATTTACCATATAATTGTGTATAAGCCTCATCTCAAAATGATAGATTCACTGAATATGTTGTGTTTTTAGCATGGTGCCAAGGGTTGTTGATGAAGGAATGACATTAGTGTAATTTTTATTCAAATATGAAGGCTGATATATGTTAAAAGTGACTGGTAAAAATTGTTTAATAGACATTTGTGAACACATTTAAACTTTATGCTTTAATTGTCCCAAAATGAGATTCACCTTGAATAACTTAGAAACTGATATAGTATACTCTTATAACATTTCAACCAATTCTTTGTATCTGCTAGATTAATAGCATTAGTAAAACAGTTACCAAATCGCAGTAATTTTTGTTGTTACCTTCTGAATGAAGTAATAGAGTAACTAATTATGTGTTAAAATGAGAGTTGGAATGTATTAGAATAATGTTAAATGAAAAATTTACATTGAAGAAGCTAGAAGTATGCTTAAGAACACTTTTCATGTATATTGAAGTTATTTAGATTCCAGTATGTGTGGTCGAAATAATACAATTTATAGACCGTATAAACACACATTGAATTGTTGCTAAAAATTACTTGATTTTTGACTCGTAATCCCCTCTATTTTAGGTATTTGAGTTGCTGCTGGAACACCAAGTATTTGCATGCAAATCCCCTGTTCACTAAGCTCTTTGAAATCTCTTATTATTCCAGGATACTAAATCATTCTATCTTAACCAAGAGGCACATGAAAACGAGGTCAATGTAAGCATATCAAGGAATTACAATTAGAAAAATTCCATAAAATTATGAGAACAGCCTCATTTAGATTATTGGAAATATTATTAGCATGATCTTTGAAAGAATGATGTAAGATTATTATATGATCTTTGTAAGAATGATGCGACCTCAAAGATTGAGCAAGTGGTTAATAGCGGGATGGCACAGAAAGTGTTTACTAATACATATTGGGAAAGCATTAAGGCCTTTCCAGCAACATTTATGATATCTAAACATTTTGTGGAGCACTTTATCACCCGTTTCCTGACATTCACATTTTGAGCAGGACAATGCTCCCATATGTGATGTTAACATTTGACAGTGTTTTATAATTTTCAGAGCTCGTCTGATGAATGAGCCTGATTTAAATATGTTGGAGAATATTTAGAGAATCACAACCTGATCAGTTTACAAACGTAGTCACTAGTATAACAAAACAGTTGTGCTTAACCAAGCCATTCTTGCTTCATGAGAAATCGTTATGGGTCAATGTAAGAAACATGTATATACTATTTATTTACAGCCATGTTTAAAATAGTTCATTAACAAGTAACTTTATTAGATACTACAATGCTTGTACATGTTGAACACTTTCTGTAACTGAAGGTGGATCTATCATTTTGGACTGAGCTGAGTCCAGAAACCAAGGAGATATATTTTTTTTCATGTCAGAAAAAGAAACTTTTGAAATTTGTATTTTTTTGTTAGTTAAATTAGTTATCAATAACAATTATTGAAAACTTATGGTATATCTCTAATGTGACTCTGACTCTATTGTTTTAAGACCTACCTTGTAAGTGAAATAAATGCAAGAGGTATGATTAAACTTTCTTTTTACCAATAGAAATCATATCAGGAATTTAATGGATTTATCGTTTTACATGGGACAGATACTATGGCTTACACAGCTTCAGCACTCTCTTTCATGTTAGAGAATTTGGGGAAAACTGTAGTTATTACTGGATCACAGGTAAGTGGATTATCATTTGTTATAACCAACATAGTCATGTGTAAATAACACAGCATAAAGTGTTAAATAACAGGTCTGTAAAATTTAACTTCAGAAAAGTTAAAAAATTTTTTGGATATTTTTATTTACACACAGGTTTTAAGTTATATATTTAATATTTTCAATTATGATTTCTATTACTTGTTACAAGGCTCCTAACACGTCACTTTTTGTCACCTTTTTATTTTTTGTCACTTTTTGTCACCTTTTAAGGGGTTTTAAGTTATTAAATTTTATTTAAAGAAGAAAAAGTTTTGGTGCACAGTAAAAAAAATTCATTTTCTCTAAAAAAAAACCAGGATTTGTATGAATTTAATTTCGAAATGCGCACTACATTCCACCACAAGAATGGATTCAAAAGCATACCGTTTCAATTGTAAGAGGATACTTCACGTTGCCCGCGATGTATTAGCAGCAAGTTTTGGAAATTTTTCCACAGGAAAAAACTATCAGTAAAACAAAGCGCCAAAGTTTAAGGGAAGCAGGGCCATCTGCATTCTTACCTAATGTGAGTGATAGAACTTGAGTGGCATTTACGACTAACGTTTTCCTTTCATAGCATTGTGTGGCGTATCATTTGGCACAAGATGGATATCACAGGTCCACAGGGTCGAACAATAGGAGTAACCCCCCTAGGAGGTCAGACGCTGACAGCTCGTAAATGGTGATCGATGCCAGTGGTCACTTAAAAGGGGGTATAACATCTTTCACACACAGATCTGAGGGTGGTCTCAACAGACCCGTTTTATTTTCGGATTCTGGCATAAGACAAGAATGGAGAGGTCAAGAGACCGGACGGATCAAGCTGATATTAACTCAAGGTTAACCCAGGAGGAGAGGTAATGCGTTTACTACCTTTGTCATCACATGTTGCAGTTTCTATTGTGGGTCTGATTATGTCTAGAAGGTATAGATACGTCAAGGTAAACACTGAAATGACGGTGGAATCTTCAATATGTATGATAATTTACACTTGAAGGTGTCTTCGGCAAAGTTTTTAAGGGGATAGATCATTAACCTCTCACACATTCTAAGCGCTCGAAGCTCCCCATCCAGAAACCCGACATTCCTGTCTATGGAACGGAGGCTATTCGCACGCTGCTCTCTTTGTGGCTCAGAAATGAGGGCATGGAAATCTTAACGGACTTCAGCTGTTTCTTAAAGGAGCTTGAGATCTGAAAGATTCCAAACCCCTCCGTAACCAGAGATTGCAAAATTTTCGTCCGTCTCTGTATCCAGAGGGTTAAATATGGAAGGAACATTACAAACGCATTGGAAATCATTCTATGTTACCATCGAAGTTGATTATTACAAATTCTTGAGGTTTTTTTTTAATGAAAGTCAGTTTTTAAAAAGATTAATGACTCATTACTTTCTACCCGAAAAAAAAAGAACTAATTAACATAGAGACATGTAATATTCCCACAATACATAATGTTTTTCTTAAAGGTCTAAAAGAGTTAGGGGAAGATGTGTCTGAACTAGTTTTTCCTATTCACAGATTTTTTAATCAGTGGCCTAAGCGTTGGTCAACATACAAACAAATTTAAGAAGACTTGAAACTTCCCACTCACTATTTCATCAAGCATTGTTCAAGCAGGTGGCTAAGCTTAAAG
The DNA here is from genome assembly GCA_947359465.1 of Metellina segmentata. Taxonomy (NCBI): domain Eukaryota; kingdom Metazoa; phylum Arthropoda; class Arachnida; order Araneae; family Tetragnathidae; genus Metellina; species Metellina segmentata. Next base: position 6,041,777 of record OX375884.1, on the reverse strand, counting down.
CCAGTTGCTGAAAGGTTGCTTGAACATTGGATTGCATTGCAAAAGTATTTCCTTGACTACATTCCAATAACGAAGCCAAACATGATACGAAGACCAGGCTACAAAAAAATTGTTCATTTTCTTAGAAGAGAAACTATGAAGGCTGAAGTGATATTTGTCGTATCAAGTGCAAGTATATTTAATCGTGTGACCGAATTTCTTCAGAAAAAGGAACCTCTAGAACTTAACCCTTCATTCTCAACTTGAATTGTTGACTAGAACAATTTTGGGTAGAATCTACAAAGAGGAATTCATTCGGGATTTGAAAATGGCTAAATTGGAAGATGTATGTCCTCAGAAACTGTTGCCTCTGGCTGATATTGTGATTGGAGATAAAATTTCTAGAGCTCTTCAGAATGTGAAAGAGAAGGAAATTAATTTCTTTTTTTTCTAAAAGCTCAGAAGCATTACATTGCCAGTGTTAAATATCTTTTGAAGAAGTCCTCTTTCAGATCATCTCTACTTAAAAGTTTATCCTACCTTGATTCTCTTGAGAGACTCAGTGGCGAGAGTGTGCGACAAGTATAAGAAGTTGTAAGAGCAATTCCATGGGATGTCCGGACAGACATACTACTGGATGAGTGGAAATTACTCCAAAAAGAATTTGAGGAATAAGGATCTAGAATGAAGCCTATTGATGTTTACTGGAACCAGTTCTTCAGACTGCAAGATATTAGTGGTTTGGATTCTAAACACCCAGTTGTGTCAAAGCTAGTGAAGGCTACTCTGTCACTTTCTCATGGTAGTGTTGACATTGAACGTGGCTTCTCAGCCTCAGGAAGAGCTTTGACTGAAGACAAGAGTATCAATGTCAGAACGTACCCTCAATGCATTGATGACAGTTAAAAGTAGCTTGCCAAATTTTGACAATCAACCTTAATTGGTGCCAATCACATCAAAGCTAATGGATATGGGAAGAGTTGCATATAAAGCCTACAATGCCTATTTATCTCTCTATATTAAAAAAACATACAGCCGCCACAGGATTGAAAACTGTTGTTTAGCTCGATTCTTAGACGGTTTCCTGAGAAAGTACTGATCAGAAAAAAACCGAAATTAACATGGTTTGTTCTTCATCGTATTCCCTGGACAATTATTAAGATTTTTTTCCGATGTGGCTATTCGTTTATGGTTTATTAAGTGTCAAAATTGAAGAAGCGAAATTTCTTCCGCGAGTGAGCAAAACACATACAAATTTTCAGTCTTCAGCCGAGAGTTTTTTTTAAAAGAGTTCCTCTCAACGTAAATTTTTGCAGCTCGTCAAGTTTTTTTAGAAATTTCAATTTGATTCTTGATAGTATTTTTTTTTAATTCGGGAAAAATCGGGACATTTTTGTTACTTTTTTTAAAAGTATCGTATTTATATCTTATTACTATTACTTTTTAATTTTTAAAATATTGCAGAATACCTCAGAATGTACTCTTTCTTACGGTACAATTATTTTTGAAATCGGTTAATAATTAATTGAGATCAAAAGTTGGTCATACAAAATTCGTAATCTTTGGATATTTTCGCTACTTTTTGTTAAAACTGTCATATCTGCAGCTTAGTTCTGTTATTTTTTTAAATTTGAGAACATCACTGAAAGCATTACATTACTCTTTCTTATGGTACAATTATTTTTTAAATTGGTTAATAAATAAAATCGAAGGAATTAAAAGTTGGTCATACAATTTGCGGATCTTTCAGATCGTAATTTCCAATACAAAACTAAAACTGTCGTATCTATATCGTATTACTATTAGTTTTTAATTTTGAAAATATCGCAGTATACCTCAGAATGTACTCTTTCTTACAGTACAATTATTTAAAAAATTGGTTCATAAATAAATTAGATGGAATGAAAAGTTGGTCACACAAATTTCGTATTTTTTAGTTCGCATAGCAGGTTTCGCACGCAGTTGTGGGTTGTATTCTTGACTATCGGGTTTGCCAGATATAAAATTTATCGTAGAAACAATTGCCATAAAAATTATTTCTTTTTATTTGGCGAGGAAAAGGGCTCGCTTTTTTCACTTGGTACTCAGACGGTTTACGGATAAAGTACGAAGTACAGATCGTAAAGTTAGGAGATTAACACGGTTTACTTAAAATTGTACAGGGAACAAGATGCAGAAGGTTTTTTATTGATTCTGCTATTAGTTCAGTGTGCATTAAGTGTTAAAGTAAAAAAGAGTGAAATCACTTGCAAAAGTATTGGTTTGCTTCGCAAACCAAACGGGATTACGTAGCAATCCCCGGGGGTTTGCGAACGCAAGCGAGCAGAGGGCGAAGCCCTCGCTGTGATGTCATGGACCGGAAAGTCAAATCAGGATTGTACGAATTATTCAGATAGTTTCGCTGTCCAGGAGATGCACTCTGCAAAAGTGATGTTGGATTGCAAAGCAAACCAAATGGTATTGCGTAGCATTCCCCGAGATTGGCGAGTGTAAGAGAGCAAGGGTCGGAACCCCCTAGTAAGATATAAAACATGAGGCACAAGAAAAGTTAGAGAAGTACAGGAAAGAAAAAGATAGACTGGAAGCAGAGAAATTTTTTTTTAAAGCAGCTGGCAAAGAAAAGAAAGGTGATAGAAAAAGACGAATGAAAACTTAAAATTATGCGTTAGGAAGAGAATGAGATATTGGACAGTGCTTCAAAATTATTAAAGGAAGCCAATGAATGGCTCAAGAAGGTGATAAAAAATAAAGTTTTAAAGGAGGCAGCACTTGCTCAGGCAATGATTGAAGGAGCGGCAAAAGTCTCATATGATGCTGGTCAGCAAAGACAGACTTTAAAAAATGCACATTCTTCTATTGAGAAGAAAAAGACAAAATTAATTTCAGATTTTTTCAACAACAAAAATGAGACATAATCTTTCAAAGAAAAGGAAGAAATTCTTGAAGCTGTGTCAAAACTGAACAAATTAAAAAATCATCATTACGATTTTTTTTATTTTTATGTTGATATTTTAAAATGATGTACTTTTTAAATGAAGAAAACAAAAATATCCTTCTAAAGAAAGAAAAAGAAAGGATAGGGGAGGATCTTTTTATTTTCTATTTTTATACTTGAATCTATTTAGCATTATTGTTATTTGTCACTTTTTTTTGCTTGATAAGTCACTTTTTGTCACCTTTTTCTGCTTGATTAGTCACTTTTTGGTTAAATTAGTCACTTTTGTCACCTTTTTAGACCTTTAAACCTGTTAGGAGCCCTGTTGTTATCAATGACATGCTTTTTTCATGTCTAAAATAGAAACATTATGGAATTAACATCCCAGTGTCTTTCCTACCTTTTTCCATGTTCTTGATAACTTGGAATCTCATTCTAATCCTCACCTCCTTGAATGAAATCAATACATCATGCTCCCTGATCATGACCACTTCAAATTCTGAATCGGGTATACATTGTCTAATATTTTGTCCAGAGTAAATATACCCTCCATAATTTTCGTGTTGCAAAAGTGTGGAAACTTACTAATCGGGTACTAAATGCAGTTTTTATTTTTTCATAAGGTCTTGACAAACTGTTTCAGCAGTCCAAGATTAATATGATTAGAGTGGTAATATCACTTTCTTTGGGTTAACCAAGCTCAGCTGTATTTATTACATTCTTGGTAACAGATTATAACGCTTGATTGAGTGGACAGGGTGTCTACTGGTCCCGAAAATATTCCAAAATGGATAACTGGTCCCGAAAGTCTCAAACCAAGTTCCGAAATCATAAATTTTGTCTCGCAAATTTATCTCTTTATAAATTTATGAAAGTGTATTATAAAATAATTACTGGGGTAATTTCCATTCCATAGCGGGCTGAAGCTGCAGACATAACAAGATAAGCAATATAGTTTAAAATAAAAAAATTTTTGAAAATGAAAGTGTTGGTGCATTAAGGAGGAGCCTGACCCAGACAACACAAAATTGTGTTTCCTTCGTATAAGCAGCAGTATGCTTAAAAATTCCTCATTCACTCCCTAAAAACCATTAAAAAGCAAATACAAAACAATCTCTCTATATTAAAAAAAGTTGCTGTCACAGGATTGAAAACTGGGTTGTTTAGCTTGATTATTAGACTGTTTCACAAGAAAGTACTGATCAGAAAATTATAAAATTAACATGGTTTGTTCTTCATCATGTTCCCTGGACAATTTTGAAGATTTTTTTCCAATGCGGCTATTAGTTTAGGGTTTATTAAGTGTCAAAATTGAAAAAGCGAAATTCCTAACGCGAGTGAGCAAAAGATGTACAAATTTTCAATCTTCAGTCGTTATTTTTTTTAGAGTACCTGTAAAAGTGAATTTTTGCAACTCGTCAAGTTTTTTTTTTAGAAATTTCAATTTGGTTCCCGATAATATTTTTTTGAAATTCGGGAAAAACCGGGACTTTTTTGTTTAAACTGTCATATCTATATCTTATTACTACTACTTTTTAAATTTGAAAATATTGTAGAATACCAAAGAATGTACTCTTTCATACTGTACAATTATTTTTGAAATTGATTAATAAATAAATTCGATGCGATCAAAAGTTGGTCAGACAAATTTCGTACTCTTTAGATCATGAAGCAAATATGCGTTCATTCTTATTCACCCAAATTAAGGTTATATTTTCTGACTAACGGGTTTACCAGATGCCCATGAAACTCGCTGTGGCGTCATACTTGTTTTCCCAATCAATTCTCAGACGGTTTGCCGACTAAGAACAGATCAGAATATTACGAGATTAATATGGTTTATTCAAAATTGTACTGAGACCAAGATGGAAGTGGTTTTTTTTACTGATGTGGCTGTTAGTTTAGATTGCATTAAGTGTTTTAAAAAAAGCAAAATCACTTGCGACAAGAGTGTTGGTGTTTCGAAGCAAACCAAATGGGATTGCGTAGCAATCCACGGGGGTTGGCGAGCTGGGGCGGAACCCCCTAGTATGAAAATAATAAGAAAACGAAATCAAACTCACAACAGCAGCTGGGATACCAGCAACACCAAGCCCAGTCCTGATCAAACTTAACTCTTTATTTCCCTTTTTATAAAAGGAAATGCACTGCAAAGAGATAAAAGAAAAGCATCCAAAGTTTTTTTCTTGCAGTCTCCATTCTATAATTTGTTTATGTACTTACAAATTGCTGATTCGCGTACACGTAAATGCTCATATATTAACTGCTGAATTTTGTAAAAATCAGACTGCTTATTTTGAAAAATCTCATTTTAGTGTGGCATTATTCAAGTATAATTTTTAGAAAATAGACTTGAATATTAAATTTTTTACGTACTACTGTGCTTATAAGATTAGCTAATCTGTAAGAGCATCTCAACTTGGTCGAAAGTCAGGTATTACATTGTATAATACGGTTTGTTCAATGTTTTATTAAGTCCTTAAAAAGTCCTTATTTTGTCCTAGAAAGTGCATATTTTGTCCTAGAAAGTACTTAGATAGTCCTTATTTTGAGTTAGGAAGAAAGAGTGGGAACCCTTATTTGGTGCCGATCACATCAAAGCTAATGGATATGGGAAGGGTTGCACGTAAAGCCTACAATACCTATTTAGAAGATATAAAACGGAAGGCACAAGAAAAATTATGAAGAAGGACAGGAAAGAAAAATAAAGACTGGAAGCAAAGAAAAAAATTTTTTAAGCAGCTGGCAAAGAAAAGAAATGTAATAGAAGAAGAACGAAAAGTTAAAATTATATGTTATTAAGAGTATGAGAAGTTGGACAGTGCTTCTGCTTTAGCCACGGCGGTGCGGTTGCGTTATTTTAGCATGTAGCGAATTTAGACTGAATATAATTAACTTCACTGAAACAATTAAACTTAACATTTATTAAATTTTAACAAATTAAATACATTAACTAAAGTATAATCTATCAGAGCGCTAACAGAGGTGGTTACGAAACTACGAAGCGCAAATCTCAAGAACAGCTTGAGGTATTTAAAAAGTGAACGCATGTCACGTCAGCATGCGCACATCAGAAGTGTCTTGAAGTGGAAGTAGTCTCTAATTTGCATAATACCACAAAGCCAATGCTATGCTCAAGAAGTCGATAAAAAATAAAGATTTTAAGGAAGCAGCACTTTTTCAGGCAATGATTGAAGGGATGGCAAAAGTATCAAATGATGCTGGTCAACAAATTTAATGGACAAGACACTTTATTTACACTTGACAGCAGAGACAGTTGCCACTCTGGAGATACAAATTAGTAGTTGCCACAGCTATAATTGCTATGGCACAAATAGATGTAGTTTGACACTCTTTCTTGCCAAAGCAATACTGATCTCTATTTAAAAAAAGAACAATTTTTCTTAAAAAATTTCAATAAGTAACACTCAAATACATGGAGTATATCACAAATGTGCATGCAATACAAATTCAATTAAAAATATCTTAATTGGATGCATTTTCAAGACAGACTTAATGGGTTAAAACATTTAAATTTCCAACTAGATATTTAAATGAAAAAGAAAGGAATTTCCATGTGTAACTCTTAAATATTAATAATGCCAACTTCCTTGCAAATATCTATGCAGACACATGTTGTGAATACAAAAATGACATGTTACCTTACTCATAATTGATACAAAAACACTTCCAGGACTTCATGAGTATTGAACTCAATAATCAATCAGTCACACTTAAATTTCACCACAAATATTAGGCTCACATGTTAAAAACCTAGATGTTTCCTTAAGTTGACCAATATTGCTTTTCTTGCATTCTTAGTGAATATATCAGCGACATTGTCCTGTGATTCAACATACTCCAAATTAATAATATTGTTCTCAACTCAGTCCCTATGAAAATGTTTTATATAAACGTGTTTGTTCCTTTCACAGGTAGTTTGGTTCCTATCTAGGAACATAACTGCCTGATTATCAACTGAAATTTTAACAGGTGTGGGGACAAAATTCAACACACACAGTTCTTTTAACCACAACACCTCCTTTGGGGCATGTGCTATAGCCATGTATTCAGCTTCAGCAGAGGATAGTGCCACAGAGCACTGCTTCTGCTGCCAGGAGATTGCGGCCCCAGCCAAAATGGCAACATATCCACTGAAGGATCTTCTGTCAACAGAGTCTGCAGTCCAATCTGCATCAGCAAATACTTTCACTGTCTGCATAATTTTTTTGAAGGTGAGGGCAAAACGTTTGTGTAGCATTAGCCCTTCTCTCTAGTATCTTTGTAATCTGTTTTTATTTTGGGGTACTTTTTATTACAGTCCAGGGCCAAATGTAGCACTCTATTTTCCTACTCATTTTATCTTTTTGCCTTGGATTTAATTCTTCGTGTCTTAAATGAAGAGGGGCGTATTTAAAATCATTATGCGAGTTGTGATTAGCTGAAGTTCTGTAGTAACTCAATTGTGTCTCAGAAAGCTATTTTCCTTTCGAAGCAAAGAACATGTAGCATTCTCTACCCATTTGTGTGGGTACAAACCAACTTTGCTCTTGTTTGATGTTTATTTGTATTGCTTTTTCTGGATCTAGCGTTTGGTACAATTTATGACTAACAATTAATTCTTTTAAGAAATTGAAATCATTAACTTCTGTTAACTTGCAATATTGTTCCCGATTAGTTGCTAGTCGCGATGCAAACTGAACATGAGTTTCGTTTTCCATACGGCTTTTTCTCCTAAGAGATTCAACAGAATTTCCCCTTTGAATTAGTCTGGTTCATTTTTGGTTTTATATGCTCGTTCTAGTGACAAGAAAAATAAATTCCAGCCCTCTGGCCTTTCTGGAACAGGAAGTGTTAGTGTGCGAACACTACGAATGAAATTTTCTTCTGAAAGTTTACCCCCTATCTCAGGATTTACATTAATTTGCTCAGTCCTGCCCCGAGAACTTTCAAATTTTGCTCTCTAAATTTATTTTTCCTAATTCTAACTCAAGCTTCCGCAGTCAATTGTAAACTTTCTAATTTTACTTTTTCAAGATTTTTTTTTCTATCTCTTGCTCTTTAGACTTTCTATCCACTATAACCGAGTCTGCATATTGCGTTATGAATGTTTCATCCTCTATGTAACTTTTGCTATTCAAAATAAGATTTCTTAAATCAATTACTTTCATATCTGGTTTAACTCTCGCCTATATCCTCAGCTATTGACTTAAGATCTGTTTTCGCACCCAGGAACATTTTTACATACAATAAATATTAATCTTAACCAGGCAATTAAAATTAACTATCTCAATACTGAATATGACCAAACAGCAGAGCAAAAGTTGCCTACCTCATCATCCTTGTTGTCCACTGGAACCAATCCACAAGCTAAGGTTGATGATTCGAATCCGGTTGTCACTGCGACAGTGTCGTGCATAGTTATTTATCTCTAGGATCCAGCACACGAAAATACTTTTGTATTCAACAAAAATACAAACTTATTTACAACAAAAACGGATTACAAGGATTTATAGAAACAATAATTGCATGCCCTTTAGACAACTGGACGTTAATCTCCACCTAATCATACTCTCTCTTCATCAAGTGAGTATTGCATGCCCTCTAGAGAGAAAGGCTAATGCTACATAATGTGTTTTACACTTCTCCAGTGCAGTTCTAATGGTCTTTCGTTGAACTGCTTATGTATGTGGCGCTATGGCTGGCTTATGTAAGCGAGGTCAGGACGTGTTCTACATGCTAAGTAGAGTATACTCCCTATGGCTTGTCTAAATGGTATTTTGTCACTTCTGCTTAATGTTGTTCCATTCAGCATCGTCTACTTTATGATGTCTCACACTGGGGTCCAAAGGTGTTGATGTGTTTTTAATTTCAGTTGCCCTAAAGCTTTTCAATATCTTTTCAATGTAAGGCATTTGATCTAGTGCTATTGAGCCATCTGCCAGTCTTGTGGTTCTCATTGATAGGATTTCTCTAGCTTCACCAAGATTCTTTGCCTTCAATCTTTCCATCACTTCCAACTTAAAAAAAAGTATCTATGGAATCCTGTTTCTCAATGATTAGCATGTCATCTACATACAGTCCAAGGTACAACGTTTTCTCTTGGTGATAATAAATACATGGAACATGTTTTGAATGTTAGAGTCCATAGTCATTTATGAAAGAATCAAAACATTTGTTCCATTCTCTGCCTGATTGCTTCAACCCATATAAGCTTCTTTTAAGATGACATGCCAGGTGTTCTTTACCCTCTTTAAATCCTGCAGCATATCTTTCAAGGTGCCATTGAGATATGCTGAAGTGATGTCCATTTGATAGATCGCCAAACTCGGTTCTACAGCTAGGGCTATTAGTACTACCAGGAATTTGATTTCTATCACTGGAGAAAATGTTTCTGTGAAATCTTTGCCTGCAACTTGTGAGTAGCCCTTAGCTACCAGACAGGCTTTGAATTTTGTTGTTTCACCCTCTGAATTCTGTTTCCTTTTGAATACCCACTTGCACCCAATTGGCTTGACCTGGACTGATTTGGGAACTAACTCCCATGTCTGATTTTGATGTAAATTTCCTAATTCCTTTTCCATTGCCTCTTTCCACATTCTTGCATGGGGTGACTCCAATGCTTTCTTCACAGTGATGGGATCTGGTATAGTTAGATTGACAAGAGAGACATCATTTACAGCTTTATAAAGCACTAAGTCTCCATTGTAGGTCTTCGTTTTTCTGATCCTACTGCTTCTTCTTATTTCTTGCATATTATCAGTATCAGGTGCAGCTTCATTTTCTTACTTTCTACAGGATTCTGTTAGGTTCTGCTCTTCACTGGAATCCTCACCCTAATAAAAGATAAATTCATTCTCCTTTTGGGCTTGTTGGTCAGGTTGACTCCTCCTGAGTGGAAAAACAGCTTTGTCAAATCTTACATTTCTACTGACAAGGAACTTGTCCTCCTCTGGGATCCATAATTTATAGCCCTTGACACCTTAACAACATATCCAATAAAAATACATTCTTGGGAATGTTTCTCAAGCTTCCCCTTCAACGTTGACTTTTCTATTTGTGCAAAAGCTTTGCACCCCAGTATTTTTAGGTGATCATATTGTGTTGTTTTTTTTGTTCCCAGTTCTTCAATTGTCCCTCCCTGAATGCCTTTGGAAGGGCATTTATTTCATAGGTAAGATGCAGTGCTTACAGCATCTGCCCACAGACCATTTAGGATGCCTGATTCCAGGAGAAGGCACCTGATAATGTCAAAAAGTACATGGTTCATTTTTTCTGCAACTCCATTTTGTTAAGGGTTTTTGGCACAGTGAAAACAGTCTTGCTATTCCATTTTGTGTCAATTATTCGTTGAAATCTCTACTGGTGTACTCTCCACCATTGTCACTTCTAAACTTCATAATCTTCAATCCATGGAAATTTTCTTCTCTTTCCTTGTATTCCATGAATTTCTCAAGAACTTCACCTTTTGGACTTCATCAGTTTCACTACTGCAAACCTTGAGTAGTCATTAATAAAAGTGATAATATACCTGGAACCACCCTTTGGCATTGGAGTGATAGGCCCAACGACATTACTGTGAATTAACTTGAGTGCTCTTGTAGCTCTTTCAACTTCATACTTGGGAATGGTATAGTTTTCATTTTTCTTAACACACAAGTTGTGCACATGATTCCTTCTGTTTCCACTTTCCCATTCAAGCCAGACTTCACACTTTTACCCAATTGTTTAATGGCATGTATGTGGAAGTGGCCAAATCTTTTATGCAGCAACTCCTCATGTTTTGTCAAGTAGATTTTCTGAACCTCTACAGCATCTTCTATCTTGTAGACCCTCTCACATATGAGTCCAAGTCCAGTTAGGATTACTTTGTCCAGATCCTTAATGGTAACTCTTCAATTTCTAAAGCATATAGTCATCCACATTTTCTCTATTTTGTCAACTGATAGGAGATTTCCCTCGAGCTCATGGACAAACAGCACATTGGACAGGAACAAGCTGGATGTTCCATAGTCTTCTCTTGGTTTAATAACAATATCACCCACTCCAACAACTTCAATCTTGTCGGAATTTGCGACTTCCACTTTCGACTTCCACTTTCGACTTCAAATTGAAAGTCAGATTGAAAACTTGTCCTTTTGTGAGCACATGTTCTCTGTTGTCCTGCAATCCAGATACCAGCTGTTTTCAGCTATTGAATCACAACTGTTGGACATATGACATGGCACTCATCATTTAGGACCTTTTTGGAGGAAGAACCTAGGCAGCTACAGCAATATGGTCTCCCTCACCACATGAGAAACAGTGAGTTCTTCTGTCTGCTGCTGACCTGTTTTTGGATGTCCTTTTATGCACTTCAAATTTGGGTTTTCTCCTGGTCTCTGTTTTCAGAGCCCTTTCTCCATTAAACAGGTCAGGAATATCTTGAAAGCTTTTTCTCTACAATAAGGCACGACTTTACTTTCCTGGTAGACAGGTTTTCTTCATCCCTTTCCAAGTTCAGGATAAGTCCTTCATACTCCCAGGGGAGACCCATCAACATGACCAAAGCCACATCCCTATTGGAGAAACCATTCCCACCAGAGGACACCTTACTTTGCTTCTCGGAGATACCGTTCAAATAAGAACTGATGCTCTCGTCTGTCAACAGAGCGACGTTAAAGAGCTCCTCTAGGAGCCGGAGAGTATGGCACAAATAGGTATATTTTCTCAATCTTAACGGGAAGTCCAGGATCCTTTACTTAATGATTTATTATTTTTTAATAAAGGGTTGTTGCTTCAATTTCAGTGCTGAGGAATGAATTCTTCTTTAATTACTCTCAGAAATCTTAAAAAAATCGATCAAAGTAAAAGTCATAAACTGTGGAATTCAGATTTGTAGCAATTAAAACATCAGATTCAAGTGACATTGGTCTAATAGCATATTGGATTGCATTTGAAAAATTTCTTACTCTTTTATTCATTGCTGTGTATTTTGCATGAACTAAATAAAGAGTCACCCCTGTGTTTCTTTGGTTCCCTCTAAACCATTGAAATACCAAAAGTTAAGTTCTTCAATACAAGCAGACAGGGTATGCCAATTTAAATTATGATTTAAATCAAGTAATTTTTAATAAAAAAATTCATTTAAATAAAAATTTTAAATTTAATTTTTCTTTTTGTATTAAGTTCATTATTGAAATTGAAAAAACTATGAACAAGAAGGATTTTGTTTTATTCAAATAAGTTAAGAACTATGTCAAATAAGAAACAGTCTGTTTATGAAAAAAATTAAAGTCACTTAGTCACAATGAAAAAGTTTTCTGCAGATTAACAAAAATAATCCAATTTTGTACATAAATCTTTATAATTGGGAATTTTAATACTTTCATTCTATTTTTTGAAAAATCGGTTAATTTGATTTAAATTTATTGGGAAATTTTTGGCATCGATCCCAGGAATTCTTTACACTGCTAGCATAACTGTTCTGTATTTATGGAATTGGAAATTCGAAATTTAAATGTTATATCGGCCATTGGATAATTGAATGAGCATGTTTCCAAAATAGATTAAATATACTAATAGATAACAGAAATCTATTTTAATGATTCTGATTTTTTATTTAAAGTTCAAAATCCCCCTCAATTGGCATGTTCTGGGGAATGCTATTAATCTTATTCTATGCTAATCTAAAGAAACGAACGATAGAAAAGTTTTATTTTCTTGTTATGTTATGTACGAACCCTTTTTGTGTTCTTGGAATATAACTTTGAAATACTTATCAAAGCTCAGAGAACATTTGATATATAAGCATATTTGATTTCAATTTATGTATATTTTCATGTTTTGTCTCATTATTTACTTAAAAAGTAACAATTTTCCAAAAAAAAAAGTACTTTTTGAGCTATACATGCTTGCAACCTATATTAATGTAAGATTCGTGTTGTTCTGTTTGGTAAGGTCTATATTAAAGACTTCGAATCTTACAGCACATTGACATTTAATGAATAAATATATACAATTATTATGTACAGTTGAGTTATATTTCAAAAAAGCTCCGTCATTATCGGCAGCAGTCGTCTCTGCTCGGAAAAAATACGTCGGCTCTCAATGGCGTCCAGGGGAAAAAGTGTCTGTTCTATTAATTTTCTCGTAACTGAATACCAGAATGTGAATGGCTCGTGACAGTCTTGCCTTGCATTCCTACTACAATGCAACTGACTCCTACCAGTCTCGTTGCTCTTATAATGAGTTCTTTCCAGACTAGTAGACAACTACCGTTGTTTAGTATTCCTACATTAATGAGACAGGAATTTCTTCATGAATTTTGCTGAAAGCTTCTTTTATTTAATTTCCATTGGTGACATGATTTTTTCTCAAAAACAAGTCTTTAACCAATTAATTACATTACATAAAATAACTAAAGAAATTCTATACATTTTATTCATATCTAATATATAATGCAAACAATATTTTAAAATTTCTCTGATATTTAATCAAGTTTATACAAAAATTTAAATTTATAATTGAGATCCTGCAACCGTAATTATTGAGGTTAAAAAAATTTCACACCCATGGGTTAATTCAAACTATTCTAAACTGCTGAAGAACTACCTAGAAAAACATTGCTTATGCATGGTATTTCGTGTGCTTCTCTATTTACTCTATCATGAGATAAACTGCTAATTCCTATATTGTGTTTTTTAATCATTCACAAACCTTACCTGTTATATTTTCAAAAACATTAATGTTTTCATCATAAATAGTAATGTTTAACATAAATTAAAACTATCTAGAAACTACACTGATTTACATGTTTTATATACAACAAGTTTAAACTTTTTCAGGCAAAGATTGATGAAAACGATACAAATTCGATTTAAATAAAATAAATCCGATTTTTTTGATTGAAATATAATTTTTCATAACAAGGTTGATTTTTAAAATGTCAGGGAAATGATCAGACAGCAAATATGAAATGGCGTAAGAAATATGCATAACAAGGAAATAAGGCTAAAAGTAAGGCAAGCGAATTATATTGTTGTCCATTAAGGTTTAAACATTCAATCTTTCATTTCTATCTCTCTAGAACCTAAGTAAAAAGGAAAGCATTTTTGGGGCAAAAGTTTGTCGGACAAGAGTTAGCCAATGTCATAAATATGGGAAAAGAAGCAGCACATCCTGTTCAGTTACAGAGGAAAAGTCAGCGTTCCAGGCACAAGAACTGAATGTTCATTAAAGTGAAAGTACTTGTAACAATCACTTCTTACAGCAGAGTGCATTTGGCTCAAGCAAGAAGACACCGACTGTTGCATATGCCTGGAAATGATAAGCCACTCATTCTGTTTTTATACTTTGTGTATACTTTTGTAGTGAGAGGAGTGGCAACAAGAAGCTCAAAAACAAGAAAAAATAGAACTGTTCGCATTTTTGTTTGGATTGAGAGTTTTTGAATTGAACGGTGAATATAAATAGTTAAGATATGTCTATAAAATATAAATAACCTATTAAAGAAATTCTTGTCAGTTAATTCATGAGCGACGTCTCATTTTATTATAAGAAATGAGTGTAATTATAGTTCGCTGCATTTAGCGACACCGACCTTTAGGGGGTAGTGATGCATTCCAACAACTTGCGCTGGTGATCATGTGCAGGACAGAAACGATTCACAATCACCCATTCAACTCGAAAGATGAGATTTTATATCTTAGAAACAGAAAAGCTTGCTGCATTGCGCAGCAGCCATTCAGAAATTTCTGTTGTTTCCTCTCAATAGCTTCCCACAATCATGAAAACTGACAACAAAAGTTAGTTATTAAAGGAATCCAGTCTATTCGTTTGGTGGTAAGTAGTTATAATTTGTGTAAATGTGATACAAGTTTTCAACACTTCAAGAGGGAAGGATGTCACACTAGGGGCAGATATACTTTTTCTGTTTTAAACAATTCAATTTCATAGGCGTACTTTAGCACACCCAGTTAACACCCAGTCTTTTACAGGGAACTTGTAAATGAGATTTTTAAATCCTGAATCTATATTAACTTCTATTGAATCAATGTTATTGAACTTCTACCAAGGTTCTCATTAATGTAAGATTTTTATTGTATCACTTTATAATAAGCATAGAATTAAAATCATTACCCTAGGTTTGGGTTGTTTCCTCAATTAAAAATATCCATACGCATAATTGTAATATAAAATCACAGAATTTCTATTATTGACTCATTCTGCACCTCCTTGATAAAAGGAGACAATGTGAAGAAAATGTCAAGATTATAAGCTTAAAAATTTCATTCTTTCAATGAACGAGAAATATAAAATAACTGGTGATAATATTGATAGTGATCACCGAGTTTCACACCAAAAAAAGCGTAAGCGTTTTCCAAACTCAGTTATGTTCTGGATAACAAACATTCTACATATATAACAAAAATAATTTAGACTGCTTATACAACCTCTAGAAGCAATTTTTGCCTTCTATCTCACAAAAACACTGCACAACACTCAATATTAAGTTCCGGACTTTTAAATAACCAACATAAAATTCTTTACTAAAAATGTTATTCATCCCAAGTCAACTGCTAGGGTGATATTGAAAACATTTCTTGACTTACCCAGGGAAGAAAATTAATTGTGAGACGCTGCTATTCAGGACATGTTTGCTGTTGTGGGCATATTGGCACTTGTTGCTCTATGGCTCATCATTGCACTTTGATATAGCTAATAACTAGACCTAGAACTAAGAAATATCTATTAAATTATTTACATTCTCAAAATTGTATTATTTTGTATTATGTAAATAGTCAAATATCTTCATGATATATGCATAAGAAAAAATTTGTATTAAAGACCTTAAATGAAATATAAGTGGGTAATTTCAAATAAAATTTTCTCCATTGCGAAAACTCCTGAGTAGAAAAAATTGGTCTACAATTTCAAAATTATAATAAAATCACATAAAGAAACAAAAAACAACTTTTTTATTGCAGGACCTTGTAATTAATTTAAATAGTAAATAATAGCTCAGAAATTCTAGACTCTCTGAGAAATTCATCTTTGGTTGGAGTAATGCATCTTTCTGGGAAATGCATCACAGACATTGCTTTTTCACTTTTCACAGATTTCTCCCACTCATTTAAATGTTCAATTAATGTTTTTGTCATCTCGTAAAATTACCATTATGCATTACACCACAAATGTAATCTAAGGAACTGTCGGATATGTAACTGAACTGCTTCCAGTAGTACAAGACAATGTACTACAGGACACAAGGTCCTCAACACAGATTTTGTTGCCTTTCAACAATTCGTTGAAAAGTGTAACTCCAAGTAGTGAATCTATTTTTCCTGGCTTGTGGAAAATAGGATCAGTAAGTTGGATAGCTTTGTGCCAGTTAAAAAATTGAGACATGAAATATTGCGCTGAAATGATGTTTGTTTGATATTTGATGTACTGTTATCTTACAAACAACCTTGAAATCAATAGTTCTGTAAAAAAATCCCTTCAATTGGGGTAATTTTAATTTTATGGTCATTGCAAAACCATTCAATCTGCAAACAAGTGCTTAAATACTCTCATTTTTGAAGAAATAGCTATGTGTCAATCTAGGAGCACCTTGTAGGGTTGCAATTGTTTGAGAACATTCTGGCTGTAAACAATTGCTGTCAAAATAACTTTCTAAATTTGCCAACACGTTGGATTTTTCATCTTCATTACCGCATGTGTCTCCACTTTCAGACAGGGAGGGAGAATTTATGCCATTCTGGTGAGGTTTTAGGAAGTTTTCTTTGGGTAGCTGCAAGTTGTGTGGGTAATGCAGTAGTGTATGATGCTTTTTTAATCAGTCTTCAGTTGAGTTGAATGGTGATTTCAAACCACAACTTTATGCAAACATTCCAAACAGTTGAGGCATAGAACCAGTTTTTGTTCAGATGTATGGTTTGTTGATTCACTCCAAATGGCAGGTACACCAAACCACATGGAAACTCTTCCCCATGAGAATTCAGGGTAGATGAACAAGTCATACAACAAACGTGGGGAGCCCACAATTTATTTTGGTCTCTGACGCAACACCCAAAGTCATCTTTGAATTGCATATGCCTTTTTCACTGCAGAAGTCAATAGCTGCTTCCTGGAACTACAAATCATGTCAGTGCATATATAGCAAATATTATACAGGAGCAGGGCATTGCTGCACATTCAATGAAACACAAAATTTATGTAAATTGTTAAAATGTACAAAGTCATTTATGCAGTAAGTCACTAAACAAATCAGTAAAAAGAAAAATTCAAAGACATACAGGGCAAGATGAACTTAACAGGGATCCACGTACAAGACGGGCTGTTGGATGGAACCAGTTTTTACTGCTCGATCATGTGATTCATGAGACAAAGGCTGGAAGCAACAGCGCCATGTCAATAGCCACTTTATCAAGAACAACAGTGCCTATTTTATTTCTTTTTCCTTATTTTTTTTTATTTCATGTATCGTAATTATAACATCCCATAGTGTTATGTAAAATGTAAACAGTGCAATTACTCAAAACTCTGAGCCACGAGAGAATTCTAAGGGTGATTTTCGTGTTCAGCAATCCAATATTTATAAAAGGTGGCTACTTTTTTAGTAAAAAACAAAAAATGAAAAATTATTGAACAGTAGGTAATTAGTAACATAAATTTTTCATATCTTGTTTAGTCTAGTTTTAATACCAATGCTTTATTTTATGTTTTAGATTCCATTATATGAAGCTCGAAATGATGGGAGAGACAATTTCATGAATTCTTTAATAATGGCAGGGAATTATTGTATTCCTGAGGTAGTTATATATGAGTTTATATTTTGTTTATTTAGTCATCTAAATAAATTTATGTATATAATCTTGGGGACTTTTAGTTTTAAATGGTTATAGTACTGAAGTGTCAAGGCAATAAAAAATAGACGATTAGAAGCAGTTAATATTGATAACAATTGATGCAAATTATATAAAAAATGAGTGATTTAACTTTAGGAACTGTACAAAAGCTGTTCCACATGTGGTCAGAACATCACATGAAATGAAAACTAAAATATACTAAAAGGGATTTAGACTCCTATTTTAGAAAATATTACATTGGAAATTAAAAAAATGTCAAATCAGTAGGAAAGAGTTTAAGTAATTATATAAAATGATTAAAATAAACTATCAATCTTTTTGTAAGCAAAATTTAAAAAATCATTAATTTATTTTGAAAAAAGTAACATTATATATATTTTGAAGTTTTTCAAGTGATGTTTCCATTTTTCTAAAATGTAAAAGTTTAAATTAGTGTAATATTATTACAGGAATCTTTAAAATTCTAACTGCATTTGCATATTCATCCATTTTCTCACCTGTTTTTTAAAAGTGATTTGCCCTTAATTCGTTGATCTGATCATCTGTTTCATTGAAAATAAAATTATGCAGAACAGGATCTCCATATTTAAAAAATGCAGAATTGTTTTATGTAAAACCTGATGAGTTTAATCTTTTAAAACAAATTCAACCCAAATATTTTTATGTAGATGTATTTTACTTCGTACGTAAACTCAGTATTGTGTTGGCATTGTTACCGAACTTGAATGAAAACTTTCTTGGATGACTATTTGCAATGTTTGCATTACAAGAATCGAATGAAACTGCTTGGAAAATCTCATAAAGGTATTTTTGGTCTACATTCAGAATAGATCAACTTTAAGTAACTTGTATGGTGCAGGTGAAAATTTTCAGCTTTTCACAACTCGCCCAATAGGACTTATTTTCTCGAGGTCCTACTACAGCTCTGTCAAAATCTCAAAACAGGAGTCAAAGAGGTTGTTTGCTGCTATTAATTGGCATGCAAATCACTGAAGCAGTTGATTTAACTATTTTTCTAACCATCTTACACTTTATATATCCAGTTCACATTTGTGCTGTCACATCCAACATCCTGGATATTATTTAGGTTGAGGTTTATGTTTGTGGAAGCAAATAATTTAACTATAGATGAAGCTATATCTAATACCACTGCCTGAAGGCAATAACATAATAACAGTAAAATAAGGTATCATTTAATGCTCTTCATCTTTGCTTCTATAATATTTTCCCTCAAGTTTTTCTTGAAAGAGTTTCTGTAGTAGAGTATTAGAATGGAATTACCAATTTTAAAAAATTCACAATTAGTGATTTATGTAGGCAAGATCTTAATTTATTTCATCGATAACTAGTGTTTAGTTTGTTTAAATAAAACTACCAATATATGTATAAACCAACCAATGCCACTGATCTGTCTGATAAAAGAGATTTACTAAAGAATCCTGTTATTATCGAAAATAGAGTGACATTTCTGATAGGAGTTGAGATTGGTGTACTTTCAGCAATGAAGGAACATAGCATTCTTTTAACATTTTATTAGCTGGGCCATTGCATGTTTTGGCATTGCTTCTAATGATGTATGGTAATCTATTCTTGCATATTTCTTTTCCTTTCTTTCTTTTTATTTTGTCAATATGACCTATAATCATTTTTCTACAAGTCTTGATCCATTGAAAAACATCTTTCTTTTAGGGGAACTTTTCACATCTCCAGTTTTGCAAATCCTGACACTTGACATTCACAATTGGTGTCTATAGTGTGGATCATTTGCTTTAAGGTCATTATTCAATGCTGAAAGTGACAACAGTGATAACGTTAGGTGAAAATTAGCTACTATGATCTCCATTCATGCTTTTGCATATGTTGTCCTAACAAGATTTCATCCCTTTTCTAAAATTGACTGACCCAAGATGAACTGCCTTCTTGTCGGAGCTCTTATACCCTTAATTCATCTTGAACAAATAAATAAGGGATTTTCTAACATCTCAATATGCTGGTAATACTGTATCTTAGAAATCAAATGGAGTCCCCGAAAAATGATGACCAGATTGTTACACTTTATGTGCTTATCTTGCTCAAAACAATTTTCATAGACCAAATCATTAAAAAAAAAATTATTGACCCCTAGAATATCTTGATTTGTAACGTTGTCCCTCCTTCATTTGTGAACTTTGCATTAATTTAGAATAAATTGGTTCCCTGGTGTCCACTTCCAATACCATTTGTTTGACAAATTTTGTAAAACATGCAAGTAAAAATTATTTTTTAAAAAACTGTCTCTAAAAATACAATTGTTTAATCAATTTATTAAAATTACACTTTAGTGTTAAAGTATTGAGTTCTATAACTTAAAGGGCTGGTAGATAATGGAATATTAAAAAGTTGTCACAGTACAATACACAGGGAAGACTTTGTTTACTATTATGTTAATGATTTCAAAAATGTTTTTTTTTAATAGAGCAATTTCACATATTCATATAAGACTTATAATATTCGTTTCAGGTATTAAAAAATAATTTTCATGAAGAATCGCACATGTTAACTCTCCTCTGTCATGCCACTTCACAAAGCTCTGTGGTTGCTGGTTAGCATAATTTATCAATTTCAAGTGATGTTACTCAAAAAATTTGAATGGTAGTTTACTTCATACTCATGTAGCTATCGTTTAAAAAGAACAGAAAATCTTTGAAAAGGTTTTGGGGAAAATGGTGATTTGTCAAATCCAAAATCATCGATTCAGCTAAAAAATTGACAGATTTTCGCTATAAAAATATAAATACAACATCGCTTTTCTGGTTAATCAAATGGTAAAATTATGTTTGTTCCACATACTGTAAATGTACTGTTACCACATAAAAGTACCACATACTGTTGACCAATCCAATAGTTTTATAGACATGCCAACCACTTGCAATAAAGCAGTTCCAAGATAACTGCTTTTAAAGTTTCAGTTAAGTTAACGGAATTATATTCAGTACTTGTAGTATTTTCCTGCTTATCTCCTACACCAGTTCCTTACAGAGTAATTATCTTTTGATGACAAAGTGTTATAAATTGGTGGTATAGAATTTACATCTGTATGAAGTGATGCATGTTCCAAATTCTACATCTGCGCTTGTCTGTTAATTGCCTATAACTAGGTTAGTTTTGTGGATTTTGACTTGAAATTGGGCACACATATTCTTAAAACCTCAAATAAAATCACATGAAAAATACAAAATTTATTCTGCAGAAAATATAAGTCTTAAATTGTTTCTTTGTCCTTTGAGTGATCACTTATCAATGTTTTGCTGTATTTACAAATGACCCTTCATTATGATCTGGGAGAAGAATTCTAAAAATTAAATTTTACTATAGAATAATTGGAAAATTTTTTCCTTTTTTAATTACTGAAAATTCGCAATTTAAATATTCCACACATATAAATGTAATGATTAACAGGTTCCTGAAATATTAAGATAGGGATAAAGGAAATAAAATATAAAAAAGAGAGGTACCTTCAAGAAATTAAGCTGAAATACAGTTACTAATTATTAATACATATGTTTCAAAGTTGTGACATATTTTTTTAATCAGACTAATTTAATTGCAAATTAAAGATTTGAATATGTAATGATGTGATTAGGTATATATAATCTATTCAAGTTCTTCAAACAGCTTGTATCAAACATTTACTTATTTTAAGAATTCATATACTGTCTTTAAAAATTAATCTTAAAATCTGATGAAATTATACATGACAAATACGATTTTATTTAAAAATATTGTAGAAAAGCACTTCCACCCGTATTTAGTACTCAAAATATATCTGAACTTGACCATATTTTACACAGTTCCTTATGTCTGAATTGACTTTTTTTTAGGAATTTATATTATGGCTTTGGAGTTTTCATGAGCATGTAAAAGCATTCGTCACAAATAATTTAGTTCTTTTTTTCTGATTTTTATCCTGTATTCTTTGAGAAAAGCATGTTTTGCTTTGTCCACAAAATTCAATAGGCTTATCAGCTTATGCGAAAAAAACGCCCTTAATATGCTGCTACCAAAATACTTAGTTATTTTATCTAACAAAAGAACTCTCATCAATCCTTGTTTGATATCGATTGAAAATTGTACTTGTGGATGAAATAATGTATTGTTGTTTTAATTGTTGCCGTAAATATTTTATTTCATTTTAAAAATCAGTTTGAGAATTTTATATGTGTATGATCATCATTTAGATGATATATATCATTTAGATAAAAGATATTGGGTCATCTAGAAAGTTTTGCGCGTTTTCAAATTGAAGCTGGCTTTGTTATTATTATATTGCTACTGCTGATAAGGAGTGACCTTGATTGGAGCATATGTTTAAATTCGGTCCTTTCTGCTTACACTGCATAATTACAGCATGTGTTGTGGCATAATTTTTGTTTCTCTGCAGTGCTAAGAAAGGAGAACCAGAAAGTTAATGTTCGTCACATTATGCTCTTTTATTTTAAGAAAGGAAAATATGCTAGTCAGACTGCTCGAAAATGTGTACTGTATATGGACATAGTGCTGTTTCTGAGGCCACAGTTCCAAGGTGGTTTGTTAAATTTAAACATGGAAATTTCAGCCTTGAAGATGATGCCTGCTCTAGACGACCATCTTCTATAAACGAGGACAAAAAGTAATTACAGCATCTCAATAACTTCTTTACAAATAAACCTAATGATTTTTTAAAAAAGGGAATAATCCAGCTGCCAGAAAGATGGAAAAAGTCATAGAACAAAATGGGGCTTATGTGATACAATAACATTTTCTTGTGTTTTTGTTCAGCTTCATTGGTATTTATCTTTAAAAACAAGCGGAACTT
Source organism: Metellina segmentata (assembly GCA_947359465.1). Classification (NCBI taxonomy): domain Eukaryota; kingdom Metazoa; phylum Arthropoda; class Arachnida; order Araneae; family Tetragnathidae; genus Metellina; species Metellina segmentata. The sequence goes on along the minus strand of OX375884.1, from coordinate 6,019,177 downwards.
TCCGGTTGACCCAATATATGACCATGTAAATTTCATTTTCAAGTGAGGTCAATATATACACCAGTCTTCAACATTGTGATCTAATTTTAGTATTATAGCAGTGAAGCTCTACCATTTGATGTAAAAAATCACTTAAAAGTTATGTCCACCATAAATAGATGACACAATTTCTGTATGAATGACTATTAACTGTCTGATAATTGGTAATTTTTACATGTATGTATTAGAGATTTAAGATTGGAAATGTCATCTTGAAATTGAAAGTACTTGCTTCTAAATTTATTTTAAATTTTATGCATAATTAGACAGGGGTTTAATGAGTTTAAAAAGTGTTAGTGTAAAGATAAGACTAGTTTTGCATTACATAACAATAAAAACAAAAATTATGTTATGTATTTATTTCCCATTCTAAATTTATGAATATTTTCACTGCTTTATTGTTTTATAAAGATCATAGAAGTTTTAGGTAAATAGTCAAATTGTATGAGTGGATAATATATGCTGTTGCCTTTATTATATCATTTTTAATACTTCACATTTTTAGGATTGATGATTGCTTAATGTTAACTGAAATTGATTTACTATTTTACTGAATTCTTGAGATTTATCTACTAGAATAAGTCATTTCTGAACATCACATTGAAAAGCTTAATTACAAATAATGTTCAAAAGTAAGGTAAAAATATTTTTCTTGTATGCTGTTATATTCACCACTTTTGGTCTATAACTGAAGTGCTCTCTTTAAAGTGTATAATTTTTTCAGTAAAATTTCCATTTTACAGGTCACAATACTGTTTAATAATAAACTTTTTAGAGGTAATAGAACAAGCAAAATAAGTACTTCTAGCTTAGATGCATTTAGCTCACCGAATTTGTCACCTCTTGCGAAAATGGGAATTGGAATTCATAGTAAGATTTATTTTATTTCAATACTGCCTCAATAAAAGTTTGCTGCTAAATTTTAAATTATTATACTGGGTGATCATAAATTAATGTGAGGTGTTCACAGCCTTCTAGAGAGTAATGTATTAGACAAAACGTAACAAAATTTGGTGGCCGTATACAATTGAACATGAGTTTCGATTTCTAAAAAAAAATGTTCCAAATGTCGCCTCCAGGGGATATTTTGGTGCTGCAAAAGTATAGAAGTGTGAGTGATGAATGAGTAAATGCCAAACGAGACAGTACACATCAATTTTGTTAACAATGCATGACAATTTTTATTGTTAATTACAAATGAGGTTCAATATGGCCCCCATTGTGATGTTCTAAGAACTGCATGCATTGCACGACATTTTCCATGGCGACTCTCAACATGTCAGAGTTATTTGTCTCACACGTAATGTTATTCAGTCTTTTAACGTTGAAATATTGGGCTCATGTCCTTGATACACAATGCTTTTAAGAAATTCCCACAGCCAAAATTCACTAGGATTGAGATCTGTTGACCTCAGTGGCATTGCAGTGGGAAAGACACGACTAATGATTCTGCTTTCAGAGAAATGTTCCCACAATAAACGCTGTACCTTAAGTCAGATGTGGGTGGGTGCATCATCCTGCATGAAGGTAGTCGAATCAAGACATCCCCGTTGCTGCTGTTATGGAACCACGAAGTTGCGTAGCATATCTGCATACCTGTCAGCATTGACGGAACAGGTCACTGGTCTACTTTCCTTGTAAAAGTAAGGACCAATGAGAAAAGATGTAAAGTTGCATCACACTGTGACTTTTGTTGAGTGGAGAGGTTTCTGCAGACAAGCGTGTGGATTAGTCGCAGCCCAAATGTGGCAGTTGTGTGTGTTAATACCATCGTTCAAATGAAAGTGTGCTTCATCACTCCATAAAATGTGCCACGGCCATGCATTATCCACTTCCATGTGTGCTAAGAATCACAATAAAATCTCATTATGGGTGACCGTATCACCAGAAAGCAATTTCTTAACAGGACAGATTTTATAGGGGTAAAATTTCAATATCTGATGCAGGATTTTCCACACCATTGTGTATGGGATATCCATTTGCCGGGATACGCCCGTGCACTGTTGGTACCCTGCACATTCATTATCTCCTGTACCACAAAATCAGTTACACTTCTTCAACTTGTTGCACACTGACCTCTCTGCCTCCCCGGCCATCTTTATTTTTACGAGGTCGTGACACTTGTAGATCACGTCATCCTTTCTGTCTGCTATCAGGATCACTTTAACACTGATTACATGCATGGTTTCATATTTGTAGTACTTTTTTATTCCAACGGTTGATTTATAATAATTTATAGCCGATAAATCAAACTATCTTTCTTTTTTTCCCTTGATACATTGAACTTAATTTTAGCTACATAAAGGCTCACATCCATAAAGATTTGTACCAATAGTATTTGTTTTGAAACTTCAAACATACATTTTGACTTTTCAGTATGTTTAGTAGAAATATAATTTCTTATAATAAAAAAGAAAATTTTTGTTCCAAATATCTACCAAACTTGCCCTTTTTATAGGAAAATGAACTAATGAGAAAAAATTACTGTAAATAAGCAGAATAAACTTTTTATTTGCATATGAAGTTTGGTCTCAGAAATAAACTTTAAAATGGACCCAAGAGTAATCATTTCTTCTATTCATAGTCTAAATTAAAATTTTTTTGGATGACTATGCAATGGCCACATAAAATAATGATTGTTTATTTGCATCATTTCTACTAAATATTAATATTAAGTGCATACATTACCATTGAGACACTGATATAAAATGTTTATAATGGGGGCTCCACACCAACGGTGACAGCAACAGAGACGGGCAACATTTTGTCGCCTGTCTCTGTTGCTGTTAAAAAAGCCTTCACACTAGCAGCGACAGCAATTTATTTGCACGTGCGCATAATCTTCTTTTTCGAAAGCAAAACATTTATTCCTGATTCTGCAAGATGGCTGACAGATCGCATCTCTCAGCCTTTAATAAAACTCCTTTTATTCTTGTTGGACATGCTTAGCAGCCTTTATCTCCGGTAGAACAATTTTGGTGGAGTGACTTAATTCTACAATGGAATGCTCAGAATTTAAAAAATTGTAGAAGTAAAATAAGTTGTTTGGAAGTAAATAAGTAACTATAAAGTGGTAATAAAGGTTTAAAAAGTAGTATTGCATCAATAAACAGATTGCCGGTCGCGGAAGCTTGCGTGGTCACCCTCCCAAGTACTGACCGCGACTTGAGGTGCTTAAAAATAATGACCGATATTTGGAACGTTGCTGTGCTGACTGTTCCAGCTTTGCTGGTATAACGTGACTTTAATAAGTAGTTGGTTTTCGGCAAAAAGAAAATAGTGCTGAGAGCAACATTATAATGTCTCTTGAAAGAAGGGTTAGATTTTAATCAGCTATCTGCATTAAATATCGTTTTTTTTTTTTAAAGTTTAGCGATATGGGTTTTAAGGGAGGTATTTCTAAGAACGTGTCTTATAATTTCTGTTTTTCGTTGGAACCATCTTGCTTTGGCGATTGTTCAGAGTGTAGAAGTTTGAAGGATTTCAAGTGAATTAATATTTTTGTTATTAGTAGATCCCCAAATTTGGCTTACGTATGTGATTACTGGTCTGAGATAGCTTAGATACACAAGTATTTTGTTTTCAATAGTCATTGGCGAATTCCGAGCAATTAGGTGGAAAAGTTTACTTTTTATGTCTCAGAATTTATGGATAACGTTTTTTGTGTTCTGATTCTATGTGAGTCTTCTGTCTAGGATAATACCTAGTTATTTAGCTTCCGGAGCCCATGGGATTTCAATATTATTAATTTTTAGCTTGCTGGGTGAAAAACATCAACTGAAACAGGATTAGGCTTTATTCTGATTGGCTGTCAGCATGGCGACAGAGACAAAAGTTGAACTTCCTCCAAGACTTGAAAGCGCAGCGACAGAGACAAACCGAGAGAAACAAAATTTGTTTGTAGTACGCATGCGCAAAGCGAAGAGACATGTTTTTGTCGCTGTCGCCGTGAAGCCACCATAAGTCACCATTAAAACATTGACATTAAATGCTACATTACGAGTAAACATCGATATTAAATATTTACATTATTTCTATTAAAAACAGCGACACTAAGCAGCTTTACACCATTTCTACTTAAACATTAATAGTACAATATTTCTACTATTTATAATATTTACACTTGAAAGCCTGCACTATTTACTTGCTCCAAAGCTTGAAGAGTTAATTTTAACAAATCAATGCTTGAACAGTAGTAGCAGTAGCGTTACTATTTTCAGCAAAGCCTGTCAAATGTTTTGCTTTATATTGCAGTTTGTTTCACATATATTTCATCAAGTATTAAATTAACATCTTTTTTGTGATTTTGAAGTCTATCACATTTGACTTTGGTGTATGCAATGTTCTTAGGCTCAATGTTTGAAAAACTAAGAGATAGGCAGTTAGTCAGTCTTTTTAAATGGTGGATTGTCGGTATGCTGAGAAGTTTGCTGTCATATAATTCTTGATAGCATGAGGCAGATTTCATATATAATGGATATGCAAAAAGCTGTTAAATCTGAACTGTACCTTTTTCCTTGTGGATATTTAATGCACAGGAGCATCTGTTCCAATATTAACTGTTCACAAGAATAATGTCCAATAATTGACAGCTTCTTTAGGACATTTTCTTCTTTTAGCCAGTCACAATCTATGTTTTTACATAACTGACTAAATTTACAAGTTCAATCGACAAACAATTTGTCAGTTTTTAGTATGTGCTGTACTTCTTTTGCATAAGAAAAGGCTTCGTTAGCATGAATAAATACTCGTATCTATGTCAAACTTAATTGTTTTTAGGGTTTTGGGGACATCTGATAATTATGTAAAAATATATATATACTACACTTTCTGTATTATGAATGATAACTTCTGAAGTCAATTGCTAAATTTTCGGTTGTGTCAAATTGTTAAATCATGTTTCGTAAGTTTGTTATGCTCATTGGTCCTTTTTGCAACTTCTTCAACCACCGAAATTCACGAAGGTCAGCATTAGCATTCTGGTTCCGCTCATAATAAAGCTTGACTAACAAAGGGCGATCACAAAAGGGAAGAGCTATCTAGGTAGTTCATATCCGAATGTTTAGAATTCTCCTGGCCTTTCCTTTATCCACATAATCGCTACATAGAATGCGATTAGGCAAATTAGTGCATTTTACTCGGTAAACAGCTCCAAACTTGCCCCTGTAGGCGACATTTAGAACTATTTTTTAATTAGAAATCGAAATCCCATATTCCATTGTGTCCAACACATTACTCGCTAGAGGGCGCTGATCACCTCGCATTAATTTATGATCACCCAGTACTTGTTTGTGTACTACAAGTTTGTGGACTGAAATATATATTTTCTTAAAAAGTGTGGTAAAACATTGTATATAATTGAAAAGATCAAGACTAGTAAAATGAATCATATGCCACACTTGAATCTTGTGAGCAATTTAAAACACTATCAAAGTAATATTTTGGATTGGAGTAGCAGAAATTAGTGTTGAAACTGATTGAAACTCCATATTTTTTGACAGTTTAGCTTTATTTCATTCTGTTCACATTATTGTTTAAATTTACCAACTTTTATGCCTTTTGCATGTAATTCACATGTAGTAGAAAATATTTTTTGTATAAGCTTTTTGTCTTGTAGCAGGTCATCAAAAATGCTTAATCCTGGGATATTAAAAATATATATATTTTGTGTTGTATCCTTTGTGGGCTTAAAAGAAGTAGATCCAGAATCTCAAAATGCAAGAAGAAATTTATTAAACTTCACATTTCCATGTAGATGCCAATCGCTGAATTCCATTCTATCAATTTTAAATTTCAATAACTCACAAACTTCTAGTGTGACTTGTGCTACTAGTCATGATGTTTTTACTTATATGCAACACTTTACACACTTTTAAAAAGAAGTGAAAACGAATAATTTAACAACTTAAAGACTTTGAACGTTTAGGAGTCTGTCTAGTCCTTCTCATGACTGGTGTTGTAAGTTAATTTTCTATCGTTTGGTCTTCAGACTTGATACCTAAGTCAGTCTGGGGAAGCAGTCCAAGGAGCTGTATTAACTGAGGATATAAGGATTTGAAATGTTTTTTCTTCCTGTACATTTCCAAGGTAGCATGTTCTACCATCTGATTAAAGTGGAACCAGCTCAGTTGCCATCTTTTTTAGAATTTGGCATAGTAAGTCATCAGCCCAATGAACACAAAGTTAATCCACATTTTGAGCATTGGGAGCTTACTCGATCATCTCCATTTTAGATTCCACTAGATTAAATCCTTTTTTTGTCTAAGTCTATAAGATGGTTTCCGTTATCAGTTCTCGTACTGTAGAGCCTGGTCTCTGGGAAATCTCTTGTAAATGTTCGATTAAAATTAACTTCAAACACTGACATTAGATATAGTGTATACAACCAATTCAAAAGACAATGTCTCAATAAACTAAGCTGAGGCTCTATCATGATTAGAAAAATGGTTTGATGTCTGATTTCATCAGTCATATTGTTTTTGACTAGAAATTACTCCAAATGCTCAGTGTTTTATCCATGATTCAATTGAATTGAAATATATTATGCTTAACGGTTAGGATTATGAGTTCTACTGGTAAAACAAGTTCCAAGTAAAAATCCTTTTGAATTAAAGCAATTTACCTTATTTGCCACATCTTTGGCGACATCCCTTCTTTATCACTTGAATTTGTTGTGAGTCATAAAATGAAAGAAATCCAATTTTAAATATAACTTGCAAGCTTCAAGTGCATATAGTGACTCATAATATGGATATTCAATTTAATTTATTTTATATTGAATTAATCTTAGAGTAAAGGAATGGTTTGTTTTTGAATCATTGAGTATTAATTAATTACTTGTAATGGTGAAAATAGTCTTTCAAATTCACATCATATAAGTTCGTCAGCTTTGTTCACCTCTATATAAATGTTACTTATACACAAGCTTTATGTTTCTCATTGGTTAATAATAAATTTATTACCAGGAAAATCTAGCAATATTTTAGTTAATTTTGCTTCAATTGTCTGCCATTTACCCTCTGATATTTATTTTTACCCAATTTGATTCTTATTTTTATTATAACTTTTAGTGTTAATTTGGTAAAAGATTATCTAAGTTCTATTCCTGTTTTGTGTACATTATCTTTAACATTAACTAAGTTTTATCTGATTTATGATGAACTATTGGCTTCATCATTTATCTTGAATTTTACTATTCATTGTCACTTAAAAATAGATATTGTATAGTATTTTAACTTTTACTCTTGGGTCAGATTTCAATATTTCAGACTTTACTTACAATTTCTATTCATGGGAAAATTTTGTTCATCAATCCTAGTTTTTCCTAATAAGTGTAACTGTTTCTAAGGTATAAAGTTGATCACCTTAAGCGATAAAGTTAATAATGTAATTTATTTATTATATTTTATGCAAAACTTGGAGAATAATGTAGAATAGTAAAAGTATTCATATGATGAATATTCTGAATTTTAGTGTTTTGAAAGTAACTTAAAGTTTTCAAGAGGCATTTTAAATAAAATATTTCATTCATTTTTTTTATAACGCCTAACACTACAGCTTTGCATGATTTAAATATTTCTTTAGTGTAGTTTTAAAATGCTTTTTTCCTCAAACACTTTAATAGTGTATTAATATTTAATTTTTCTTCCCTAGTTGAATGGCGAAATGTTTTTCCTGCATCAAGCATTGAGAAGTTTAGTGTTCACTCTGTTTTAAACCACAATGTAGGACTTCTAAGACTATTCCCTAGCATTACAGTTGAAGTGGTTTGTAGACAAATGTTTATTTTATTTTACATAGCATACTTAAATTACTTGATTTGTGGCGTACATACATCTTTAAAATCAATCCAGGGGTCTAAGGCCCATCATCGGCAGAAAGTTTGCCCCAAAGCTCCAGGGGGAATCGGCCTATAGGGAAAAATGACCTATCATCGTGTAGAACATAGGTTCTCAACCTTTTTTGACCTAATTCCCCTTTTTGAAAAAAAATTTGTCTCCCATTCTTGAAATTTATAATGTAACCCATAGTTTTTCAACTTTTTGGGGTCAGCCTATTGGCAGAAACTTGCGTATCATGAAAAATGTTGATATCTCAAAGCCACATAACTCCAGGGGGGATAAATGACCTACCTATTTTCTGTGATTTGATGGTGTCCCTCTTAGGTGAAGCATACTGTATCATATATTGAAAAACAAGGATAAATTTTGAAATTACTATATTTGAAAGGTATTGACCATATTGTTGTATTGCTCAGTTTGATTAACAAATATTTATCATTAAAAAATAATATAATATTAGTGATAGGGCTGAGCTTTGTGTAATGACACTAATGTATGATATTTGGTGCCATATTTGTATCATCAATCTTAAATCGCTGCATTCCTCTACTGACAATCTATTTAACTTTGTTGGTAAATTGCTGACAATGCTAAATCCTCTTTTGGCTATATACCACTAGCCACTGCGTGGCTAGCCCGGCAACGCCATTATGCAAATTATTAATCTGGTGTAAAATTTTCAATCTATCTTTGGCAATTCCGATTTTACGAAAAATAATTGCCTATCCCAGTCAAAATGTTTTTATTTTTTGCTCTCATTCCCTGAAATGGAATAGGACAGGAAATGTAATTTTTTTTTTTAACGTGAAGAACAAAAGATGCAATTTGTTTCACGTGAAGTCATAATCTCTTGCGAAAATATAAAACATAATTCAATCAAAAAATAATTTATTTAACCCACGAGCACGCGCGCCAAACTTACAAATACGAGGAGGCGCGCTGGGTATATTATACCTGAAAGGTAGTGCTGCGCTTCTTTCGCGTGACAACATGCTTACATTTACCAATTCTATAAATTAAATGGGACATAAAACAATGAAATAATATCAACAAATATACAGAAAAATATTATTTACTTACATTCATTTTCACAAGTTTTGCAAACTGGGGACATATGCTCCATACAGATACTTTTGTTACATTTAAAGCAACAGTGCTTCGTTTTTCTGTCCTTTTTGCTCGGGCAATCTGCACATCTTTTGTATGTTAGTTTTATTCTCTTTGCTTTCAGTTCTATTTCCGAGCTACTTTTTTGCAGTATATTCTTCAATGATAAAGGAAACATTTTTTGCTGTCGTCTCATATTAACGTGCTCTTCTAAAAACTTTTTCCCCAAAGATTTTAGGAATGATCTCCTTGTACGAAATTCAGATGGAGGATCTTCAGTTGACAACAAAATTATTCTTGAATTGATTGCAGAAACATTTAACAAAGCGAAAAAGATCACCATCAGCCATCTTTTCGCTATTCTAGCAGTAGAATAAGCAGCTCCCATTTCATCTACTACATCGACTGCCCCTTTTGACATATTATAAAAGCTGATAATATCTGGCTTTTTTAACTCACCCGTAGATTCGTCGATTTTGTCATCATTGTGCATGGTGGACAATAAAATGACGCTTTTTTTTTCTTCTGGGATGTAAGAGACCAGAGTAGTTTCTTTTTGGTAGCCAAATAGAGAAGAATATATAGGCCTATTCTTAGCCATCACAAATTCAGGGGGAATATCTCTTTTATTTTTCCTCATAGTGCCAACAAGAGTGATTTTCTTCTTCAAAAGAAATTGGGATAGTTGGTAATCGGTGTACCAATTACCTACAATCAAATTCCGTCCAGAGTTATAAATAGGGCACATTAAATGCTTTACAACAGCGCTCAAGCTGTTGTCAACTTGAAATGGTCCACACACAATTGGTTGCTTACCTACATAAACTTCCATTTTCCAAGTATAGAAAACCCTGGAATCAACCAGGGCAAATAATATCTTGTCGGCATTTGAAAATTTAAATTCCATACTTGGCAGGTTTATTTGGAATGTATTGCCTAAAGGCACACCTTCCCCTAAACGGCTCTAACTTTTCGTCGATCGCAACATATTCTCCAATGTTATACGATTTTTGACAATTTTCAACGAATTTCTCAAAAAATTCTCTGATGGGAGCTAGTTTGTCAAAATCTCTTCTGCTTTGTCTGCTGCGAATGTCGTCGAAACGAAGACATCTAATCAGGAAACGAAATCTCTTGTAAGACATTGTCAGACGGAAAATTTCCATTACTGTCCCATCTGTTGCCCATAAATCCTTTACATTCACATGGGATGATTTATGAATCCCACTAATGTAGAGCAATCCTAGAAGTGCATTGATTTCAGCGTGATTTGTTCGATTTGCATCTCGTTCTCGAACAAATCTTTCTTGAATTGATTCTATGTAAATATTTGTACAATCTACAAGAACTTCTATCATCGAATCATCTATAAGAAGATTCCACGACTCAAAAAGGTGATGAAACATGTTTATAACCATTAGAGTTTCCTGGTAGTTTTTAGTCACAATATTTTTTGCTGGTACTCCGACATTGGTTCGAAACTTCTTTTTCATCCATTTCGTTCCGCTTTTTCCCGAATAATATTCTGCGTCATCCACAGAACGGGGACTTTGAGAATATTCATCATCGGTTTCAGCACTTTCAGGGGGAGAAATACCATCATCACATTGCTCATCGTTCATTGCAACCTCTTCCTCATCTTCACTAAAAGAATCATCATCTGTAGATACTGTCTCAATCAAAGATCGAAGCCGTTTCATTTCATCATCATAGCTTAGGTACCGCGCCATGCCGACCTAAAAGAAGGAATACGCAGCGAAAAATGCAGTCACTCGAGAAGGCGCGTGAGTATCTGATATCCGAAAGTCTCTATTTTTAGAAACAGGAAATACCAATATCGCCACTTGCCCTCTGAACTGATAGTATGTGACCTTGAACTCAGCTACACAGGGTTCCAACCATTTTGGAAAAAAGGGGCGAGGCATAAATGAAGTTCTAATGCGCTCTCGGGTATGAGATACCCGGCGCGCGTGCTCGCGGGTTAAAGAAAATCATATTTTTAGGTATTGATCTAAAGTGAAATTTTCCGCAGATTTCAAATCTGTTGAAAACTTGGTGGAGTGATAGCAAACGAGACTGTAGCGGCAAGACGTTTTTTTTGTCGCCAAACCAAGATGGTGGCATCAATAGTCTTCAGTTCTAAACTTCTAAATAGGGTTGCCTTTACAGTATAAATTGAAGGTTGCCACTTTGGCGAGAAATCGTCCACTGTCCCGTTTGCTGCCACTCCACCGAAAACTTTTACTCTATCTTTAACGGTCTAGGAGAAAGAAAAAAGAACTGTGACTCCAGTTAAAGATTATTACTTTTTATCGTCTTGTTGCAAAAACTATCCTCCGCGCAAAATCGAAACGGAAACGAAAACAATAACTTTCTTCGCGTTCGTCCGCAATGAAAAAACTTGACATATTTTCAAAGGCTGATGTCAAGGTCACGTGGGTAGAAAAGTCTAGATTCTTATGTTTCTTTTTTCGCAGAAGAAAGGCGTTGAAAAACCGATGAAGAATAAAACTATAAAATTCATTTAAAAATCTTCTAGATTGAATTTTAAAATTCGCAAAAATTGACACAAAAATTGCAAACAATTTGGACTACCTTTGTGCCAAATCTCATTGCTGTAAGTGCCATAAAATTGCAGGATTTTGCAGCCACGAGAAAAACAGACAGACAAACACTTCTGGGACATGATGGGAATGCAACTTTGATGCAGCCCATAAAGCCTGATATACTGGAATTTGCCTTTAAAACCAAAATTCTTGATATCCATATTTAAATTTCAGTTTTAACTCTTCATATTTGACAATTCTATCAACTCCTCATGCAGTGATAATTCTGCTGTTTGATACTAGAACTTTTCTCAAACTTACAATCTGGAATGATCATGTTAAGGGCATCCTGAAATCTATTTGTAAAATCTTCTTTAAGTACTTCAAAATGCTGGCAAAATACCAGAATGTCATCATCATTTGTTTCTACAGAGGAAAGATTTAGAAACTGATAGAATCGTCTTCATCCCAGATTTTATTTGTATAAGGCAAGTTTTGACACAAACGCAGAAACAGTTGCATTTGCTTTGATCGAATGCAAATCATCTTGCAGCTGTAGATTTGTTTCATTAAATTTACTATCTAAATCAGTTACATAAGCTATATCATTCTTAAATTTCAACAAATTCTGTCTTAATGAATCATTTGTTTTCTACAAACGTTATAACTGAGTCAAAGAGGTCATAAAATTTTTGTAGACAGGTATCCTTAATATAGATTTTCCCTCAATATCTGTTTCTAATTTTTTTGCAAATAATAGTTCTTGAAAAAATTTTATATAGTGTATGAAGCAAACCTATGCAAGAGGTAAAGACTTATTGTTCAGTAAAGTGGATTTATCGAGCTGTAAAAAAAACTCGGTAGTCTTCAAAAAATCAGTTGGAGAACTCTCCACATCCTCGGACATTTCATCGATTTGTCTCTGTATTGTATAATTGTTTAATGGGAATTTCTTAATATGAAACAGTAGCTTGTGCATTACAGTAGGCAGAACCTCGCTCACAGCTGGCAGTATCAGTTCTCCAATAAAATGTGGTTTTCCCGATTTAGCAATAAATAAGGAAGTGTTGTAAGAGGCATGTAACCCATCATCGTCTTGTTTCGATGCCACTGAAAACATAACAACTGAAGTTGAATGTCTCAAATGTTGTTCTTTGAGCATTTAAAAGTAAGATACATTTTTATCTTTTCTATCAGGATGTATTTTGGTCAAATGTTCTTCTAATTGTGAATGTTTAGAGAAAACTCTCTGGCCAATCAGGCACATCCGTAAATGTCTAGTTTGAGGGTGCCTGAATAAAACCATATTTCAAATATTCAACATTAAATATTCTATGTTTTTCTGTGAATCCGATGTGGGGTTATCTTTAAAAATAAAAACAATTAAAAAACTATATGCTGTGGCCACCACAGGACCAACTATCACCATATTAAATAAATTTATTATTATAAGGGCACTCAGGCTATTCCATGCTGGCCTGCTAGTAAGTAATAATACAATGTTTCCTTCTCAGGTCAGAGCCTTTTTAAGTCCCCCAATAGAAGGGGTTGTGTTGCAAACCTATGGTGCTGGAAATGGACCATCACAGAGGAAGGATATTTTTGATGAGTTAAAACGGGCCAGTAGAAGAGGAGTTATTGTTGTAAATTGTACACAGTGCTCTCTTGGTCAAGTGGATCCATCTTATGAAACTGGAAGTGTATGTATCCATTAATAATGTATTTTTTTTAATTTATTGTTTTTACTTTATTAAGTCAATATTATTTCTCCTTTGGTTATCTTATATGATCTTTAATAAATATAAAAAGTAGTACAGTGCTGTGAATATACTAAAAAGTAGAATCAATTTCAACTATCAGATAACCTTTAAAACATTAACCCTCTAATAATACATTTTATTTCTATTAATAATATTAATTATACATTTATTGACTTACCTGCCAGTCAGTTACAGAGTAAGTGCCGTAGTCATAAAATTTTATTGGTGGGAAACAAAATTAGATTTTGATAACTAATGTTAAGTGGGAAAAAACTTTAGGAATTTAAACTAACATTTGTTTAAGCAATATTATCTGTTTTGTTAAAATAATGACATTTACCTTAAAAATTTAAATTTCTTTTGAGTTTAATAAAAAATATTTGATGCTCATTCAATTTTATCAAAGTGACTGGTTCTTAAAATAATTTTTAATAGCCTTATTTAAAATATTAAACTGTTGCAAATGAAATGCCCATTTTCTTGGATGATTGAAAAAGCTATCACAGGAAAAGGAAGGAATTCCTATAGTATGAAAGTAATCATCAACCGAATAGTTTCCTAAGTGTGTGTGTTCAAAGAATCTTGGCGGCAATGCCCGAATGAAAGTGGGAGATGTTGAAGAACAAGAGTCAACAATAAGATACCAAAACCAGATATTGGATAAGAATGCTTTAATCAACCTTATGTGTGTGTGTTCACACAGATACTCGCTACAGTGATGTGTTGTGAGAAATTTTATGTTGTAAAATGTGTAAGTTACTAATGATTGTCTAAAAATGGGACAACAGATCATAGCACATGAGCATTAGCATGTGTATGCATTTGCATACACTTCTGACTTATGCAGGTTCTTATAAGTGCAGCAACTGGAATTCATGCATGTTATGGTCAAATTTACTGTGCAGAACTTAAAATGGTGAGAAGATTTAAATCACTATTGGACTGTTTCTGAATTGTGTAATGAGCAGTAATCAGTTTCGTATCCTGCAAGTAAATATACCTATCAATTTTAGTTCGGATGCATAGCCTCTACGAATTGCATACAAATGACAATATTGATTATTATTCAATAAGACTGGTTTTTAATATTTTTTAACTTTCATACTAATAAAAATTGTGAAAAATTTTGATTTGATGTGAATTGCATGAGAAATTTTGTAGTTATAAAAGCATAAGTTCTTCATTGCAAGTTCAAATGCTTGATTTTAATTATACCAAATTACGTCCAAGGCAATATAAATAAATCCTACAGAATTTAAAAGCAATAATAAAAAAATTATTTAATGATGAACCCAAGATGGAACTAAAAAATGCAGACTATAATATTGGATATTTAAAGTACAGCTTTATTCAGTTGCCCACTTTATAATTTCTGTTCCAAGTTTTGTTTCCAAACTAGTTTTTTGAAATTCTAAAATTACACACTCAGCTACACAAATATTTGAGCAAAATTCAAAATTATAGTTATAGCTACAGCTACACTTGCAATTTATTACTAATTGAGATAGTTTTCTTGAGAAAGGCAAAGAAAAATATTGTCTTTGGAAAAGAGATATGAAGCCTAAAATGTTAGGGAAGCTATGTTCAACATCACAATGCATGATTACTAATGGTAGAACAGGATGTTTATGCCGCATTTGAAGATTCAATATATCTGGGAGGGATGTATTTTTGCATGTATTTATTCTTCCACTGCCTAACAGGTTGATGCATCATTGGTAAAGTGTTTCTGTGATCCTAAAAGTTGCCCAAGTGTTCAAAAATAATAATCCATTGGCGAAGAATCATAACACTTAGGCAGAAGAATCATAACACTCATATCCAAAATCAGGATTTGCTTTATGGTTGTCAGTGTGATACTGCGATACAGTTTAAAAATGTCTTGAAGCTACAAGAAACCTTCTATGAATCAGTGCTGTCTGCTTCATATATAGTTTTCATGCATGTACTACAAATTTACACAATACTGAACTGTTGACCACATGAGAGGAATGAATGGTGAAAGATACTGGCAGAAAACCACTAACAATAAGCATTACTTTAGATATATTTTCAGAATTCTTTCTGAAGTTTCTTTGAAGTTTTCGTACCATAAGTAAATTGTTTAATTGTAGGGATCCTGCTTGCTTCTGTTCAAAAGAGAATAGCACACTTTGAATCGCTTTGCCTGGTTCTGATCTAGAAGTTATCTTGGCACTCGCTTGTCAAGCATTCTGACCTTGTCAAGCTTTCATAGACAAATTTCTTCTGAATTTGTCTATGAAAAGCTATCTATCTTAATATATTCCACAATCATTTGAGGATATCCAAGAATATTATTGCAGTATTCCAGTTCTTTATCATGTCTCTGCTATTAACTGCCAACTCACTGCTAATTGGGTGGCCAATCACATATGCAGAGGAGGAATATTTAAGAAGAATCATTGGGTAAACAAATAATTGTTTTCATCTTGAATATTCCACATGCACATGTAGCAAAGTGCCTTGTCAGTTGTGAGGAAAGATATTTTTTATCCCAAAAACTGAAGCCAATTTGAAAAAAACTACTTTCCATAGTTAAATTCTGTTACTCAAAATCTTAATACAAAAATATTTTTTAAATACAATCATCAGGAATAGGTCAGGAAGTTGGATACTGTACATTAATTATGAGTGACTCCCTTTATTGTCGTGAATCTGCTACAATCATGTCCCTTGATTTGTCAGGATTAATTGAAGTTGGACATGGTTCATTTGGGAGAATTGTGTCTCTTGATCTAAATCTTTCAAACCAATGCTAAATGACTCATTTGGAAGGAGTTCCTCTTCCAAATGTTTTGTTATTATTTTTAACTTTAGCTACTGCCATTTCTCCATTTAAACTCAAAGAAATATAGTCCTTGATTTAGTTCTATGGTTAACGTTATTTTGACGACTTTAACTATGTCATGTTTGCCTTTGACAATTATTGTAATAATTGCATTATTTATGGTTGCATCTCTCTTGTAACATAAAAAATTTACATAACTCACAGCTTTTACTTTCTCCTCAGTCAATAGAATTTCCCATGCATTTCATTGGTAATTTTTTTTGCAAAAATCCAATAAAAATTTCCCATATTTAAAAAAATCCTTGTTTTATGGCTAATTTTCTAAATTTTAAGATCTATATTTGTATACCTATTTGAGGATTAAGTAGTAAATGAATTGTTTTTCTGCACACTATATTTATTTGAGGATTATGTAGTAAATTAATTATTAACAAATCTTAAAACTCATTCATCTAAATCTTTAAAAACATTTGAGTTAAATCTTTTTCTTATTTTTTAATTTTTTAACTTAAACTGTTTAATTTATTTTAATCTTGTAATTGTAACAGTCATAAATTTTCTCACCAAAACTTCGTACTAAATTCTTTACAGGCACTTGTTGATATAGGTGTTATTCCTGGATCAGACATGACCCCTGAAGCAGCTTTAGCAAAATTAAGTTACGTTCTTAGTAAGAAAGAGTGGACAATTCAAACTAAAAGAACGGTTTGTTATGGATTTTAGTGTCTTTTAATTGCAATATTTACTTCATTATATTCTTTAAGTTATTGTACTTTTAAATTAGTTTTTAAATAACTGGGCCAGTGTAGTTTTGCAGAATTTGATACCTGTTAATTACATGAAATATTAATAGGAAAATAATAAATTGCTACTTTTCTTGAAAAACTACTTTCTCCAAATATATTAAGTGATGTTAAAATATAATATAGGTTAAAGGACAAGTTGAAAGATCCTGAAACTGAAAAGGTCACTTGCAAGGTCATGTTTCCATCATTAGAAAGGTTGTGCATTTATCTACAAAATGTATATTATCCGTATTTAGTTGAGTTGAATAATTGGATCCAGAGATATAGAGGATTAATAAGTCTAGAAACCTGAAAAATTGCCTAAAAATTCAAATTAAAAGTTAATACAAATAGAAAAATCCTGCAAGTAGAAAGCTAAGCATTTTCATATTTTCTTATATCTAGCTGGCTAACAAAGTTGTCAAGTTTCACAAAATTCAAAGGGGTTGGGTTTAGAGGCTGTGTTGATTGGACATGGAATAACCAATTTGGGCTTTTTAAAATCCACATTTCTTGATTGTTTTTACCAGATTGGAAATCTTTGGATCATCTAATATTGAACCCCTGATATGTTCCCTTTTAAGGAAATTGTTCAGCTTTAATACCACTGATGTTTTCCATGACATTATTTGACCTTTTCTTTTCCATTTCCAACTGAATCGGAACAGGTTCTTTTTTTATTAGTTTTGTGGTAAGAATCTG